>CM053580.1:205819965-205842610 GCA_028627135.1 Pseudochirops cupreus | reverse complement strand
CCCCCCTCTCTTTCTCTGTCTCTCCCCCCCCCTCTCTCTCCATAAACTGACTGCGTATTCTTTCTATTTTCTCATTGCCCTCTAATTCTAAAAGATCCTGGAAGTTTCCCACTGTGATTTTTAAAAATAATATCCAGACTTTTTTTTTGCTTTAGTTTTCAAGAGATTCCAATGATTCTTAAATTTTTGCCCCTTGACCTCTTTTCAAGTTTACTTATTTTTAATACTAGATACCTATCTCTTCTTCCACTTTTTAGCTTATTCTCATATTTTTCATCATCCCTTGGTGATCACTGAGTACTTTTTACTTCCTTCGAACTTTCAGGATATCTGTTATTTGTATTAACTAAGTTCCTCCTGTTTATTTATTGTCAGAAGCCCAACACTGATCAGAAGGGTCTGATTGTCTTTGTAATCCTTTCTTGAAATAATAGAAATTTAGACTTGGAAAGATTTCCAAAGGTAAGGCCTTCCTTCTTGTACCTGACCAGGAATCTCTTCTCAAATATCTTTTATAAGTAGTTATGTAGTCTCTGCTTAAAGCCTTCTAGTGGTAGGGAATTCCCTGCAGAAGCAGCCCATTCAGCTCTAGAATTAGCTAAAATTAAAGGCAGCTCATGTATTACAAAAACATTTTGGACATCAAGTCTGGAATATGATATCCTAATCTCAACTCTTATATTTAAACATATGAGTTTTTCCCTCTGTAAAATTGATATATAACTTAGAGTGGTTAACCTGAAAGTTTGGTTAAAGGGGCAAACAGCCTTGGTGATATTCAAATACATAGTGTTTATTCCCTTAAGGCTAGACAAAGCTAGCAGGCTTGTACATGCAAGGAGCCAGAACCTAAGTTCTGACTGCCTGAACAAAAGAATAAGAAAGCTTAAATACATTTTAGAACCATCCCAATTCAGGGTGTCTGTATCACACAAATTTATCATCTCCATAAATGTTTAATCATTGTATGAGTAAGGAATTTTCTTAATTGAATAGATGGTAAATAAAATAAGAGAGTTGACAAAGTGTCAATTGAAATTACGACTGAGGATATCTATGTTTTCTTTACCATTAACATGCCATAACATAGAATATGTACAAAAAATATTAAGATAAGAAAAAATCCCATTACTCAAGTTAGTGCCTCGGGTTAAGAGTCTCATCCTTAATGGTCATACCATCAGCCCCATCTGGCTTTGTTGACAAAGGAAAAGGTATTCTCTGAGTTTACTCAGAGACCAAAGAAGCTGGTAGGTTCAGACTCTTCTTTTGGTTGATTAGTTCAAGCCTTGCCCTTATCGAGGTTGTTAAACTAATATAAAATGTTTTTCACAGTATATAACTCACAGGTTGTTAGGTATCAAATGCTTTATGAACCTTAGAGTATTACATGAATATAAATTGTCATTCCACTTTTGGACAGCTATCATTGTGAAATAGACTTTCCTTCTCCTATTAAGTTGAAACCTGCCTTTTTAATCTGTGCTCATTGTTCTCAGATCCATTTTCTGGGAACCATCAGAATGAGCTTAGTCTCTTCCAACATCCCTTCTCTCTTCTTCTAACTAGCAACTCATCTTTTCCCTAGTCTAAAAAATCCCAGCTTTTGCACCTGTTTCATATGTGGTACAGGATCCAGTCCTCTCACTCTCCTGGTTGCTCACTTTTGAACATGCATCAGCATGCCAATGTTCTTTCTATATGTGATTCTCAGAGACAAATACAAAAATCTAGAACAGCAGTTCTTAAGTTTTTTTGTTTTTATCTTTTTGTTTTTTGATCTCCAGCACTTAACACGATACCTGGCATGCAGTAGGCAATTAATAGACTCCTTTAGCATTCTAGGGAAGCCTATGGACCCCATATCAAAATACACATTTTTTAAATTCATAAACTAAAATGTTAGGATTACAAAGGAAATAAATTATATTGAAATATCACTATTAAAATATTTTTAAGAGAACTTACGGTCCCCCAGTCAGGAACTCCTATACTACACAGTATCTGAAAGATGCAGAATACAGTAACATTGTCACCTATTTTGTTAGGGATACTATATCTCTATTAATTCAGCCTAGAATCATGTAGGGTATGTTTGTTTTTTACTAACAGGCCACTTGAATTAATAAATATTTTTAAATGACTCCTACATGCCAAGCACTGTGTTAAGCATCAGAGACAACAAGACAAACAATGAAACAATCCCTACTCTGCCCATATTTTAACAGAGCAGACAAGAAAATACAAGAGCATAGAGAGAATCAAACAGCTAAAGAAAAATACAGATAAATATCAGGTATCACCTACTTAATGAGGGAGGACACAAGTAGATGAAGTGTCTTCAGGAAGAGCTAGGTAAAGAAGTTTGTGCTTCAAGAGAGGGGTATGTGAGGCAGAGGTGACAAAGGAACACTTAGGTGAAGGGTGTATCCAGGGCAAAGGCAATGGGGTGGGGGAATGGAGCATGGAGGGAAGCTAGTGAGAAACAGAGGAAAGGCCAGCTTGACTGAATCACAGAGTACAGGACGGGGAGTGTTGGTCAATGATCTGGAAAGATATGTTGGTGTCAGGTTGTAAAAGGGCTTTAAAAGCTAAACAGAGGAGTTTATATTTGATCCTAAATGCAATTGGGAGCCTCTGGTATTTATTTAGTAGGGAAATTGCATAGTCAGATTTTTGCTTAGGAAAAATCACTTTGGCAGCTTGGAGAAAGATTTGCCATTCTGTTCAGATTTTTACTGAGCTTACAAATCATTAAAAACTCTCATAGCTTTTACTAGATCATAGCTTTCTGCATTCCTGTCTGTTGTTATCCCCTAATCCATACCAGAGTTATTGATTTTATAAGCCCAAAATATGACTCAACATGTATTCCCATTCAATTTACTTTAATATTACATTATATTCTGTCATAATTTCTTGTCCCATGTTGGTCTTCTCACCTGTTTTATATCCCTTAATTAATCTATTGCCATTCATTAAGTGACTGCTATGTGGCAGGCACTGTGCTAAATACCGAGGATACAAAAAGAGGCAAAAATCAGCCCCTACCTTCAGGGGGTTTACAATCTAATGGGGAAGACAACATGCAAACAAATATGTGCAATTCAAGCTACATACAAGATAAAAAAGAAATAAGTAAAAGAAGGAAGGTAGTAGAATTAAGAGGGGGTGAGAAAGGATGCCTATGAGAGATGAGATTTTTACAGGGACTTAAAGGAATCCAGGCAAGGTGGAGATGCTGAGGAATTGCATTCCAGGTATGGAGGACAGCCAGAAAAAATACCCTGAGCCAACAGAGTGAGAGCTTTGTCTGTAGAACAACCCGGACGGATGTCACTGGATTGAATAGTATGTCTCTGGGAGTAAGGTGTAAGAATACTGGAAAGATAGGAGGAGGATAGGTCACCATAGGGAACCTATCGTCTTCTAAGTCCCTGGATGCTACCTTATGACTGAGTCAAGGTTTTACAGAAGAAATCTTTTTATTAAGGAGACTGGTTCTGTGAAGAGTAGATTTGGTCAAAGGGCCATACTTGAGGCCGTAGGTTCCCCACCCCTGGGCTAGGTTTTTAAATGCTTTGAAAGCCAAACAGCATTTTGCATTTGATCTTGGAGGACATAGGAAACCATTTGAGTTTAATGAGTAGGGGAATGACATGTCCAGTATTTGTACTTCAGCAAAATCACTTAGGTAGCTAGATGGCACAGTGAATAGATCACTGGCCCTGGAGTTAGGAGGAACTGAGTTAGAATCTGGCCTCACACACTTAACACAAAAATTAGCGATGTGACCTTGGGCAAGTCACTTAACCCCAGTTGCCCTCCAAGAAGCAAATAAAGAAAGAAAGAAAGAAAGGCACTTAGTGGCTGAATGTAGGATGGATTGGATTGGGGAGACACTTGAGTCAGGCAGACCCACTAGCAACCTATTGCCATAATCCAAGTGTGAAGTGATGATCGCCAACACTAAAATGGTGGCAGTACAAGAGGAAAAGGGCATATATACAAGAGATGTTACCTTGACAATAGGTTGAATATGGAGAGGTGAGACATGATAAGGAATCAAAGATGACTCCGAGGTTGTGAATTTGAGAAACTGGAAGGATAGTGCTGGTTTCTATAATAATAATAGGGAAGGCAAGAGATAGTGAAGGTTTAGGAGGAAAGATAACGACTTCTTTTTCAGATATATTGATTTTAAGATGTATATTGGGCATCCAGTTTGAGATGTCTGAAAGGCAGTTGAAGATGCAGAATTGGAGGTCAGCAGAAAGGGCAGCTAGGTGGTTCAGTGGTTAGTGTGCTGGGTCTGAAGTCAGGAGGACTCATCTTCCTGAGTCTAAATCTGACTTCAGACATTTACTAGCTATGTGGCCCCAGGCAAGTCACTTAATCCTGTTTGCCTAAATTTCCTCATCTGTAAAATGAAGTGGAGAAGGAAAGGGAAAACCACACTAGTATCTTTGCCAATGAAAACACCAAATGGGGTCACGACTGAAAAAAACAATTGAACAGAGAGGTTGGACCAAGATAGGTACGTTTGAGAACTATCAGCATAGAGATCATAATTAAATCCATGGGATCTTATGATATCCCTAAGTTTTAACACAGGGTCTGGTAGATGGTAGATCCTTAAGAAATGCTTATTGAATTGATTTTTTTTTTTAAGTTTGACTAGCTAGGGGGCCAGGGAGGGGTATTCTGTTAGATTCCTTTGTTCAGTATGACTCCTTGCCTTTGCGGATAGAGAGCATGACTGAGTGAGGAGTTTTGTGTTTGAATCTAGCCTTAGATATTTATTTACTAGAGCTATTAGCGCCTGAAAGTAAGGACCATACTTGTGTCCCCAGTACTTAGCACCATGATTGGAATATAGTTACCGCTAAGTAGATGCCTTTTCATCCATCATTCATTCAGCTAGGCCTGGTGACTTAAACTCTTTTAGGCAATAAGTTGCTTCCTTATATTCTCCTCATTTATCTTGAATTTCAATTCAAGCTTTCAAAAAATTTCAACCTGTTAGCCATATCTATTTAAATATTTCCCATTTGAACATTATACTGGTCTGATACTGAACCACACTGTATTTTTCTCAAGGAGCTGCAGTAGCAATATTTTATTTAAAAAATACTGAAGGGGTGGCTAGGTGGTGCAGTGAATAGAGCACAGGCCCTGGAGTCAGGAGGACCTGAGTTCAAATCCAACCTCAGACACTTAACATGAAACAAGCCGTGTGACCTTGGGCAAGTCACTTAACTCCAATTGCCCTACCTTCCTCCCTCCAAAAAGCAAAAAAAGAAACCAAACCACTGAATATATCATGTTTTCTAAGTAAAACACCTACAGCTACCGGTTCTTACTCTTCTGGATCACTCAGGCTTGGGCAAATTTCATTAGGATGTAAATGCAAGGACTTTGTTTATCTGTTTAAAGAAAAACATTTGTTGAATACTGAATTATAAATTATATGATTTTTAATCATCAAGGAAACTAAAATTTAACTGTATTTATTTTTGGTTAACCACTAAGTATTACTTTAAAAATACAAACTGAAAAATGCAAGCTTTCTTCTTGAAGCATATGCCTAAGTCACCCTGGAATACACTGGATACACAAGTATGCCCATTTACGCTGGCCTTATGTTTTATAAGTGATTTCATTTTCTATACTTGACTTTTTTTGCATTAAAAAATTATGGTATCTATTTAATCCCAAAGGATCTTTCAAATTCTTTTAGAATTTCCCAAAATCATTTAAGAAACATTGTCTTATATAATACTTAAACTCCGCGACTTATTTACCCCTTGATAACTAGACCTTTCTGCATGGTAATTTCTACCCTAGTCTAACCACATTTGGCATATTATGTTCATTTCTTTTATTTTAGGAAGGACATTGTTAAGTTAGAGACAATACAGACAAGAGTAATAACAGCTGATTTTTATATATTGTTTTAGATTTATAAAGAGTTTTACCACTGTTATCTCATTTGTTTCTCAGAACCCTGTGAAATAAATACAATCATTATGCCTATTTTACAGATGAGAAAAATGAAGACCCTTGAGGTTAAGTGACTTCCACAGTATAAAGTCAAACAGGTACTAAGTGTTTGACTTGGAATTCAAATGTAGGTGTTACTGATTCCAGTTTTATTATTCTATCCATGGTAACTCACATGAGGATCTGATGAAGTACTCACAGCATTCTTCAGTGTTCAGCACATTTTAGCAAGGATATTTATAAGCTTGAAAGAGTATATAGGAAGCTTATTAGGATAAAGTCATAGGATTTAGAACTGGAATCTTAAAGATCTTCTTGTCCAGCCTCCTCATTTTCCAATGAGTAACTGAGACCCAGAAAAATGATATTGTTTACTCAATGTCACACCCAGTGACTGGGCAAATTGGAATCTGAAACCAGCTTGGATTACTCTACCAGTGTCTTTTCTACTATAAAATAGAGAGAATGGCTTCAAGACCAAGCCACGAGTAGAGAAAACTAGAAAGATTTCACCAATGGAAGTGAAAAATTGGGAATGGGAGACTTGGTGGATGTCTACAAGTATTTTTGAAGCCTCATCATATGGAAGAAAGCTAGGAATTTTTCATGGTCCTTGAGGGCAAAACTAGAAACCATAGGTGGAAGGTGCTAAGAGGAATGTTTAGGCGCCATTTAAGAGAAAACCATCCAAAATGAAACTGATTACCTTAGAATGTGGTAGATGTCCCCTCACCAAAATCTTTTTGTTAGCAATTTTGTAGAAGACATTCTTGATGAAGTCCAAATTTGACTAATTACTATGATATTTTGTGATGTCTCTGAAGTTCTTTATTACAAAATATTCTACCTCCTGGAGCTGGAAACTATGTTTTCGCTTTCCTTTGTATATGTCTGTATGACTGCCCAAAGATTTTCATGCACAAAATAAATTTCCTTGATTTTGTATCTTTTCCATATCCTGAGTATAATGTGTGTGTGTGTGTGTGTGTGTGTGTGTGTGTGTGTGTGTGTGTGTGTGTGTGTGTCTGTATAAATGGGGGTAAAACAAGCAAGATGAGAGCTTTAAAGTATATATTTAAATAATTAAATCTTTTATTTCCAACATTTTCACCCTTAAAATTGTGCTATAGTTGAAGGAAAAACAATAGAGATCATCCCAAGAAAGAGGATTTTTTTTGTTTATGTTTATTGTATGTCAGATTTTGTTTCACCCTTTAAAATTCTATTAATTTACTCCTATCCATCTAGATGTTAGGCCCAAACAAAACTGTCATTTCCTAACTCTAAGTCAGTGGTTCTCAACCTTCCTAATGCTGCGACCCTTTAATATTCGTACGTGGGTGTATCTGCATGTGGGCAGACCAGCCTGGAGACAAATAGAGGAGCAATGTCTCGGTTCCTAAGACCATCAGAAATATGTGTTTTCTGATGGTCTTAGGCTACCCCTGTGACCCCTGTGAAAGGAACATTCGACCCCCAAAGAGGTCATGACCCACAGCTTGAGAATTGCTGCTCTAAGTCCTGCTTACATCTATTTCTTTTGTGAAAATTTTATTAAACAGAATACATATTTTTAGCAAAACAAAGACAACACAAATAGTGTCCACTTTAAATCCTTTGTACTCAACACATCGTTCCAATAAAATATTTCCTATTTGTTACCAACAACAGTATTATCAACAGCAACCCTGCTCAAGCAAGGTAGTACATTGAAATATTTTTTTTTAAAGAAGAAAGATGATGCAATGTGTTTTTACCATTCCTCTTCAGCAGTGTGGTTTAGTGCTTGAATTAAATTCAGAGCAATACCAGTGCATAGTAATAAATTCTATTTAATTAAATGTGGTGTATCATGGTATAAACATTCTTTGTTGTATTTTGTTGTTGTTGTTGTTGTTATCTGATCCTCCTACCATGAGGAAAAATGAATTTCTTAATATGTTTCAAAGTCCAGGAAAATGAATTCTCACATTTATTATGTCTGAAAATGTATGTTTCTTTCTGAATTTTAAGTTCATCATCTCTCTATCAGAAGGAACGTGCCTTGTTTCATCTCCATTCTTTTGGATTATGTTTTATGATTACAATGATCAGGTCTCTGAAGGCTTACAAAGTTGTCTTTTCCATGTAATGTTGTTTTTATTGTATAAATTGTTCACATAGTTATATTTACATTACTATGTATTCATGCAGATATATCATCCCCATTTCCTCTGAAACTTTCCATTTCTTGTGAGAGGGGATAGGATAAGTTAGGCATCTCTACAGGAGAGGGTGAAAGAATAGGTCAGAGGCAGGTATAGAAGGGTGTTTAGATTTATAGTAATGGGAAGATAGAGGGGTGGGAGTAGAGTAAGTAATAGGAGGGGTAAGGTAGTATGTAGAAGTAAAGTTAGAGGAGTTAGAAAATAAGAGATGCACAGAAACATAAAAACAGATCAGGGGTAGAATTTGTTAGGGAAAATATGTATCTATAAATGTATGTATGTGTATATATGTATATGTGTATACGTTATCTATATCTATACATTACTATATCCACACTTAATGGGGGGGGAATTAAAAAGTGCACAGCAGAGAACAAAAGAAAACTAACACAGAAGCAAAGATGGACAGCTCTGCAATGGTAATTAATTTAGTAGGTACTTGGCCCTTAGTGACTAAGGGCTAAGTACTTCTGTGAAAGAGGCAGAGAGTGTGAACTCTGTCTCCTGTGTGAAAGACGCAGAAGGTATGAACTCAATCTGCTGTGTGAACAGAGAGCATGAACTCTGTCTCCTGTTGCTGACTGGCAGGAAGGGGTAAGCTGAGACAGGAGGGCAGTACATGTATGTAAGAAAAATTCCAGAGACAGAAAATCAGTCAAGAATTTTCCTCCTAGTGCCTCCTGGTGGAGGAAGCAGGATTTTCCCAGCATCTGGGAGTTGGGCTTGCTGCACTGAGAACTGAGTTGGAGTTTTCTATGAGACCAGAATCTGGTGAAGGCTGAGAGGGCTGCCTGGAAGGCCAAGATTCCTTCTGGGTCCTAGGGCCAACCAAACTGCTGGAGGACTGAAGAAGCACGATGGGATAAGCCTTTGTTTGTTTGTGGCTTGGTGGAATCCTTGAGTTCTCGGCAACAGAAGTGGTGAAGGGTCTGAGATGTGTTGGACCCTATGAACTTCAGTGCGTAAGAAGAACTGCTCAGAGGACTGGACAAGAACTTGGAAATTGTCTGCCCCTGAATCCAGGTGACTGTTTGGTGGATTCAGGTAGGAGCTGGGACCATGGAATGGGATTCTGGGAATCTGAGAGATCACCCCAAGTCAAGAAGAAGAAAAGGCCTACCCTTGGATGCATGATGAATTTGAAGTGTACTGGACACTGAGAGATGGAGGGTTTGTGTAATTTTCTAATGATTGTATTTAGTGATTAATGAGATTTAGAGACTGTTAGATAAGTGACTGATTAAGTTAATCTGTGATTGCCCCATGAGTGGAAGATTGATTATTGTATTGTGAAATGACTGAATGATTAAGTAAGGAGGGTTTCCCTCCTTAGGGAAACAAGATGATTATTCTTTTGATCTTTGGTCTAAATATTGTGGCCACTGTAGTGAAAACTATGTAGCCATTCTAATGTTAAGCTGTTGTGAACACTATATTATGATTTTCTGTGATAAGATGTAATGTTGTGAATATTATATTGTGATATATGGTGAATGTTTGCCTTGATTTGTAATGGAATAAATAGAGTGTTCACTATACTGTGTAATAAGAACCTTAAAAGCTGTTCATAGTAGCATTCTTTTGGGAATCCACTAGTACATGGCGTTACAAGCTTGCAACACAACCCGTAGTATTTATTATATAGGCTTTCTTGAAATGGAAATTTATTGCTATATATTTTGAATCCTCTCAATCTTACTGTACACATGACATTTATTTTTCTTTACTTGTTTTGTATTTAAGTTTCAATGTTTAAGTTTATATGTTTCTTTTCTTGTTGCGTATTTAAGTTTCAGTAATAAAAAAAGAAACTTTCTATTTCGTCATTTCTTATAGCACATTATTTTCCTATTATGTTCTTATACCACAGCTTGTTTAATTATCCCTAATAGAAGGACACACTCTCATTTTCCAATTTTGGGCAATTATGAACAAGCTGCTATAAACTTTTTGTGTGTGCATATATTTCCTTTCCCTCTTTCTTTGTTGTCTTTGGAATATAAAATACTAGTTCTGACTTATCTCCTTCCCCTCACAACCCCATGAATCTGGTTTTGGATTCTGTTCCCATCATGAGCTGATTGTGTAGCCTCAAGTCAGTTATTTAATCTTTCTAAATCTCACTTTCTTTCATCAATATAACAGAGATGATAATCATAGTTCCAGCTTGTACCTCTCAGAGGTTTCGCTCCTGATTTCCTTCCTTCTTCAGGACCATAATATGTGAACCGCAATAAGTATAGCACTGGTAGGCAGGCATGCTCACACTCTGTGAAGGATTCCTCTCAGATGCCTCCAAACAAAGACTTAAAATTTGTAATCTTGTCAGGTTTGTACTTGCCCTCCCATCTCAATGAGGATGATCCAGGACTGTGAGCCCCCAGTCATGAGTTAGGAAATTAACTCCTATGGTAAAGAGGCCAGCCAGTTTTACCAAGTAGCATCCAACTGCCACATATGATACAAGAAAGCCTGGTGGCTGAAGCACCAAGACAGCCTGAGAGAAGGGAGGCACACCAAACTACCATTAACACCTTGATCACCACTTCTCTTAAACTTCTCTGGAAATAGCTTAGGAAACTAAACTGAAGAGCCTTTGAAATAGCAGCTCCCCAAAGACCACCAACTGTGCTTCCAGCCCAGGCCCCTCAGCTGTAATTGAAGAGAAGAATCACTGTGCAAAAAGGCCCCCACCTTCTTCATCACCACCCACCAATCTTTGACTAATTGCCACCAGTGGGCATGTGAGACCCAAATCTCTGGAAGCATCCTCCAGACAAATGGTCTTGTTTCTAGCACAGTCCCCCGCATCATCATCCAAGGAAGAAACCTTTGTGGTGAGGCAGCCTGTCAGCTACAAGTGAAGCAGAACCTGCTGGCTTAGCCCCTACAGCTTCCAAAGGCCTAGAAAAGAAAGTTCCAACAACAAAGACCTTGGCATTGTCACATGGTTCAACATCAGAAATGGATATGATTTTATTGGTAGAAATGGCATTAAATAAGAAGTGCTAGCATCTGCTTTGCCCTTGCACCCTAATAACCACAGTTCCCTTCCATCCTATTTGCAGCTAACCTATATTATATATGAATATGAACTACTTGAGAGAAAGGGCTGTCTTGGTTTTTCTATTTATAGTTACAATTCTTTGCATATGGTAAATTCCTAATCAATTTGTTTTACATTCATTGACTAATTTTTCCTTAGTCTTATGAGTTTATGTATAAAGTGAGTGACTCTGTGATCAATAACTGGAAGAAATGACATTACTTTAGTTTTCAGTCTGCCAAACCATTGTCCTGGGTTATGGAAGTGAATTCAAGATGGTAGCAATGGGAAGAAGCTCCCAGCCTCAAACCTAGGGCATGCAATGGAAAATCTGCTGCTGAGTCTGATTTCCATCTTCAAATAACTGCCTCTTTTACTTTATTAGAATCTTATTCCCATGGTATAATTTGTGTATTTTTTATTTCATTTGATAAATATTTCATGATTTTATTTAAGAACATACATATTCTATATTGAGTACATAGCAGAATATGATGATATATTAAAAATTTGATGACTCAGCAGAAAATCATCTTAGAGAACTACCTGTTTTAAAGGTGTCTGAAGCACAGTTTGGTGGTTTTTTTCCTGCTGTTTTTTTTTCCTCTAAAATCTTTAAAAATAACAAGACAATAAACATCACAAAGGCATTTCCATTGCTGTCAATATAGATACTTTTTTTTTTCTTTTTGGAAGGCAGTTGTGGTTAAGTGACTTGCCCAAAGTCACAGAGTTAGTAAGTGTGTCAAGTGTCTGAGGCTGGATTTGAACTCACCTCCTCCTGACTCCAGGGCTGGTGCTCTATTCACTGTGCCACCTAGATGCCCCTAAAGAGATTCTTAATAGATAAATAGATATCTGTGACGCCTTTCTCTTGTATGGCATTTGGTGAGAAGGTAAGAGTAACATTTTGTGGCAATGAAGGATATCTCTTTTCTGTTTGTCCATATTTTCCTTCTTCCTTGGTAATTAACAGAATACCTGTTTGTTTGTCTGTCTCTCTGTTCATACATCTATCCAATCTATCGAGATACATACATACACATACATAAAACATCCAGCAATTTCTTTAGCTAAGCTGAAGAAGAGAATATATCAAGTCAAATGTCATAAACACCAGGGGACAAATTTGTTGTTGTTACACCACTGAACTAAAAGGTACAGAGGACTAAGATTATAAATCAGTTGGCTTGGGAATTTTCAGACAGGTAAATGTATATGTTGTCTCTTATGCATCAGAAATTAAAAAGAAAATGGCCTGTAGTATTGAAAGGGGTCAAAAAGAATGAAAACCACAAAAAAACACTTGGGTTTAGCAAGTAAGAGATCATTGGTAACTTTGAAAAGAGTGATGAAGATCACAATGTTATAAGAATTCATGAATGAAAGGAGAGGAAGTAGAGCTAATGGATTACATAGAAAGTTTTCCTTTAGATTTTGACTGTTAAATTGTAAAGATATTAGATGAGAGATATTAAGCATAAAACTGCACAAACACCCTATATATTTACCATTCAGTACAGATTGACAAAGGTGTGTGTGTGTGTGTGTGTGTGTGTGTGTGTGTGTGTGTGTTGCATAAAAAATAATGAACACATGTTGCTTTATTCAGAATGCCCCCTTAATGTACATAATTTCATTCCTTGCAAGAACTGAGTGATGAGTGACATCAGCATCATTGCTGTCCAATGTGGCATAACGGAAAGGGTATTGGTTTTCAAGTGAGGACACAAAAACTTTTATCTAGCCTTGCAACTCTTTGTGTGACTTTAGGCAAGACACTGTACTTCAGTAGGGCTCTGTCTCTTTATCTTAAAAATTGGATTGGATGATCTCCAACATCTCTTCCAATTCCAAAATGCATGATCCTCTAAATTTTCAAAACATACTGGTCAAGAAAGTCCATGGCAAGGCTAGAATTTCAGCTAGCTCTCAGTCCAGTGTTTACTTAAAGAAGATTGCAGTTAACAGTATGATTTTTTTGCATATCCTGAAATGGATAAACTTTCTCCCACTAGCCCCTGAACACTTTATTAACACTTTATTAATACAAATTAGTAGGAAGTGGTAGCCAACGAGAAGAAGGAGCACAAAGGAGGAGCAGAGGAAGGAGAGGAGGAAGAAGAAAGGGAAGAGGAAAGAATAGCATGAGGAAGGGGGTGTATAATAAAAGATAGGAAAACTATGGATAGTAATTATCTCTTCCTTTTAACCATCTTAGGCGTTTTTTTGTGAGAATCTAATGAGTGAATAAATGTGACTGTATTTAAAAAATTGAAAAATAGTATTATATAAATATATAGAATAATACTTTCAATTTTTAAACAAATTTGTATGTGTTTTATTTTTTTTCTTTCTACATGAAAATTCATATAAATCAGGTAGTTGGCATCATTTAAGAAAAGTCCTCAAATAATTGACTGAACCAATCAGATATTTTGCAATTATATAAAATGATCCCGTGGAAGGAAACAAAGGCTAGCTAACCTTATGATTAGTAGAATTAATAAATTGATGTAGTATAAATTAGATTGTTAGAATTAGATTGTGAAATGGTCCTTTTGAAAGGACCATTATTATCTTTCTCAGCAATAGACCATGTATGCTGGTCTGTTGCTATGGAAGTATTTACTTTAATTGTTTAACAGTAGCAACTTACATAAGCCTTACATAACTGGCAATTTGTACTTTCTGCAGGCACCTGGTCAAGTTGTGGACAGAGGCAGGAGAGATGAAGGCTGGAGTCTATTCCTAATTCTAAATAATATAGCAGTTTTTCACTGACTTCTTTTTCAGTCAATAAATATATTATTCCTTTGTGCTGATTGCCCTATATTATACACACACACGCACACACACACACACACACACGTATACATATACTTTGCACTGTGGATGCCCTCAGGCCACACAATGCTAATGAACACCAAAAAGGGAAAAGGGGTCTAGAGTGGAAGAAGTTTAAGAAACCTTAGAGCAGGGCTTAAATTTTTTACACTCAAAACCCATTTTGTGTTTTGGCAACGTTCAGTAGGTGTGTGGCCTGACTGCATGTGCAAGGCAAAGTGCACATGCTTTGTGTTCAGAAACAAAGCTACAGTGAAGCTGCATGGTACAACACCCACCAGCACTGCCAGAAACACCTCAAATTCATTAAGTGTTTAATTTTCAATTAATCTTTGTATGCTGCACATTCGGAAACCTTTTACCATTGCCAAATTTTTCACAATCCCATATGGGGCTGTGACCCACAGTTTAAGAAGCACTGCCAGGCTAGAGTATGATGTAGCAGAGGCTCTTCCCTGCCCCCCCATGTATTTTTATTTATTTCATTACATATTTTCCACTTACATGTAAATTTTTAAACATTCTTTTTTAAAATTTCAGGTTCCAAATTTTCTCTCTCTCTGTCTTCCCCTTTCCTTGAGAATGCAAGCAATTTTATATCAATTATACATGTAAAGTCATGCAGAATATATTCCTATAATAGCCACATTGCAAACAAAAACAGACAAAAAAAAGGAAACTAAAGAAAGTTTTTTTAAAAATATGCTTTAATCTGTATTCAGAGTTTATCAGTTCTCTTCCTGGAGATGGATAGCATTTTTCATCATAGGATCTTTGCAATTGTCTTGGATTATTGTCCTGATCAGACTAGATCAGTCTTTCACAGTTGATCATCCTTACAATATTTCTCTTACTGTGTATAATATTCTCAAGGTTTTGCTCACTTCACTTTGTATGAGTTCATATGTCTTTACTTTTTTTTTTCAATTCTAACATTTTTATTGATTTTAAATATAACACAGAAATTCAAGCCAGACTACAAATGCGTAGGGTATAGCCTCTACCTTTTACAACAAAACTGCTCACAGTGGACTTTTGTCTGTGTCCAGAAACTCAAACTAGCTTATAACACAGTGTTAAGATATGTTAAAATTGCAGAATCCATCCTCAAATTTCAGAGTAGTTTGCATGTTTCCTTTAACAATGCATTAAATAAATCTTTTTACTTTTGAAAGAACTCACCAAAATAAATATTGAAAATGAGGGAAAAGAGATTCAGCAAATGTTTGGGAAAGGAGGCAAGGGAGTCCTTAACTTTATGGAAACTCAGAGGGAGAGTGAATTCCTTTTCTGAAACCATCCTGGTAGTCATTTCTTATAGCACAATAGTATTCCATTACAATCTTATAGCAAAACTTGTTCGGCCATTCCCCGATTGATGGGTTCCCCCTAGATTTCTATTTCTTTGCTACCACAAAAAGAGCTGCTATCAACGTTTTTACACAAATAGATCCTTTTCCCTTTGCTTTGATCTCTTTGGGACGTAGACTAGTAATGGTATTAGCACTTAACCTAGAGTCCACAATCCCCCAAAGAAGCAATGGATGGATTTTACAGGATCTATGAACTTTGATAAAAAAAAAAATCATGTTTGTTTCAATATAATTTCTTCCTTTGTAATTCTAGGTGTTTTGCTTTGTGCATTATTATGAGAAGGGATCCATAGATTTTACCAGATTAACAAATGCTTCCATCATACACACACACACACACACACACACACACACACACACACACAGAGATTGATAACTTTTTATTTAAATGGTTCATTATAATATATAACAGTAAGCAGTTTCTATCTCTCATATGGGTGACTCCATTTTAAGTAATTTGGGGGTGCGTAGTAAAGCCTCATCATAGATAGATTATCAATCTTAAGAACAAATGTTTGTGATAGGCAATTGTACTGTGAAGTCAATTCTGAAGTTAAAACTAATATTTTAAATGGAAAAACTGAGGTATAGAACTGTTGAAGAGCTGTCTATTATGTTGGTACATATATGTGGATGTAAATATATCCATTAATACTGCACATGTACACATATTTTCACAGCTTGCTTAAAGCTCACACATTGTATTCCAAGGACCAAGGCTCCATCTTCACTTTACCCTTAGAGACCTGTCTAATTCTAACAGTATCTTAATTCTCTCCCTGGGTGACCTTATCAAGTAGCATGTCTTCAATTATTATCACTATGGAGATGACACAGAAACCTATTATTTCCAATCTCCACATCTCCCTTGATCTCAAGTCCTAGATTTCTAGTGAACTGGTAAACACTTTTACCTAACAATACTACCACTCCTTCAGACTCAATAAATCTAAAAAATAAATTTTTCATCTTTCCCCCAAATTTACTTCTCCTCCAAACTTTACTATTTATATTAATGACAATTCTATCCCCCCAAATCCTCCATACTTAAAAACTTGGAATAAATTTTTACAAGAAAAATGATTGGTGCCTTTATGGTGTTACAATCATATACTCCTATGTTGGATTTTTATTCAATATATATGTAACCCTCAAAAATATTAAGGAAAAATATCCCACACAATGCCACTGCTGCAATGTATACAGTAATCCCTCGACTTTAACAAGAAGCGTTTTACCATCTGATCCCTTAGGGTTAATTTTAACTCTTCCTTATCTCTCTCACATACCATGGTCATGCCATTTAGTTCTATGTTTGTTATTCATCTCTGGCCTTTCTAATTCCAGTCTCTGTCTCCCTGTGTGTCTCTGCCTTTCTCTTTCTCTGTTTGTCTGTCTCTCTTAAGTCTTGCCCTATCGTTCTCCTGCTTAATGACCTTTATTGTCTTCCCTTGGCACCTACTCCCCAGACTGCACCCCTGACTCTCCACAGAAAATAACCCTCATACCTGTAGCCTCTCCCTCCGATGTTCTAGTTCTTCCCCAGTTCTCTGTTTTCTCCTCATTTTGCATCATAACTTCCTTAAAATAAAGCACATGTTTGTAGTGGATGAAACTGAACTGAAATCATCTGAAGACTTGGGTTTGAATCCCTGCACTGTTACTTGCTGTATGATCTTGGGCAAACTGTTTAATCTCCCTTAATAGGTTAACTCATTTCTTGAAAGAGCAGTGTCTACTACATCTCTCAGACCATGTAGCCAGCCAAGTGCTGTTAAAAGTTTACCAATTGGGAGTGGGGTGGAGGGGTGAGGGGTAGGGTGGGAGGGAATGCACACACAGGGCACACTCCTAAGTTTAATATGCATTACTTACTGTTTTCTTAAGTCTAGACAATCAACAAAATAACAAATCAAGTCCTGATTTGTCCTATTTGCCTATTTCTGAAAATGTAACAATCAGCAATCAGGAGCCAGTTGGAGCCGGCTTCCACAAGCCTTACTTATTTTATAGCTCTTAAATCCTATAGTCTTGACCTCTGGATTGTTTCTTCTTTTCTCTCCAATACCCCATGCCCTGTGTAGCATTTAGTTAGTACTAAATAAATTTTGTGGAATTAGATTGTGTTATTATTCTGAATTCCAATAGAGTAGAGACTTCTTGTGGTAGGGGACTGCTGTTTTATCATTATTTCCCCAATATGTAGCATAGTGCCCAGCATAAAGTAGGCACTGACTAAATGCTTGTTGAATGAAGTAAAGCAATTTGTTAAATTTAACCCTAACTTATTCATTTTCCTTTCCTTCTGAATATATTATTTAATATGTAGTTATTTGCACAAGATGCACATCTTATTGTTGTTGCTTCACCTTGATTCTCAGAGGACCAGTGGCATCACAAAGGTGATTACTTGTCTTGGCATGTGAATTGAATTTAAGTGAGACAGAGCTGCACAAAGTTGTCAGCCTCACTGTCTCCTCCTGAGTCATCCAAGTCCAATGGTAAGAAAAAATGAAGATGACTTTTATGGCCCTGAGTGCAGTGGATAACCTTGGCTTTTCTAAATTAAGTTCTTTCCCAGTTCTCAGTTTGTCTGAGAACATGCCCATTCCATGACTACATAAGAAGATAAAAGATGGCCCAATATACTATCACAAAGATATCTGTCTGGGAAGGGAAGACCCTCAGAGTTTCATGCCAATACAGAAAAATGCTATTTACTTTCATTCTAAGCCAACAGCACCTAAATAACGAGCCTCAGAAGCTTGGGTTGGGGACTATTATTGGCTATTTAATCAATGAGAACCAAGTAGCTCCATTTAAAACACAGTGAACTTATGTAAATGAAAGTAAGAAACATTCTGGAGGGAAAATGCAATGAATAGTTCTTGAAAGAAGAAAAAATATCTAAATGAAAGGGAAAAAGTACTTAATATTTTACTTTATTTGTTTTGTTTTGTCTTGTTTTTTATGACCAAATGATAGGTAAAAGATGGACTTAGACTGACAACCTGAAAAACTATTCCCGTTACCAGTTTTGTCAGTTCCTACAGGAAATTCCGTCTCAGTGACAGGTCTGTCAAAATGATACTCCACACGTGCCGTGATTCTGAATGATACTTGTTCACACTGATGGTATGTGCCAAGAGGGATTACCTGACAAGTGGAAGAAGTGTGAAGGAAGAGGGAAGGAAGAATTCAGGTAGCCATCCATCTGTATTGTGGCATAGCTCTTGGAGATCTCACAACCCATAAGGGTATGGGGGAGCAATAAAGATAGAAAGGCTTAGGAAATTGAAAGCCAGAGTTTAAATTGTCTCAGAACTATCATTTATCCCATGGGCATCCCAACTCAGTGTTTGGAAATGAACCCTTCTTAGTGGGTTAACTAATTCATGAGTGAAAGACTAGGTATCACTTCTGTCCTTCTATCAATTCTGGGCAGTTAGGTGGTGTGGTAGATAGAGTGCAGGGCAGATTTTTTTCCAAGAGAACCCCAAATGGGGTCGAGAAGAGTTGGATGTGATTGAACAGCAATAATTCTTACCTTAAACTCATCTATGAAAGCAAACACCACTACTAAGCTTTTGGTCCTTTCCAGTGATTAGCAACAAGGTGTTGTTGTTGAGTTGCTTTAGTTGCGTCAGACTCTTCATGACTCCATTGAGATTTTTGGACAATGTTACAGGAATGGTTTTTCATTTTCTTCTCCAGCTCATTTTATAGATTAAGAAAGTGAGGCAGAGTTAAGTGACTAGCCCAGGGTCACACAGCTATTAAGTGTCTGAAGCCAGATTTGAACTCAGGAAGATGAGTCTTCCTGACTCCAGTCCTGGCACTCTATCCACTGTGATACCTGGATGCCCTCACAAACAATGTAAAACTTGCTAAAATGTTAGTCTCACATCCTTATTCTGCCCTCAATAAAGACCCAGATAAAATAATATTTTGTATTTGAACCAAGTGTATGTATGTACGTATGGCCTGTTCTCAGGATTGGGGAGGTCTTAGCCTGAACCTCTATTTCATAAAGGGATACAGATACATGTGACTTTTACTCCTAGATCAATTCACTCTCTGACCTCCCCACCCCCCTGCCAGCAGCCTTGCCCCCCTAGAGATATTGCCATCCTATTATCTGCTATCAGAACTGATGTATGGGCTGCCATTTCATGAAGGGTCCTTGTCATGCTTACTTCACTCCAGGACAAATTCAGGTTCTCCCTTCTCTGGCTTTCTCTACCTCCTCATCAATAGCCTTGCCTTTGTGAGGGTATCCTCCCCATTTCCGTTTTATCTTTATCTTTCCCCATTCAAAGTAAGCTCCTTGAAGGTAGGGGCTGTTTAGGTCTTCTCTGTCTGTTTTGCTTTGTTTTAATTTTTATCTTGTATTCCCAGGACTTATAATGGCATATAGTAGGCAATTAATCAATGTTTGTTGTATTCAAAGGAAATACTCAATGACTCAAATTGTGGAATAGTCTTGGAAAACAGTCCTCTGGCCAATTCCTACCTCATTTCTATAATAGATTTCCTTATGAACGGCTTCCTTTTCCCCACAAACCGCTTTTTCCTAGCATGTCCAAAAGTGCCCTGCTTATTAGCATGCTACATGTGTTAGAAACAGCTGCAACAGCAACAGTATCCCACTTTCTCAAATGAGACCAGTGCCAAGTAGAGCAGAATAATTCCATTGCTTGTTTTACAAAGAATACTTATATTAACATAGCCCAGCAGAACACTCATCAGATTTTCCGTTCAATTTGTCATTTTTGTCAACCCTCCAGATCTTTTCTTGGACTACTGTTCTGTAACATCTACCTAGTTTGTCCCCATTCTCAACATGTGTACTTATTCAATAATAACATACTTGTATTTTCTTTCAATGAACCTCTCTTAAGTGAGCCCCCAATAAATGCGTACACCGCACTCTCTGGGCATAGAGACCTTACAAAGTCTTTGGAGATCCTATGCAGCCATACAAAGGTGACATTCCTGATGCAAGAGGATAACTGTGAGGCAGGCAAGGGGCACTAAGTTTAATGAGAACGTAGTAAAGCTAAATCCCTCTGGATTGTATGTAAAACAAGTTAATAAATGCCCAACTCAACTGAGGTGGTATGGTCTACTTTACAGATTACTGGCTTGGGAAAGATAAGGACTGAATTCTCTTTTCCTCTCTACTGAAATACAGTTTAGTATGAAGAAATGAACAGCTTTGCACATTGGCATAGTTATAAAGCACCTATCATTATTCATGAAAAGGGTCCAGCACTATAAGCAATACTTAAAAACAACCAGATATCCAAAAATATAGATTGTCCAAAAAGGAAGGAAATTATATGCATTACAAAAGGTTGTCTAAGCCTTACCACAGGAGAAAACCTAGGGTTTCTTTAAACAATGAGCTCTTTTCCTGAATCGGAGGACCATTTGTAGCACCACAGTTATTTGTGAGTTGGAAATGGACTGCAGTACTTAACACAAAAGTAATCTCCCGTGTAATAAAGCCAACAAGTGATATCCAGCCTGCTCCTGAATGCCTCCAGGGAGCCCCCACTCACCAAAAACCAACATTTTCCAACACTGGACAGCTCTAATTTTTAAGAACATTTTTCAAAGGGTTAAAGGGGAAAACTGCATTATAAGTATTGGTTTATGGATTATTAGCTAATTCAGAGAGATATTCCTGTCCAAAAAAAAAAAATTAAAGCAGTAAAGTTTTACCTGGGCAGGAAATTAAGGACTAATTTGGACCTTGCCTCTCTTTCCTTCCTTAACAAGTATTAAAGTCCATAGTGTTGTGATGGAAATAACGATGATGAGAGAAGTATTTGGTAATTCTACACTAGGGCTTCTTAGCCCTGTAAACTTCTAATTATTCTAAAATAATGGACCAGTTCATTTCATCCTACTGTGAACTCTAGGCAAAGTCTGCTTGACCCAGGTAAAATACTTTATGGATAGTTAGTACTTCCAGAACAATGAATTGACATTTTTTTGCAGGTGTAGATGGTGGCAAAGATCTCTTGAATCATCCATTGCTTTGTCTAACTATAGTTCCTAGCACCGTTTATGGAACACTCTCTTCACAGCCAAAATGGAATCCTCCTCAATGATCTTTTCTTTAAAATGCTTTTCTAATTCATTTGCGTGAAAGCAAGACTTTTTTTTCTTATACTGACACTCAGATTCTCAGCCTCAAAGGAAAAGGTATGATTTATAACTTTAAAATTGTGGCTACAAATTGAAATGAAGACTATCTGTGATGTCATAAAAGACATGGGGATTATCTTCCATTCCCCATAGTCTACAGGATAAAAATGTTCTTTTTTTTCTTTTCCTGACTACCTCAGTTATCCTAAAGGGTTCTTGTCCTTAATAAGAGGAACTAAATAAAATCTCCTTTAAATTTAGCAGTGCTTATTATATTGGAAGATGAAAACTATCAGGATTTGTTCTACTCGACCTTTCACGATATTTAGGCATCTGTCTTTTCAGATCTAGTAATCGACATGCTAATTAAAACTACATCTTTGTGAATGTCAGAACTGTTGTCTGCATTCTCAATGTTATAAGTCTGCAAGTTTAATGCAAAAGAGGAATTTCACATCAATGAGATTACTTTTGTGAAATTATCTCAGCGGATATGCAAACCAAAAATAGACTTGTGGTGAAATGGATGCATGGGCACTTTCAACCAATTTTAATTTGTACATCTTTCATTCAGCTTCCTGGTCTGACCTATAATGAGAATACTTGAAGTGTCCCTGATCTTACCAGGGTAGAGAATTCTCCCCACCTGAGTCCAAGGCAAATAGAGTTCAAGCGACTTGAACAGGGTCACATATTAAGTGTAAGAAGTTGAACTTGAACCCTGATCTCCTTGACTCTATGCTCAATACTTTAACTGCAATACCATGCCAACTTTTATACCATATATGTGTATTTATATACACACACACACACACACACACACATATATATATATATATACACACACATATATATATACATATACACATATACGTGTGTGTATATATACACATTTATATATATATACACATATATACATATACACACATACGTGTGTGTATATATACACATTTATATGCCAACTATAGACAGATATATATATATATATATATATATATATATATATATATATA
>CM053580.1:205786215-205819865 GCA_028627135.1 Pseudochirops cupreus | reverse complement strand
AGAAAAGGGACCCACCATTTCAGTTATCACCACCTTCTGTCCAAGTGCCACTGATGGGCAGACAAGTCAGCCTAGCTGAAACAGCAAGGTATGCAAGAGAGAGCCAGGAGGTGGCATGTCCCCAGCAGGTCCAACTATGGCCAACACCGTGATCATAACTACCCCATCCAAATCTGATAATGACAGCCCTGGACCCTAAACTCAAGTGACCTGGGAATAGCAGTGCCCCACAAGACTACATGCCCTGCTTCCAACAATGCCCCTGCAATCACCATGAAAGGGAACACCCCTTATGGTAAAGGTTCCCATCCTTTCTCCCCCATCCCACCTCCAGCTGCTTATTAACTGAATCCAATGAGCCCAAATGCTCCCAAAATGATGCTTTCTTGACCCTGCTTCCAGCATAGCCCCTGCACCCATAATCCATGGGAGCGCTTAGTTTCATCCAATCTGGCAAGGCTTCTGTGAGTGCTGCAGCTTCTACCACTCCAGCAACCATAGCTGGGGCACCTCACTGAAGACTCAGGAAAGAAAACTTCTATCACCAAATCCTTACTGTTGTCAAATGACCCAGCATCAAGAATGGATATTAGTGGAAGGGGCACTAAAGAAGAGGCATAACCATATACTATGTCACTACACCCTAAGGACCATGGGATTTTTTTTGTCTGACTTGCAAAGGAAACTTCCAGTATATATTGCCTTCACTATTAGAATGTAAGCTCCTTAAAGGCAATGATTATCTTACTTCTTTACTTATATTCCCAATCTTAGTACAGTGCTTTATAGCAAATGCTTAATAAATGCTTTTTAATTCATTCATTCAAGATTTGGAACTGGAAGATATCTCAGAAGTCATTCAGTCCATAGTGCACACCACTTGTATTTGAAAGATAAAAAGTGAGGCACTAAGTTGTTCAAGGTCACACAGGTAATAAGTTGAAAAGCCAGAATTTGAACCTGGGCACTCTGACTAAAAATCTAGCCCTCTGGACGTTCCAATGACATCTTGTAAACAGAGGCAAATGCTCCCTTGAGGAAATTTAGATCTCTCCCCCAAAGGAGGAGACACCAGGAGAATGCAAAGGCCATTTCTTAAGATTTAAATCCCTCTTTTCCCTAAAAGGAAGAAAACCGGAGAAAGACAAATGCTTGTGAAATTTAAGAAAAGTTTTTATTAAGCAGGGAAGTAAAATGTGAACACAGGGACTGCCCCTCTATGCTGACAACCCACCAAGTAATGGTTGAGGAGAGTTTATTTATCTTTTGGACAAAAGAAGATAAGGAGTTTGAGGGGAAAGATGGCCATAGAAAGGAATGAGTCAATAAGCCCTATTCTTGAGGGGAGGGAAAATGAGGAATTTCAGGTGTTAAACCTATGGCCTTTGAACATGAACCAGATAAGCAGTTCATAGATCAGGGCTTGATAAGGAGATGCCTCCAAAAATAGGATAATTCCAAGAGCCCCTAGACAAAGTTAGGGGATTGGAGATGAGGTTGTCTCTAAAACCCATAAAGTATTTGAAAACAGGGGTGTCTCTTGAAGACCATATACCACCAACTGGCTCAGGGTCTGCTTCAAAGCTAGTATGAGCTTAATTGGTTTCAGAGTTGCTGACTTTCTACACATCCAGCACTCTTAGTCATCACAAGGGATTGTTGGTATGTCAGACAATGTAGCCAGTCCTCACACAGTTCTTCTGGTTACCTGGATAATTTGAGGGCTCAAGCAAATCAAAGCATCCATTTTCACACATTTGAACAACAGCAATAAATCTTTTCTTTCTAACTTTTTGGAATTCTTTAGAAGACTTAAACTAGGAAATTCATTAATTGATTACATGTTTAACTTAAGAACACAGTCCTTGGCAAAGGGGCAGCTAATTGACTTAGTGGGTAGAGCACTGGCCTTGGAACCAGGAAGATTCATCATCATGAGTTCAAATTTGCCCTCAAATTCCCTGGGCAATTTAGTCTTCCCTGTTTGCCTCAGTTTCCTCATCTGTAAATGCTGGAGAAGAAAATGACAAACTACTCTTGTATCTTTGCCAAGAAATAACAAAAGTCCTTGGTAAAATGACTTTAGGGTTCAAGAGCTAGTACATTAATTAAAAGGTGTGGGTCAGAAAAGAGATTCAGTTAAGACAGCATAAATTGACATAAAAATGGATGAGAGAATCATATTTGTCCTATATGTTATAATAATAATGTCAGTGATATAGTTAATAAAGAGCTTGTCACAAAGTGGGGACCACCCAAGTTCAAGTCCTGACAAAGTGATTCTGTGCCCCAGGGAAAAATATCTGAGTCTCTAAATTGAGGAGGGAGCAGGGTTTCTGCTTTATTAAAGGGAATCTCCTCATCATGAGTTCCCTATAGAAGAAAATCATAGATCAGGTCCTATCATCATTAAAAATAACCATGACATTAAAAGTCTTTTCTGATATTTCACTGGATTCTCTGATATTTCATTAGAGGTATGTATAAGCAATGCAGTATTCACAATGCCTATAGTAACTATAAATTTGCTGATATGGTTATTAATCACAAAATGTAACAGGCTCTCTACATAAGAAATATAGCTAGAGCACTCATTTAAATACCAGAAAATGGAGTCCCAAAACCAGAAAGTCAAAGCCAACACAGTAGTTACAAAGTTGGCACATGTGGTTAAAGTAACAAACACCCACCTTCTCAAGCCTTCAAACAGGACAGGCTACCTCAGGCAGAGATCCTCCTCTCCTCCTGCACACAGCTGCTCAGTGTCCAGGCAGCTCCCAGAAGCTCCAGCCCGCAGTTCTGCCCCAGACAGTCCTCAGCAGGAGTCCTTAGCAGAGATTCTGGCCCGCTCAAAGCAAAAGGAGTTTGCAACCGCCACAGCCTCTGCTGCTGCCAGTCAGCCAGGCAGGGAGACTAGCTTGTTTCGGGCATTCTCTTGCTCCACCCCTTCCTGCTACGTCAGAAAGTTCAAGGGGCGTGGAAGATCTTCCAATCCCAGTATCATTACAAGGTACCATGAGTAGGAAGGCATCTAGGTGGTGCAGTGGATAGTGCTGAGCCTAGAGTCAGGAAGATTGATCTTTCTGAATTCAAATTTGCTTTCAGACACTTATTAGCTGTGTGATCCTGGGCAAGTCATTTAACCCTTTTTGCCTCAGTTTTCTCATCTGTATAATGAGCTGGAAAAAGAAATGGCAATTCACTCCAGTATCTCTGCCAAGAAAACCCCCAAAGCATTCACAAATTGCTGCACCTGATTGAAAAAACTACTGAAAAGTACCATGAGTTGATTCTCAAAAACTTTATCAGTAGAGGGAATTTTTTAATTATCCTGCTCCAAGCTTACTGAATATCTATTACCCAAGGACCATATTAGCTCAATTTGGAGTCCAATCAGGCACAGGCTCGTTATCAGGCACCGAACCTTTGGTTCACATAAATTCTCAAAGACCAAGGTGTGGTGGGAATGACGACAGCACAGCCAAAGATAGAGTGTTAGAATTGAAGTTAGGAAGCCTTGAGTTTGAATCCTGCCCAAGAAACTTAGTAGCTGTGGGCTCCCAGGATAGTCACTTAACCTTTCTAGTGCTCAGTTTGATAAGCCAGTCAGTCAACAAGCATTTTTTAACGTACTTGCTATTTTCTGGGTGCCGAGTCCAGCAGGGACAAAAAGTTAGGCAAAAAGGTGTTCCTGTTTTTCAGGAGCTCTCATTCTAATGAAGAAAATAACATACAAATAACTCTGTATATTAACTACATTATATACATCTATGCATATGCATAGTTACGTATTAGCTACATGATATCATACAAATAACTACATGATATATGTAATCTATGTGTATATACATTTACACCACAGATTATCTATCATTTATGTGCTCTCTCTCTCTCTCTCTCTCTCTCTCTCTCTCTCTCTCTCTCTCTCTCTCTCTCTCTCTCTCCCCTCTCTCTTTCCCTCTCTCCTTCTCTGTCTCTGTCTCTCTCTGTGTCTCTGTCTCTGTCTCTGTCCCTCTCTGTGTCTTTGTCTCTGTCTCTCCCTCTGTCTTTGTCTCTCTGTCTCTGTCTCTCTGTCTCTCCAGGATGTATATGGGATATAATCCAGAGTTGGAAACCAGGAAAAGTCTCTTGCAGAAGGTGGGATTTGATTCTGGAAAGATGTCACAAACCCATTTCAGGCACAACCAGAGTTGGAAGATGGAATGTGTGAGAAAAATAAAAAGGCCATTTTTGCAGGATCTTAGAGTTGAAGAGGAATAAAATGTAAGATAACATTTGGCATTGGACTTGGTGACCTCTCCTTTGGCTCTAAGTCTATGATTCTATGAATGTGATGGTTTTTTTTTCTTAAGTACTGAAATATCTAAATAATTGTCAGTTCATCAGAATCCTGTAATCTAACCCAACTCAGTGCTCTGCTGAGTTCTGCCTAGGAAAGGGAAAACAAATAAGTCTTTAATTCTTTCTGTTCTTGAGGCAAACCTTACATTTTGTAATTTAGAAAAATAGATTTGCTATCAAAAAAAAAAGGACAGCAGGGAAAGGTGAAGCATCAACCAGAAAACATTCATGTGTTGTCTTCTCTATTAGAGTGCGAGCTCCCTGAGTGCAGAGACTGTTTTCCTTTTCTGTTTATGTACCATCCCATAGCACAGTGATAGCACATAGTAAGGGCAGTTATCTCTTCCACATTGCAGTTGTCCCCATCATGGTTTCAATTTATCATGGATTGGCATGAGAAATTAAATGGGAATTTTTGATAATGTTGTGGAAGCAGAAGATGACACTTGAAGGCCAGCAGATAACCCAGAAAAAGTTTAGAAACTCAGAAATGCACAAAGTATATGTATAGTATCATATAGCCTATGGCCAAATGCTTAACCCAAATTTTATAAAGTACTGTAAACATTCCATAAAAAAGGAAAAGACCTCAGACTTCTCTTTTACATTAAAATACTTTACATAGATTTTTCAGATCAGTGGGGAAAGCAGGGAACCACGCTCCCTAACCCCCATGATGTGGAAGGGATAACTGTACTTAAAAGCTTTTCCTTGTATTCATTCATTGAAGTCTTATATTAGATAGGAAAAAATGATAACATAAAATCAGCTTTCCTGTGCTAAATCGCTACATCTGAGGCTGTAGGGGCAGCTGTTGCCATGGTGATATCAGAGAGTACTACTTCCTACTATTCTTGATAGCACCTGAATAAATCCTTTTCAGTTTTCCATATCTTTTAGTTACCACTTCCATTAGTATGACTATAAAAACAATACATAGAAGCCTAAGAGGCAAAATAGTGTAGTGGAGAACACATGCATCTGAGACTTCTTAAGAACCTGGGTTCTAATCATTCTGTCAAAAAGAGTTTATCAAGTGCTTACTTTGTTCCAGGCTTTGTACCAAGTGTTGAGTATACAAAGAAAAGCAAAAGACATTTTCTGACCTCTAGGATCTAATAATATAAAGGGAGGACAACAGACAAATGTGTAGAAGCAAGGTATATGCAGTATAAGTAAGACAAAATTAACAGAATGAAGGTATTAAAGTTAAGAGGGGCTGGGAAAGGCTTTCTGCAGAAGCTGGGATTTTACCTATGACTTCAAAGAAGCCAGGGCCATGAGGAGGAAAAGATGAAAACAGAGAATATTTCAGATATGGGAGAAACCCCAGAGAAAATACTTAGAGTTGAGAGATGGAGTGTTTTGTTCATGGGAGAGTAAGAGTATATTGATCAAAGAGTACACTGAGCAGTGTAAGGTGTAAGAAGACTGGAAAGGTTGGGGGTAGGAGAGGGCTAAGTTATGAAGTTTTGAACATAAAACAGAAAATTTATCTTTGATCCTGGAGATGAGAGGGAGCCCCTGCAGTTTACTGAGTATAGGGCGACATTGTCGGACCTTTGTTTTAGGAAAATCACTTTGGTGGCCGAATGGAGAATGGATTGGAGTGGGGAGGCCTGAGTCAGGCAGACTCACCAGCAGCTTATTGTGGTAGTTTAGGTGGGATCCAGGTGACAAGGGACTGCACTAAAGTGGTGACAGTATTGCAAGAGAGAAGGAGGCATATTTGAGAGATGTTAAAAAGGTGAAATTGACAGGTCTTGACAACCAATGAGATGGAGAGTGAGGGGAGAGATAATGAGAAGTCAAGGATGACATTTAATTTATGATTCAGGGTAGTACAAAGATGTTGTTGTCCTCAACAGTAATAGGGAAGTTGGAAGAATTGAACACTTAAGGAAAAACAGCAATGAGTTGGGTTTTGGACATGTTGAGTTTAAGATGTCTACTGGACTGCCAATTTGAGATATCTGAATGGCAATTGGAGGGAAATCAGAGGCTGGAAGTCAGGAGAGAGGACAGAGCTGGAGAGAGGTTAGTGGCCTTGGCCACTTACAAGTTGTGGTTATAGGTAAATTACAAATCTCCCTGAATCTCTGATTACCCATCTTTGGATATGGATAAATAATGTTTGTTCTATAGGTGTACTGTGAGAAAAGCCCTAAATAATTGTTTCTGCCACTAGGTTGACATAATCTCCAGAAAACTGAATAGGGAAATTCCTAGTATTTTAAGCTAAGAACCTATCCCTTTTATATAGGGCATCAAGATCGACAAAACATGTCCATTAACAAAATTCTTTGAAGTGGGATTTGAACCCACAAAGCTAGAGTACAAGTCCAGCATCCTTTTCAATACACCATGCTGAGCAGTTCAAATTCCCAGTATGAGGAGATCACAATGAGCCCTTCCTTCCAATACTTTGCTACATTGTTTAAAATGCAAAGCAATTACTGGGCAAGCATAGGATCATAAATATAGAGCTGAAAGGAATGTTAGAGGCCATATAGACAAATCCCCCGGATTTTATGGATGGAGAAAATGATAAGGTCCAGAGACTTGCCCAAGTTTATATAGATAGTGAGTGGCAGTCAGGAATAGAACTCAGACTATGTGACTCCAACTCTGGCACTCTCACCCAGTACAAAACATTGCAAATTCACAGTGTAATACTGTATACCATATAGGCTTCTGAGCAAAATGTTCATTTATTACTTAGAAGCACCATTATTTCTCTTGCCTTGCTCAACAGTGATGCTCCAAATTTTCTTTCCTGTTTTACAAATTTAGTAGAAAAGCCTTGTCACATTCAGAACAGGAAACAATCTGATCCTTGAATCAGTTACCTAATTCTATGATTTAGTCAATTTTTTAAAGTTACAACTGTCACCAGATCTCTGTCACTGTTGTAATCACGACATCCAATGATTTTTGATTTGTTAATATACAAGAGATGATAAATTCTGCTGTTAACATAGAGTTGAAAGAATGGATTTCTATTTTAAGAAAAATACCCACACTAGATAATTATGTGCAAGATGAATTGAAGTGGATTTTGTTTAACACCTCATAATTGTAGAACAATAAAGTTAAAAAATTTGGAGTAAGGGAAAAGATTATGCCTATAACCATTCATTGTCAGCAAAACCAGCCGTAGTTGTTTCACCTTTTATAGATAGTCTGTTCTGCACTAAGGAAATAATATCTTTGGTTTGAGAAAACCCATTTCTCTCACAGAAGATTCCATTGCTAATATGTGTCCTGGGGAAGTGGTGTTGCATAATTCAGACATTATCCAGTTACCAAAAGCAATAAAGAGCAATTTGACACCAATCAGGAAGAAGTTAATGAGGGCACCAAGCCACTGATGTGTGGGTGGTCCATTTTTGATGTCCACTGATCTTTGCTCCATTTACAATGTCACATTAAGAAGAGGAAGCACATGAGGAGGCTGCCAAACAGATGAGGAGAAAAGAATGAAGTCCTTTCTTGTATTTTAACTTACAATATCAAGTTTTAGAGGTTCCGTATAATCTCTGTAACCCAAAGATCCTTCCAGTTCTAGAATCTTTCTTACACTTTCCTTTTTTCTCTTCCTAAATGTTCATTGATCAACAAACATTAAATACCTGTTATATACAAGGTACTGTACTAAGCACTAGGGATACAAAAAACAGGCCAAAGACAATCCCCTGCCCTCAAGGAGCTTACAATCTAAGGAGGAGGAAAAGGATTTCAAATGGAAAGTTCAGATAGGAAATGAGAATAGTTTTTCCAGATAATAAAGTTTTGGATGAGAAATAATGGTGTGCACAGACAAAATTCAGGAGTTGGTTGTTGTGGTTTCTGATAAGTTAGCAGCATATTTCAAGAAGCTATTTTGATAGCATCAGCATTTCCCTGACAAAGCTTCTTTCCTCTCACCTGCAACATGAGGAGGCTTTGCCTAAGAACAAAACAAAGCAAAAACAACAACAAAACTGCCATCTGGGACCTGATTAGCCTACCTGATTTGTCCCACCTTCCCTGATGCAGCTCACTTCTCACCCCCTCACATGGAGTATGCCTAAGACAATGCTGCTTCTAGGACTTGACTAGTACCAATTTCTCTGAGGTAGCTTCCTGGGAATCTAAGGGCATAAATAATTCCAGCCATATGGAACCTTGGTAGGCTTCTTAGATTGTATGCATGTCCAAAGCCCATGCAAATATGATTACCCTTGACCATAAGTATTTCTGATACAAAATGAAGAGGAGGAAGAGAATCACGTCCAGAGAACCTAAGGCTTATAATTATCATCAACGTAGATCCTTTCCTGTTTTAGGACAAAGTCAACTTCCTATTATAAATGTCCAGTGACTTACAAGTGTCCCATTTCTTCCCACCATTGAACCTGAACAGTGTTGAGACGAGAGCTGTACCTCCAATACTTTATTTCTGACTAGAAATGGAGAGAATTATGGGAATTATGTGAATCAAACTGACTTCATCTTATAAAACTTAATCCATTTTGAGACATGAATTTCATTTTCTTATAAATTCTACCTGCTTGCTAATTGTGGGAATTGAGTGACATCCTCGTTCACATCCAGAAAAGTCTACCTCTTCACTCTCCCCCTTCCCAAATCTCAAAACTTACTCATCTCATTGCCAATTTGGAATGCCCCTATTATATCCTCCATTTAAAATTCAGATTACCCAATCTCATATTCTGGTTTATGTCCTGTTAGTTGTTTTCTTTTAATGCATAAAAATTGTTCTCCCTCTTTATTTGGGGTCCAGTGTCAAGCTAAGGAGGCCTGGTTCTGATTTGTTATGCAATTGTATAGTACCAATGCTGTGAATATGCTGGTATAATACTCAATTGCAAAATGTAACAAATTCTCCATATAGAAGACAGAAGCAAAATATTTATTCAGATACCAGAAAACTGAATGTCAACACCAGGAAACCGAATCTATCATAGCAACATAGAAATTAATACACCATAATGTAGCAGAGAGCCACCTCATCCTTTAGCCTTCTCACAAACACTCATAAGACTAGCTGTCTGCATGGCTGTGTCCCCTCTCTCCCACCAGCTCTAACTGCTCTGATTCTCAGCTTCCTGTGGGCTCTGCTCCACCCTTCAGCAAATTGCTCCCACCACTGACTCCATGTGATTATATTCAGCCTGTTAGGAGGCAGGGAAGTTCTCCAAATTCCCTTAGGTCTATGAAAGGGCAGAGAAGATCTTCAAATTCCCATTCCCATTACAAATTGGCATGCATTGCTTAACAGATAAATATGCTCAGAAGCTCAAACTTTTGTTTCTTCAGTTATTTCAGATTTCATCAATCACAGGATCATTTCCCTATTAACAAATTTATTGCCCCAATTATTTCGTGTGACAAATAATTACTTGGAAAACACATGTTGTTAGTGGTAAAAGATTTCAAAAAAAGGTATATATTTTATGGACACTGGAATGACACTTGAAAGAATTTATTTAGAAGAATGTGTTTCAGAGATAAAACTCTGAATAAAGGATAACTAAATACTTAACACAATTTTCAGATTGCCACTCTGCTGTTTATACGTGACAGGGAAAAGTAGAAATGAATGTGATTGGGTACCTTTGCCCAAAAGTCAAACAAAATAGAAGGGTATATGGAGAAAACTGTTCCTCATAAAATATCTAATGAAGCATGGCAAAGTGGACAGAGACTAGATTGTCCTGAAGACCCACCTCTGAATTATGTCTTAAGTCACTTATCCTCTCCTAGTGCCTCCATTCTCTTCCATAAAGTCAACTGGACCCGTGGAGTTGCTTTGAGTCTCAAAGCAAAGATATATAAAGTGCTTTGTAAATTTTAATGTGTTATGTAATTTTGTTTTCATTATATGTAAATGATGATGGAGTACATAATTCTTAGGCCTATATGAATGCATTGGTAAATCAATGATGAAATAGAGCCAATTCTAGATTACTGCAGTAATGTAAAGGAATATGGCACACACACATACTCACACGTACACAAACGCACACATATTCATGCAAACTCTCACACATACACAAACCCTCACAGCCACAATCTTATTTGGAAGATAATCCTCCCCCAAATAATTTGTTGTAGTTACAGGTAAAAACAAATCTCCCATATTAAGGGAATTAATAATATTTCAAACCAATGAATGGATCATTTCAAAGACATGCACCATTTTTTGAAAGTTCTAAGTTTTCAGGTAGACTCAGTCAGAGAAAGCTGCTTCCCCCACCTCTGGAAATAGAAGTTTGTGACTTCCTAGAGCCAGCTAGGTGGTACAGTGTATAGAGTGCCGGGCTTGGAATCAGGAAGACTCATCATCTTCATGAGTTCAAACATGGCTTCAGACACTTACTAGCTGTGTGATACTGGACAAGTCACTTAACCAGGTTTGCCTCAGTTTCCTTCTCTGTAAAATGAGCTCAAGAATGAAATGGCAAACCATTCCAGTATTTTAGCTAAGAAAACTCCAAATGGGGTCACAAAGACTCAGACACAACTGAAAGACAGCTCCTTTCATTGTACCTCCTATCATAACTTCCATATTGATAGTAATTGCACCTGTAATTTCATTGATATAGAGAACATGCAGATTAGTAGTTTTCCTCTGCCCATGTAGATTGGCATCTTCGTTAGAAGTCTTAGAAAGTTGCTAGAATGCCAAAGGGTTAAGTAATTTGCCAGGTTTGCATTGCCAGTATGCTACAGAAGGCAGAACTTGAATGAAGGTTTTCTTGTTTTCTCTTCAATATGATACCCCACCTCTAATTAGCAACTATATTTGATTATAAGTTTATGAGGATGGGGTTTTTGCTGCCTTTTCTTCACATTTGAAGAAGCCCTGATTCCATCATTCAGTCTATCAGCACAGATTGACAGGTGCTCTGTCCAAAGAGAAATTCATCATTTGGTCTTCATCCTTCTTGGAATGATTCTCTGGGAATTGGCTAGTCTGGTCTTTGGTTAATAGATACAGGTCTGTTACCGGGTTATATTTAAAGCCTTTCTCTCTTTGGGGAGGAGTCCGTGAGAAGTCTCCCATCTGATGAGGAATTGGTGTAGAATTTTCATTCATGGTTCTTGGGTTTAGAGCTGGAAGGGACTTCTGAAACAATCTAGTCCAGTCCCCTTATTTTACAGTTAAGCAAACTCAGGTCCAAGGAGTTAAGTGAGCTACCTAAGGTCATACAGTTAGTAAGCATCAGAGAAGTCATTTAAACCTAGGTCTTTTGACTCCAGAGCTGCCATTATTTCAATTGTAATTTCTTGGATCAAGTTGCTAAACATTTGTTGAATAAATGACAATAGGATCGATATAAATCAAAACTAGTCTTCTGCCATTCTACTCATTCATAAATTACTTCATGCAGAGAGATCATTATTTTGATTTTTAGACTTTCTCTAGGAATCACTATGGCCTAAAAGCTACTAGGAGTGAGAACACTAGCAATGTATGTCCCTCCACCTTTCTCAGATTTATTTTCTTTTGTAAATTGGCAATAGTAAGAGCACTTGCCTTCCAGTGTTGTTACAAAGCTCAAACAACATAATATATGCAAACAAATTCTATCTAAAAATCAGCTACTACTGTTATTATTCTTTTTATCTTCTATCATACCAGAGTAAATAAAAATCAAGATCATTGAGAGGCAGAGCCAAGACAGTGGCACAGAAGCAGGAACACTCCACAGCTCCCACATAATCACCTCAAATACCCATAAAATATGATTCTAAATAAATTTTAGGGCTCCAGAACTCACAAAATTACAGAAAAACACATCTCCTGCTGAAGGCAGCTTGGCAGGTGGGATAGGAAGGGCTTATCACAGCACGCTGGGAGCTAAAACCAGCCCAGCCTGAAACCACGGCTCGACCCTGGGGCAGTCAGGAAAAGCCACAGAGCCTTCAGGAGAGTGGATCAGCAGCAGCTGCAGTGATTTCCAGAATTATCAAGCCATAAGAAATAAGGACTAAGTGAAAGGTGAGTGAAATTTGGCTAAATTTGGAGGAATGGGTTCCAGCTGAACTGCCTACAGGGCAAGGAAGCAGTAGAAGCAGCAGCTCTGCAGCTGTTTCCATATAGATGCTTCAGAAGCTCCCAGCCTGCACATTGCAGGGGGGCCTAGTGATTGTTCAGAGCCTAAGTGCTCTTGCCTTAACCTGCCTCAATTGGGATCGCGGTCTTGGGTGGTGGTCATGGGATGTGTTTTCAGTGAGCCAAAGCTGGTGGGGGGCTGCAGCGGCCTCCTAATACCTCCAATAGCTGCAAAATCCCCAGCAATTTGGGACAAAACACTCCACTCTGGAAGCAGAGTTCCACAGAACTAAAAAATCAAGTAATTGACTGGCAAAATGAGCAGCCAAAGGAAGCAAAGTAAGAAGAGCAATCCAACTTTAGATTCCTTTTTTGGGGACAATAAAGGATCAAAGCATTGAACGGGAGGAAGACAACACAGTTTGAACTCCCATACCAAAAGCTTCCAAGAACAATGTAGACTTGTTACAAGTGATAGAGCAGCTTAAGAAGTATTTTGAAAACCAAATAAGAGAAGTGGAGGAAAAATTGGGAAGAGAAATGAGAATGATGCAAGAAAATCATGAAAAGAGAGTCAACAACCTGATTGAAGAAAATAACACCTTAAAAATAGATTAACTCAAATGACAAAAGAGGCCCAAAAAGCCAATGAGGAGAAGAATGCCTTAAAAAGTCAAATTTGCCAGATGGAAAAAGAATCTCAAAAGCTTTCTGAAGAGAATAATTCCTTCAGAATTAGAGTGGAGCAAATAGAAGCAAATGACTTTATGAGAAATCAAGATACTACTAAACAGATCCAAACAAATGAAAAAGTAGAAGGCAAGATGAAATATCTCCTTGAAAAAGCCACTGACCTGGAAAATAGATCTAGGAGAGACAACTTAAAAATTATTGCACTACCTGAAAGCCATGGTCAAAAAAAAAAGAACCTACAAAGCATCCTTCAAGAAATTTTCAAGGAAAATTGCCCTGATATTTTAGAACCAGAGGGCAAAATAGAACTTGAAAGAATTCACCCATCACCTCTTGAAAAAGATCTCAAAAAGAAAACTCCTAGGAATATTATAGCCAGGTTCCAGAGTTCCCAGATCAAGGAGAAAATATTATAAGCTGCCAAGAAGAAACAATTTGAATACTGTGGAAACACAATTAGAATAACCCAAGATCAGATTCTAAATTAAGGGATTGAAGGGCCTGGAATATGTTATTCCAGAGATCAAAGAAGCTAAGATTAAAACCAAGAATCACCTACCTAGCAAAATTGAGTATAATGCTCCAGGGGAAAATATGGTCATTAAATGACGTAGAGGCCTTTCAAGCATTCTTGTTGAAAAAATCAGAACTGAAAAGAAAATTTGACACTCAAACACAAGAAGCTTGAGAAGGTAATCATGGAAAAGAATTCATAAGAAACTTGTCAAAGTTGAACTATTTCCATGCCTACATGGAAAAGTGATCATTGTAACTTATGAAATTTTTCTCAGTATGAGGATAGGTGAAGGGAATACAAAGGTATATATATGTATACATACACATGAGGGTGTATATATATATATGTGTGTGTCTGTGTGTGTGTGTGTGTATGAATACATATCTGAGTATGTGTATATATGTGTACATAGACAGAATCAATTGAATAGGAAAGGATGATACTTTAAAAGGTGAAATTGTGAGGTGTAAGAGGAATAGAAGGAGAGGAGACAGGGAGAGACAGAATGGGGTTAATCATCTCATATAGAAAAGACAAGGGATAACTGTTACAGTTTTGGGGAAGAGAAGGAAAGCAAAAGGGAAAGGGTCAACCTTACTCTCACTGAATTTGGATTAGGGAAGGAATGACATAAACTCTAAATTGGGTATCTTGCCACACAGGAGATTAGGGGGGATGGGGATGAGAAGGGGGATGATGGAGGGGAGGGCAGGGTGGGTGAGAGGGTTGCTGGAAGGACACCCTTCTGTAAAGGGACAGTGACAGGGTACAGAATAGAACTTGGCGGTGGGGGGATAGAAAGGAGTGACATATGATCAGTCTCTCACATTATGTCCATTGTGGAGATGTTCTGTATAACTACACATGTACAACCTGTATTGAATTGCTTGTCTATCCAGTGGGGGTGGGTGATGAGGGAGGAAGGGAAAGAATCTAGAATTTAAAGTTCTATAATCAAATGTTAAATATATATAATTATTATTATTAACTACATCCAACTGGGAATTAAGATATATAGGCACTGGGGTAAGGAGATCCATCTTGCCCTACCAGAAAGTCAGAGGAGTGATGGAGGAGGACATAGCAGAGAACAGATTGGGAGAGGGGTTATACAGTGGGATGGCTGTTTTGGGGTAGTGGGTGGGAGAAAGATAGGGAGAAAATTTGTAACTCAAAATTTCATGGAAATGAATGATTTAAACAAGAAAATAAATAAATTTTAAAAAATAAAATAAAAAAGAAATAGAGCAAAAAAAATCACAATAATTTCCATATAGTACTTAATTCAGCAATAATGTTGACAATGTTTACAAGAGTGTAAATGCGAGAGCTTCCTAATTTGAAATTCAAATGACCTGCCTGTGATAAATGAGAGTTGACTGCACAACTGTTAATTGATTGTCAGAAATGCATATTAGTCATACATGGTTAGTTACTATTATCATAATTTAAAGATGGGTAAATTAAGAAAGAACTATTTCAAAGTAAAAAGTCTTACTAAACTTCTCTTTCCCAGTAAGTCAATGGTAGTATGACAAAAATATTTGGCTTCAAAGACTCTTAAAACTAGTCAAATAAACTATAGGTCTGTTCTTCTCCAGTAATGCAATTCAATGCAATACAATGCAATGCAATATAATACAACACAACACAATAAAATATAGTAAACATTATGTATCTACTGTGTGAAGAGCACTCTGCTAAGTAGGAGTTATTGAGCTAAAGATATCAAGTTCAGATAAAATTCAATCTGCTCTCAAAAAGTTTATGATCTAACGTGCATTGGAGCAGAGGGATTTAATATATACAGAAAGAGACAAAGGGAAGGAAAGAGGTAAGGAGGAAGGGAGGGAGGGAGGGAGAAAGAGACAGAAAGACAGAGACAGAAAAAGGCTGAGAGACAGAGAGAAAGGGAGAAAGAGAGAGAGAGACAGACACAGAGAGAGTTTAGATATGTTTGAGTGATAGTAGCTGTGAATACTACACATCATGAACATAAACACATAATTGGGTTTTCAAGGGGTCACTGGTGATTTCATATCTTGGTAAGAAAACAAAACAAAACAAAATGTGTGATGCCTTTATAGGGTAATGAAATGAAATTTGCCTTGAAGAAGAGAGTGACAAAGTACTTTGCTAGTAATTCATGCATTATGTTGAAGTATTTGGCCCAGTCATGATACCTAACTCTTATCCAGACTTGTCACTATCTAGATTTGCAGATAAGCTAGGGTTTTAGTCACTTATCCTTGATATAAATATTCTCTTGTGCATTATATTGATGATACATACATTTGTTTCATTTTTGATCAATATTATGATGTACTTTTTGAGATCACAACCAGAAATTTTCCAAACCTTCCTTTTATCGTATGAGTTTTTCCATAGTCTGAAATATTAAAATTCTTTATCAAACTTTGACACCAAAATTTTTATTATAGTTGATTTATTTTCAAAATTCCTTTCTAATACATCTGCCTGTTGAAAATCATGTGAGACACTGGCATTATTTTTGTCACATTTCAATATTAGGTAGCAGTTCTAGGGTTTATTGCAACTATAAAAATTCAGTTTTTCCTCTTCAGATTTTAGCAACTCCTCAATTTCATCTCATTGGTGAGGAAGAATGTAGTTATTTCTTTTGCTTTTTCTTCATTGATCTATGATATGTTAAGTAGCTTAGAGGTGAGGATGTGTTGATAAAAAGCAGTAGGAAATTTGTGCCTGTACTGGGAGTTTTCTGCTGTGATGTAGAATTGAAGCAAACAAAAGCATTCACATCTCAGATCCATTTCCTGTATCCTCTGGGTTTGCCAGCTTTAGTAGTCAGTGATATTCCTACCTCTTCTTTGTGACCCCCATCTGAGACTCTCTTGGCAAAGATACTGGAGTGGTTTGCCCTTTCCTTCTCCAGTTAAATTTTACAAATGAGGAAATTGAGGCAAACAGGGTTAGGTAACTGGTTAGGAGACTGGATTTGAACTCAGGTCTTTCTGACTCCAGGTCCTGTGCTCCATCCACTGAACCACCTAGCTGACCTCTATCTGTACACATTTTTAACATGTTGGGTATTGGTCTTTCTAATCTTTTCTCATATACCTTGCCTTCTTGTACCAGTATATGCATGAGCACCACTTGCCATACTGCCAAGCAAACCATCTTAATTTTGAGTAGGAAGGGCATTCTTACTGTTTCTCGTACATATATGACTTGGCTGATTGCATATGCTCTTACATGCTCCTCCATGGCTGGAATATACTCTTTTTTCAATTCTACATTTTAGAATATATCGTTGTTGTTTGATATCAGATGAAAAGCCAGTTCTTTAGGAGACAATGGTCTTTATCACTCCAGTTACCTCCCAAATGCAGCTAAAAGGCACTGAGGTACTGCAAATAGACCACTGGAGCTCTAATCAGGAAGATCCCAGTTCAAATGTGTTCTCATTTACTCTGTGACTCTGGGCATGTCATTTAACTCCTGTTTGCCTTTGTTTCCTCGACTGTAGATTGAGGAAAATGAAAGCATTTACTCTCCCAGGTTGTTGTGAGGATCAAATGAGATATTGGCAAAGCATTTAGCTCAGTGCTTGGCACACAGTAGGTAGTTAATAAATGCTGGTGGTTTCTTTTCTTCCCTGAACCTTTTTCTCATGTATTTATTCTGTATATAGCTTGTTTATATGTAATCTGAGTCCCAAAGTCCATCGTTATGGGACTTTCCTCACTGAGATTATGGTCTCCTCATTGATAAGGATCAGTGCCCATGTGAGGGGCAAGGTAGAATTAGCCAGAGCAAAAGAGAACAGTTCCACTCTTAAATCTCATTAGTCTTGTCAAACTCTTTCATCTCTTCAGGCAGCCCCACTTTAGGTTGCTGAAGGGAGAAGAAGAATCTGGGAAAAAATCTGTCATGACATAAGAGAAGCCAATGGTTTCTATCATCTCTCTGTCCCCAGTTTGTTACACTAGAGACTCCTGGGTATTGTCCCTTTTGGTGAGATCTAGGACTCAGTTGCACTGATTTACTTCATTCACAATGAGAAAGTTCCCTTATTCTGTATTGTCTGATAAATGTTTTCCTGTGTATTTGGTAAGAAGGGACCAAGATTTGGATAAAATGCTTGGTATCGTTCTTCCCCCAGTAATAAATAGTGCTTAGAAGTTTAGTTTGTATCTGAAAACCACATCCTCTAGACAAATACTCTTTGAATGAGTGGATAGATATAATTCTAGCCTTGTATACCATCTCTCTGAGGAGAACAGAGTGACCAAACTTCTGGTCCTACTCTCCTTCCTTACTGTCAGGAAATTGTCTCCCTTGGAGGACTGTTGGGACAAAAGAGGCTAGAGATATCTATTCTGACATTCTTTGAGCCATACAACACTTGTATGTGAATAAGTCATCTCTGACAGAATGTAGCCTTCTTCAGGGTTAAAGGTGTTGCATGTTTGACTTCCCCACCCCTTAGCAGAGAAATTGAAGTAGGCCAAAAAAAAAATTCTCAGTGATTGATTGATTGATCCCAGACCTGGGAACAAGAGGCACTCAGGAAACAACCGTGCCAGGCTCTGTTGGCATTTTCCCTTGTTGGGCTTCTGGACATCCTGTGAAACAGAAACACAGACTGATTACCTAGCTCAAGGACCAGAAGCACATGGAAACCTTAAACCCTTTAATCACCAGAGTTCAGAGCAGTGCCTAGTGCTTAATAAATATTTATGGATTAACCCATCTAGATTGGTTCCCCCATGTTAGTCTATAAGTTTTTATTTATTATTTATGTCAGCTATTGCTCTAAAGTCTGGGAATAAAAATATGGGGAAAAAAAGACAGTCCCTGTCCTCAAGGAGCTTACAGTGAGTCTAATGGGAGAAGACAACACACAAAAGGAAGTCAGGAAAGTGGGAGGAACTAGAAGGGAATGTGTTGGGGTCAGGAGAGAATGAAGGTACTCAAGTGTAAGGACCTAACAAAGGTTTAGAGGCATGTGGTGGAGTGGGAAGTATATTGCTCTTACTTTCCCTATTCTAGAAATGTTGAGCCCCAAACTAACAAAGAACAGGTCCTCAGTGTTTAGCCCCTGATGTCAGCAACCTTATTCTCAACTCACCTCAACCCTACGACCTCAGTCTCTCACTGTAGATCTTCTCATGCTCTTTTATTGTGCCCCCTGGAACTCCTACTCTATAAACAAACTTCTTTTCAATTTAAACCTCTTCTTCTCATGATCCTTCTATCTTCTGGCACTCACTTAGATATGGCTCGCTGTTGATAACTCTGCCTTCCTGGTCAAAATTGCTTCTCTTTCTCATAGCAGCATCCTCCTTTCCACACACACATACACACACACACACACACACACACACACACACACACACACACACATACACACACAGACAATACTCCTTCCTCCAATACTGGCCCTTCCAGACCCTTCCTCAAGCCCACCACACTCCACCTCACTCAGAAATCTCAACTCCTTTTAGATTTATACTTTTTGAATTTATTACCCAATCCAGATCCTAGTAGTTGTGATATATCAACCTCTTGGATATTCTCCCTCTGTTTTCAGTAATTTCATTGCCTGTTTCATAATCTCCCCTTCCATACCAGCTCCTGGCTTGAGATGCTCTATCTTCTGAGGTCTTCATTTTGTTATATCTTTGAATCCTAACATTGGTCTATAATCTTTGACCATTAATCATCTGACCATAATCTTTTATCATTTCATTGGTCCCTATGTCTTATTACTTCTAAACTTATTCTTAATGCTCACAGTGACCTCTAATTTCCTTACTCTTCAATATTTTCCCAGAAACTCAACCTTGCTTCCTCTACTATCATTTTTTTCCCAGTTTTGTTCTGTGGGTGAACTAATTCACCTCTACATTACCCTCCATTCTTCAATCCATTGTCCCCTTGTTGTACTACTACTCCCACCTTGTCAAGTGACTGCTCCCACTATCTGTGTCCTTTGCTCCCACTCACATGCTGGTGAATAGAGCTGGAGGAAGACACAAAATGGTATTTGAAAGTATTGAATGATTAGACAAATGAATCAATGAATGAAGAGAACATCAAACACCTACTGTCCACTAATGAGGTTAGTTCTTCATTGATGGTAGACATTTGAACCTGTGCACGTATCACATCTTGAGTCTTTTCTAGGTCTGATTGTCTTAATGAGGTCTATCATAGATGTAGGAAAGGTAGCTACACCTGTGATTTCAATAATATAGGAAACTCCCAGATTAGGAGATTCACTTTACAAGGCAGATCGACACCTTTTCTGTAACTTATAGTCTTTGCAGGAGTTGCTTTGAGAAATTAAGTAATTTGCCCAGATAGCAGCTCTCTAATCGTTGTGCAATATTGTATCTCTAATAGAATCTAGTTGAAAATAAAGTACTCCTAATTATCCTAGGATTAAAAGTGCTTTCTTAAGTTACTAGATTCTGGGGAATGCTCTTTAACTTCTGAAGCCAGGTACTTTCTTGATGACTATGGAAGCCAAGGATATATATGGTGAAAAAGTTAAATTGGCTGGGAGTTGAGTGTGGGGAACATATTATCCCCAATAGTTTAATTTAACTTTTTGGAATGCTGAAGTTACTTTAGATTTTTTTTTTTGATCCAAATGAAATGTAATTGGGTTTGGGGCCCCTTCCAAATGATGATATTTTTAAGACCAAAAAAGCCCTAACTAATTTCCACATATCCTGCATTTTAGAAAATGCTAGTGATGATTTTTGCCCGTCAGAATTGGTGCCAACTTAATGGAGGAGAGTAATCATTCACAAACTTACTGAGTCACTATAGGTTCATGAAAGATTTTTGTGAGGCCCATTCCTGGGTCCATCACTCATCCATGGCAAATCATATAGTATAGAAACAGGGAATCCTCTTTATATTCACATCTAGATTCATGAAGGGATGTTTCTGGTTCATGTGCTGAAACAATTATTTTCACCAATGTAACTAATAAGGACTGGGCTACTCTGAGTAAATCAAAATAATATTGAAATATGCTTTTCAAAATGCCAGGTCATGAAATGTCATGGTTATAAATTTCTAATAAACCATGGAGACATTACACAGATCAAAGGGAATCAACTCGTACTCAGATTGTCCCCAACTACTTTCAAATAGTATTTTCTATTAATTCCCCTCAGATACATGAATAATGTTAGACATCTACTATAATTCACAAGTTTAAGCTTTAGGATTTAGAGGTAGCAGACCTTTTAAAGATAATCTAATTCAGGTTTTTGTTTTGTAAATGATAGATATGAGAGGATGCAAATCCACCCACTGCATATGTTGGTTTGCATTCTTCTGAGTAAAAAATTAACTTTCAATTTATTATGTCAAGAGGTTAATCCCAAATTAGAGCACATCACCCTTATTTTCTGATGGTTTGGAGAGCTAGTCCCATGGAATTTCAAACATGCTATCTTTCTCTTATTTTCCTATAGTATAGTGGATGGGAAAAATTTGAGGTTCAGACAATTATACAAAATAGTTTCTTTCTAATTTTTTTATGGAACAGTTCTTTTACAATTTAATTAATTCATATGGCCACCAAAATATTATGAATGAATTTATTTGACCAAGAGATGGTGATTGATCAAATGAAGGGTAGGGGTTGAGAAACAAGGCAACATTTTTATATTATAATAAATATTTCAGACTCAAAGACCTTTGGATTGGTACCAATATCTTGAAATCATTTCTGAATCAGTTCGGTATTTCTCACCCTTGAAGATCTATTTAAGGTGATATAGGTTGGGCAGCTAGATAGTAGAGTGGATAGAGCACCAGGCTTGGAGACAGGAAGAGTCATCTTCCTGAGTTCAATTCTGACTTCAGACACTAGCTGTGTGACCCTGGGCAAATCACTTCACCCTGTTTGCCTTACTTTCCTGATCTGTGAAACAAGCTGGAGAAGGAAATAGCAAATCACTCCAGTATCTTAACCAAGAAAAACCCAACAGTCACAAAGAGTCAAACACAACTGAAAATGGTTGAGGGAAACATGTTTTAAGCATTTGTACACTCACCATCCTTAGGTGAGCAGTGGTGATACTCCTTATATTGGTAGAGCTGGTACATACATAGTGAATACTATTTGATTTGTCTATTTGGTTAGTAGCTTGAGGATAGAATTAAATGGTGGCTAAATTACGTTATTATAATTATATATAACTATGCACAATATCTTATGTACTATATGTTATTCATATACTATGCACAATTATACATAATTAGTAACATAGTCCTCTTTTCTGAAAGTTTCCAAAAGTTCAAGCATAACACTAATGGGAGTAGCTATTGCTGCTTGCAGCTCAGGTCCCCAATATGTGTGCATGTAGTCCATCCTACTATGGCCGCATTGGTTTTTCTAATCTATCTTCAGAAAAACAAATACATTTCAAATCTCCCGGCACATTACAAAATCCAAGAAACGCATTGTTAAAGGGTAATTCACAAGCCATGTAGTCCAATCCATTCCTGAAAATGAACTCTTCCTTCAATAAGATCAAAGATGTCTAGTGTGAGGGAACTCATGATATTTTGAGAAGTCCAATCTGTTTTTGGATGGGACTAAATATTAGTAAATATTTCCTGATATTAAATCCAAATTAGCCTTTTTGCCACTTCTACTGCCTTTCTCCTAATATTAGTAGGGCCAAGTAGACCAAGTCCAATTTTCTTCTAAAGGATAACCTTTCAAATGTTTGCAGACAACTATCATACTTTCCCTTGTCTTCTATTATTCAGACTAAACATACCATTCTTAAATTAATTCTCATATGGTATGGTCTGAAGACCCTGTACCATCTTCCTTGTCTTTTAACATGCTTCGTCTTGCCCTGTTGATGCAAAAAAAGAACCAACATTGTTTAGGCAATAAAAAAAAAAGTTCGGTATCTCTTTAGAACTAGTTACAAAATATACTAAAATATACTCAATTGTTAGCTGGATGTGCTGGCGTATGTCTTTAATCCTCATCACCAGGGAGACTAAAGCCAGTAGAACACTTGAGTTTGGGAGTCTTGAGCCTCAGTGGATTGAGTCAATCAGTTTTCTACCTGTCTGATATTGAGGTGGTGAGGTCCTGGGAGACAGACAAGTGGAAACCAGATTGTCTGAGGAGGGATAAACCTCGAGATGGAGGTCAAACTATGCTCATTGACAGTGGGTTTGGACCTGTGAATAGCTACTGAACTTCAGGCTGGGTGAGATAAGGAGAACCAACCTTTATATCCACACGTATGCATGTACACTTGTGTATATACACACATATACATACATAAATACACACATATATGTATAAATGGAGAAAGAGACCGAGACACAGAGAGACACACACAGAGAGAGACAGAGAGATTCAAACTATTAGTTACCTTACCTCAACTCAATCTTTTTCCAAACTAAAAATAAACTAGCAATTTTCTCTTTTGGAAGGAAAGAGTGAAAAGAAAGTTGAAAGATTATTTAGATTTTATTAAAGAAAATGTCCATCTTCTAGGAGTCTGGAATAATTTGTTGTTCAGTTGTTCAGTCATTTCTGATTCTTTGTGACCCCATGGATCATAGCACAGTAGGCCCTTCTATCCTCCACTATCTCTCAAAATCTGTCCACATTCATGTTTGTTGTTTCCATGATATTCTCTATCCATCTCATCCTCTGCTGTCCATTTTTCCTTTTGTCTTCTTTCCCAACATCAGGGGCTTTTCCAATGGGTTCTGTCTTCTTATTATGTGGCCAAAGTTGTATAAGCTTCAGATTGAGTATTAGACCTTCCAGTGAATAGCCTGAAATAATTTAATTATTGACTGATTTGGCTTCCTTGCTGTCCAAGGGACTCTTAAAAGTCTTCTCCATCAGAAATTTGCGATAAAGCAATTGGATGTGTAATTGTCAAATTGTCATATGATCCTTTCAAAAAGTTATGGAAAATAAGAGTGATAGAAGAGAAAAGCTTTAACTGCTTTTCAGTGTATAAGTTAAATGCTATTCTGAAGAAGTATTTTTGAAAAATTGCATTTGATATGTGCCACCGTGTTTTTTTCCCGAAACTTCAAAATCACGAGTTCTTAAGAAGCTTCAAAACATTCAAGAAAATAAGAAAGTTCTCTCTCTTACTTCTAACTTTGATATTTACCATACATACTTGGATAAAGGTAGATGATAAAATTCTACAGTTCAGTTAGTATAATGTTATTATAGAATAATGGGACAGGGAAGAGAATTTTTCACCTTCTTAGTCCTGGACAGAAAAACTTATGTACATTTAAGGCCTCCAGAATTTAAGGATGTGCAAAATCTACAATATCTACACACACACACACACACACACACACACACACACACACACACACACAACCCAAGTAACTAAAAATCTTAGCTATGAAAAAAAATTAGAAATTTCTGTTATGTAATTCACAAAAGAGGAATTTAAAGTATAAGTTTCTTAAAGTCCTCAAAAACCTGAATTTTCTTTAAAAAATTCTTCTTTTCTTTTAATTATCAAATCTTTATTGATCTATCACTATCTCTGTTGATCTGGGTCTGTACAGCATCTTTCTATCTAGCTTTGTATATGTCTTGGACAGTAACCACTGTGGAAATCTATTCGTAAGATTATGTTAGAGTTGAGCTATTTGATAATTTTCCAGTTCTTTTCTTATTTCTTAGAAGAAAGTGTAGGGATATAGATATGTTTGTAATATTAAGATAAGTTTGTGTTTTATATTATTATATATTATATATACATATATATACATATATATACATATATATACATACATACATATATATACATATATATTATATATACATATTATATTCACCTATTATTTCTTACCACAGAGGTAATAAAAGAGGAAATGTGTTTATTGCAGCCTTGTGGATTTACACTGGGCATCTTCAGGAATCTGACAGTCACTCAAATTCACAAAGGGTCTTAAGCAGGGGTATGTTGGAGCCAACTCTAACCCACTAATTGTTAAACTTTCAATGTATTTACACCTCAGAAATCTGAATTGGCAAATGCTACAAACCAGGGCTTGAGTTATTGTTTTATTGATGGAGACAATTTTAGTAACGTAGATTAAGCTTAATAGTGTACTGTTTTTGTTTTTTTCTGGAGAGTTGGTTAAACATTCACCAGCATGCTCCCGGTCTTATAAGTAGTTTTGTCCATTGCCTTTCTTATAAACCAAGGAATAATCATTTCTGCTAATACCTGCTTGAAAACAGAAAGAGGACTAGATGACCACTGTGCGTGTATTTCCCGTGTAGCGAGAGGGCAGTATTAGCATGTGATTTGTTTTCTTACTTGGCCAAGTTTGCATATATTTTCTCTGGCTTTTAATGAAACTAAAAACCTAAAATATGAAAGAAAAATAGAATAAAAACAATCAAATCAAAAATTCGTGCCCCCCCCAAATGAATCATTACAAGTCATAATTTAGTTCTTTTTTTAATAAATTAGTATTCATTCATCAACATTGGTCATATTTTGTCTATCACTCAGTTTTGCTGTTTGTTTTTTCATGTCAAATGATACAAAAGAATATATACATAAATGTGCTTAAGCAAAACTGGGCTTTAATCTCTCTTTACAATGGGATGTCATTAACATAGGAGTTAGCTATCACAACACAGTTACCTATTTCTACTTCATACTCTTCAGGCTAGAACTCAGGATAGTCCTGCAGTTGCCTTGAATGCCCTCATGGACTTGTAAAGTGAAAATATGAAATGAGAATGACAGCACACTTATGGGGCTAGTCCTGGCTGAGGCATGATATGCACACTAGTCTCTGAGAATAAACCACTTGTTCAGGCAAGTTAAAATGATTTTTTTAAGGACATCATGTTGCCTTTTAAGTGCAGTAGAAGAGGTAATTATTCAGTGGGCATCCTAGTGTCCTGGGGTGGGGGGAGGGAGTGAGGAATCACTTCTAAAGATATTACTTTCCAGTCTGATGGAATAACAAGAGTGAGTTTCAAAACCAGATTTAGGACCCAATTTGCTTTCATTAAAAGTGTTATAAATCAGGCTTCCGATTTAAATAATACTTATAGCACAGTTTATATTTTCAAGCCAAGATATTCCAAGATGGGCATTTCCTCAGCTTAAAACATTGTCACAGGGCAGCTAGGTGGTGCAGTGAATAGAGCACTGGCCATGGAGTCAGGATCACCTGAGTTCATATCTGGCCTCAGACACTTAACACTTACTAGCTGTGTGACTTTGGGTAAGTCACTTAACCCCAATTGTCCTGCCTTCCCCCCTCTAAAAAAGCAAAAAAACAAAACAAAACAAAAATGTCACAAGGCCAAATTGCCCAGAAAAACCAAGTAGGAAAAACCGCAGGATGCCGAAAATAGCACACCTAGAGCTGTAGCATGCTCATTCCTATCAAACTGGTGCCCAGCCAGTCTGGAATCACCTCTGTAGTGTTCTAGGTGAAAACACTGATAAGCAAAGTTTGACAAAATAGGGCCTAGGAAGGGTCGTCACAGAGAGATAATCCAGGATAAGTGTAAGGCAGTGGACTAAAAGTAAAGGATATTGTAGGTATGACTTTTCTGATATAACTGACTGGAACTTCAGGACTTTTAAACTTTATTTGGGATTTCCTAACTTCACTTTAGTCTCTAGGATTTTAGTAAAGAGATTTACATAAGTGACATAGGATCCAGTCAACAGAACCCCAATAAGATGCTGGTTAGGGGCAGCAAAATCCACTGAAGAGGCTAACCATGCTATGGATCATGGATGGCAGATTTATGGAATGACATGGGTGAGAATCACATAGGCTAAGAAGTCATAGGTGGTGTATGATCTGCACCATCAAATGGAATACCCACACCCACTGAAGTAATGTAGTACAAATGGGTGACTATGAATTGACTCAAGAACAGATGAGTCTGGGTAATTATAGGACATACTTCACAAGAACTCTACTGTATATTTTGAGGACCTGTGAACATTTCTGAAAAGACACATATATTAGCCTATCTAGAAATCTGAATATTATTTTTTTAAATTCCTTTCAAAGTCTCAGAAAAGTAATCATCCAAGTCCCTTCACCAACCTTTTCTTTACAACCCTTGATGAGGCCTTACAACAACCAAATTGTAACTCTAGAATACTGACTTTGGGCCTCACCTATACAGCTCCTTCAATGACTAGAACAGCTGCTGTGGGTTCATGAGAGGCCATGTTGGCCTGGAGACCTAAAGAAAAGAGTCGGGAAACAAATTCAACTCGTCTGGGTCATGATGGTAAAAAAAATGCTCATTCCCAAATTTTCTGCTGCTTTAAAAACAAGTGTAGGCAGACTCTACAATTCTTTTTATCAGAAGGAAAACATTGTTTGCCCCTGAAATGGGTAAAGCAAACACATGCCCATGGATCTGAAAAAGGTTTTTATCGAATATATGTATGTATGCATGTATGCATGTATATATATATATATATAGTTACAAATACAATATGTAGTATAGCCATTATATTTACTTCATTGCAATGTCTATAAAGTTGTGAATCCCAATCTCATTGCCAAATGCATATAAAAAGCTCAAAAGCTATTATTACCTACCATGCAAATTTATACCAAGGAAAACTTGTAAAGTGGATTGCAGGAGCTCTTTTGAGGTCTAAAGGTTCTCTGCCATTGCTGTTCATGAACTTGAAGTTCACATATGTATATATTTTTCACTTCTCCCCACCCTCTCTTCTCCCTCCTCCCATCCTCAGGAAAGAATTAATGGCACAGTTCTGAACAGTGTACATTGTGCATTTAAAGATTCCAAATGTCCACAATGAACTGCTTTCTTCGCATTCTTTTACATCTCGAGTCCCTCGTCTGTGGAGCTCCAACCTCGAATCACTGGACACAGAAAAATAGCGGAAGTGTTGAAAACGTAGGATCTTCAGCAACATCTGTATTCTTTAAAATGTTTACAATGGATAAGGCCACTCACAAGATTTTCCCAATCTGTTTATATTTTATAAATTCATATTGTTATCCTGAGAGTGCCAAAGAAAAACTATAATGAGCACATATATATATAATAACTTGTGTAGCCTCCATGTAAATTAAAACTTGAGAAAAATCTGATTGATTTTTTTGAGGGAGGGAGGAGGAAGAAGAGTGGAGAAAGCTGGAGATGAAGGAGAGGAAGGGGAAAGAAAAAAAGAATTAGGAATTTCTTCCAGCATTAGACTTTGTGTTCGCTTTAATCCCAGAATGAATCTAGCAGCTGTTATCTACTCCTTTAAATCAAAGGTTGTAATGACCACTGAAGGGAACTCCCAGAGAAGTAATACTGGGCAACTTGTACATCCTTGCAACATCCCAGGTGGTATAGGTCCTATCAATATTGAAATGAAATCCAGGGGTCAGAGAGTTGGACAAGAATCTGGCTGACTGCTCCTATGTGTTGGATGGAACAGAGGCAGCTGGGCGTATGCAACATTTTGAGACAACAGTAGCCAGAAAATTTATGGATAGGTTTCATCTCAAAAGGAAATTTAGCAGTTCTTTCCTGTACATTTTGCTTTTTTTTTTTTTCCAAATGCTTAATTCCACTTTGACACCTATATTTAGGACCATAGTCATGTCCATTTATGGATGTCTGTGATAGAAATATTGTTTACAAAAAATATATCATCTTTTTTTTTCTTTAGAAAGATCTAGTTGTCTAAATAGCAAGTTAAGGTCGCATCTATGAAACCAGTGCACCTTGACTTGCATCTACTAGCTTTAAAAAGTCGATAGGATGAGGAAATGGATTCAGAAAGAAACAAAAACATGAGCGTGCTGTTTTGTCAGGTCGATAGTGTTTACCCAAAAAGAAATGGCTGCATGTATTTGATGACAAGATGCTGTGTGTTAGTTAGTGAACTGATTGCTGATGGCAGCATCCCAGTTGTGCCAGGAGTGTTTTGATGTGCTCCTTGTGGCATATGTCGAACATGGAAATAAAGGCCATGAGTATATGTCTCGATTTTTGTGTTTCAACAGTAGAAGCATTTTAGCTTAAGTCTTAATTCCAGATAATAAAAAAGTTGTCACATCACGTGAAGAAAAGATATGACATAGCATGCTGCCACAGTAGCAAGCATAAGAAAGAAAGTCTTCATAAAATATACATATGTATGCATATTATGCAAATATATTTTATAGTAACATACAATGTTTTAAGAATGTTGAATAATGTGAACACAAATTTAAAAAAAAGTCTAGATGGTTTCATGTTAGAGTAACAAATAACCTGAGACTTCTATACTTTCTGTTAGATATCAGTCTTAGAAATCTATAAGAGATGCAGAACACATTTTCAGTCATTAAAATGTCAACTAAAACAATACCAAACTTTTCCCCTTAGTATAGCTAAGCTGGAATCAGTCCAAGTGGACCAAAACAAACAAAACAAAACAAAACAAAACAAAAATCAACCCAAACTGGGTATTCTAATACTTACAAATGAGATTCCTTTCACCACGGATGGATTTTTCAAAAGATGAGTGTTGGAACATATTACTTTGAGCATCTTAAACAACACAACAGCTTTCTTTCTGTGACTATTTAATCCAAGTCAATGATCACGGAAAAATGACACGCATGGAAGATGAAAAGAAACCTTAAAAACCAAATGAGCAAACCAAACTTAGCTCGGTAAAACAAAGCATATGAAATGAAAGAGAAGTGACTCATTTTAAACTAGCAGTATCACTCGATGGATTTGTGAAGAGTACATTAGCTTTAAGTAATCAAGGTTTTGAAAACCTGTACTGAAAATGTCTAATTTATGATAACTTAAGACATATTCAGGGGTGATATTATGTAACACTCCCTCATTCTTAAGGTGAAATATTTAGATGATATCTGTCCCTTTCAATTAAAAAAAATGCATCCACTTCCTTTGATATGCATTCTGTGTTAAATTGTCCATAGCTGCTGAATGTATACATGTATGTGCATCTGTATTACATACACACGGTTTACATAGACCTGTGTATGTAAACATATGCACATACATTCTCATATACACGTGTATTTATATATATATGTTGAGAAAGGTCACATATATATATATATACAATTGCCTATGTATATATATGTGTGTGTGTGTGTGTGTGTGTGTGTGTGTGTGTGTGTATTTATATATAGGTATAAAAATGACAAGCAGAGTAATATTTCACTCAGTGTTAAATGAAGTCTGTGAAAAACCAAGTATAGTCACTCAGTTAACATAGTACAGCCAGTAAATCAGGTTGAAAAGAGAAAAAGTAAATGGAAATACGATCCTTGACCATCTGTCTATGGCATTCACATCCGTTAAGTCGGGGATTTTTATTTTGAGCTGTGAAGACCTCCTCCGTAAATGGGTCTTCTTGTGCGGGATGTTTCTGTCCCCCATGTGTCGCCCATGCCCTTCTCGAGGCATACTTTGTTTCCTGTACTGAATTCCTGAGTTGTCGAAGGATATTGCTGAATTCCTGGAATCTCCAACACCTCCTGTGACCTCATTCACTTCGTTGTGAATTTCAAGTGACGTCAACAGAATGTTTCCATGAGCATCCACCTAATTGGAGGAGATATCACATCATCAGACAACTCAAGTGCCAATAAATTTAATTTTCATATTTCAAACACAGGGCAGGCTATTATTTTTTTGATTCTGAGCATATCATGAGAAATTGCATATCTGTCATATCCATTCTGCATTTTATTGGGAAAAGTCATTCCCAGAATTTTAACTGTGGCTTGCACATCCATCTGCCTTGATTTAAAAAAAAAAATCTTATGTATGAAAATAAATAAGAGAACTTATTCAAATTGAAATTCTACAATAAGAACACCAAAACACACTATTAGAAAAGAGAAGATCAAATTTCTAATTTTTTTTCAATTTCCTTTGAAAGGTATCCTTAAATACTTATCTATGTCATTCATGATAGCTCACTGAAAGCCTTGTAGTTTTCTCTCCACTTTGTTCTTTTGTTCTACATTGGAAAAGCAACTTCTTCCTTTTTCCAAGAGAAAAGTGTCTTACTATAGTTTAGATGGCTCTCTTACATACTGTACAGACAAATGCATGAGACTTAATCTAACCAGTGTATTGGCTGTACATTTCTAAAAGGACTTTGTGTGTGGGCTATCAAATAAAAGTCGACTTGGAATACTGAGCTCATTTTTAGCTAGAGAATCAAGATGCAGAATGTGTCCTGGTTTGGGCAATGATTGAACTACTTTCCAGATCATGTTGAGGTTCTGAATATATTCAAAGTAATGGTGCTGCCTTTCAAGTCAGTGCCAACCTGGATATAGCCTTTTAAACTCAACATGTCTTTTACAATATATTTAGTTCACTTTGTGTTGGTAGAATCTCAAATACCTTGACATTCCTTCATTGTGACACCACTCCAACTACCACTGATATGCCACTGATATGCATGTTTTGAAACTCATTCATTTGTCCTGGGCCTAAATTTATTGACATATTTCCTGGAGAAACTACAACCAGGTCACTGGGTAGTCTAGAAATATTAATCCCCAAAGGGCCAATATCAAAATCCCTTAAAAATCTCCTAGTTAAAAAGCAGGGAAGATATGGTATGTGTAGTGGTCCAGGTAATCTGGTTCCTCAGTCTACCTCTTTGTTGTGGGTCGCACACTATCATGGGTAGACTATGCAGTTTTCGTGGCTCCTGAAGAGGCAAGAAGGAAGGTCACATGGTACAGGGTAAGAACAATGGCTCTATAGTCAGAAAACTTGCTATTGGATCCCACTTCTGGTACCAACTCCTTGTGTGACACTGGGTAAGTCACTTAATTTCCCTGAGTCTCAACATCCTTCCTAAGTGGCAATATGATGAAGTTGGACAAGATGACTTCTGAGGTACCTTATAATCTGGGATCTATGATCCAATGATCCTTCCATGCAAAAGACCTGGTATGTGTTCATGTGGTGGGAAAACATATAGATAGTGTTCCCCTAACTATTATAGAAATCAGGCAAATATTGCCTTCAAAGTGATTTCTTACTCCTTAACTCATTTGTGTCTTGCATAATAATTAAAGTTCTTATCTTCACAGCTTGGAAAAGCATTTTTAGAGGTCATTCAATGCCAGCCACTGTCCTGCTTTAAGAATGAATCTAATCTATAGTATCTCAGAAATCAAGCCACTCTATGAAGCCTTCCTATGACAGGGAATGAATTACAACATATTAGATCATTTCATTTCTAGGATGTTTTAATTATTTAAAAGTTAATATTATATAGTGGCCTTGGAGATGGAAAGATCTGGATTCAATTACTTGCCTCGGATACATAATGACTGCATGCCCCTAGTTAAGACTAAATTGCAGAAAAAGTGTCAACTTTCACTGATTGAATGTCAACTCCCTATTTTTATTTAATTTTGATGTGTGTGTGTGTGTGTGTGTGTGTGTGCACGCGTGCGTGTGTGTGCAGGGGGCTTATTCTTATACTTAGAAAAAAAATCTACTGTCCTGTAACATACAACCATTTGGTCCAGTTTTACTCTCAAGGGTAAAAAGAGTAAGTATAATCTACTTCAAATAAGGCAACTTGGTGACTCAGTGGATGGAGTTCTGGGCTTGAAGTCAGGAAAACTCATCTTCATGAGTTCAAATTTGGCCTCAAACACTTACTAACCCTGGGCAAGTCACTTAATCCTGTTTGCCTGAGTTTTCTCATCTATAAAATGTGCTGGAGCAGGAAATGGCAAATTACCTTATTATCATGGCTAAGAAAACCCCAAATGAGGTCCCAAAGAGATAGAAATAGGGGGCAGAGTCAGAAGCATAGAAAAAGGAGAACTCTGTGGCTCCCTCCATAACCACCTCAAATACCTATAAAATATGACTCTAAACAAATTTTAGAGCTCCAGAACTCATACACTGACAGAGAAACAAGGTTCCCGCTGAAGGCAGCCCAGGAGATGGACAGAAAGGGCTCATCTGAGGGTGCTGGGAGCAGAGCTCAGTCCCATGCAGTTTTAGCTCCAGGCCATCCAAGAGAAGCCCCGGTGGAGCTCTCAGGAGAGTGGATCACTGGCAGCTGTGGCAGTTTACACAATTATCAAGCCATAAGAGCCAAGGACAAAGGGAAAAGGTCAGTGGAACTTGGGTAAATTTTGGGGAGAGGGTCCAGCTGACTACCTCCAGAGCCAGAAGCAGTCTGAAGTGGTGGCCCTGCAGCCACCTCCACATGGCTGCTTCAGAAGCTCCCAGCTTGCAGATTGCAGGGAGGCCAAGTCGTTATTCATAGGCTAAGTGCTCTTGTCTTGAGCTGCCTGGATTGGGATTGCAGTCTTGGGTGGTAGTCCTGGGGTGCATTTTCAGTGAGCCAAAGCTGGTGGGAGCTGCAGCAGCCTCCGAATAGCTCCAGCAGCTGCAAAAACTCCAGCAATTTGGGACAGAGCTCTCCTCTCTGAAAGCAGAGTTTTACTGAGCCCAAAAGTCAAGTAAATGAGTAGCAACATGAGCAGGCAAAGGAAGCAAAGAAAGCTCAGCAATCCAACTTTAGATTAGTTTTTTTGGGGACAAAAAGAATCAAAGCATGGAACAGGAGTAAGACAACACAGTCAGAACTCCCACACCAAAAGCTTCCAAGAAAAATATAGAGTGGTTACGGGCCATAGAGGAGCTTAAGAAGGATTTTGAAAAAGAAATAAGAGAAGTGGAGGAAAAATTGGGAACAGAAATGAGAATGATGCAAGAAAATCATGAAAAGAGAGTCAACAACCTGACTGAAGAAAATAATACCTTACAAAATAGACTAACTCAAATGGCAAAAGAGGCCCAAAAAGCCAATGAAGAGAAGAATGCCTTAAAAACTCAAATTTGCCAGATGGAAAAAGAATCTCAAAAGCTTTCTGAAGAGAATAATTCCTTCAGAATTAAGGGGAGCAAATGGAAGCTAATGACTTTATGAGAAATCAGGATACTATTAAAGAGATCCAAACAAATGAAAA
>CM053580.1:205765922-205785715 GCA_028627135.1 Pseudochirops cupreus | reverse complement strand
GCAGAAGTCAGACATGGTATTACACTCCTGTAATTTCAGCTCCCAGGAAGACAGAAGCTGATGGATCTCTAGAATTAGTGAAGTCTAAAGTGTAGTGGGCCAATCAGGTGTCCACACTAATTTCAACATCAATATGGTGAGCCCCTGGGACCAAAGGTAAGTGGAATTGCCTAAAGAAGGGCAAAGTGGCCCAGGTCAAAAATGGAGCAGGTCAGATTTCCCCTGCCTATCACTAGTGAGATTTGGTCAATAACTATGTCTTTCACTTTTAGCCTAGAAAGATGAGAAAATCTAGTCTTAAAAAAAATCTCAGGAGAAGAGAAATTGGATTTATTCCTTTTGAGTCTTGGTGGGGAGAATTAGGAACAGTCATTCAAAATGAGAGAAACTGAATTTGGCTCTAAAACAACTTATAAGAACTTCCTTCTCTATAAGAACTTTTGTATAAGTAGAGTGGTCAGGAAATGGAATGGATTGCTTCATGAAATAATGAGGAGGCCAACACTCAGAGCTTTTAAAGAGACATTGCATAACTACCTGGGAATGTTATAGAGAGAATTCCTCCAATGGGGAGGAACTTTGCTTTAATGATATCTAATTTAAGATGCATACAAGATCTAGAATTTCATTATTCACGTATCAACTTAAAAGATCTGAAAAATCAAATACTGTCATTGACAATTCCTCTCTGCTGAGGGTATTATCTCTTTCCTAGTGAATAACAATTATACAGTAAAACCACCTTATAAATAACAGTTCAATGGACTATAAAAAGCACCTTTTATGAAAGAGGTACCAAATTAGCCAAAACCTCTTCTTAAGGCAAATGAAAGGAATTCTTGGCAAGACTATTTATTCAAGCCATCTGTGAATGGTTCTAATGATTCATAGCTTCAACAGGTCTCTAAAAAGTATTTTGTTTACAATCCTACTTCATTTCTACCACCCTGGTGAAAAGTAAAAAAAAAAAAAAGTCACCCTTTGCAGATAAAGATGAAGCTAATGAAATAGAGACAAAAAGTATGAACTTTTAATTAATTTTCTTCTCTGAAATTGTGATATTTAGACTTGTCATATTCATCTTACAATATTATAATTTGAGCAAGGGTCAGTGTATTTTCATCTCACCAAGGACTTTACATAGGGCAGGTGCTTAATTTTAAGTTGAATGAGTACATTGATTTAACCACATAGTTTTGCTGGGTGACCATATAGTTAACTATTTAATTCAACAGTCACATTGTAAGTCCTTACTACATACAGAATCAAGTTCTAGGCCCCAAGGGAGACAGAAAACTTTAGAAGACCTAATCCCTTTCCTTATGGAATGAGAGGAGAGCAAACAAGATGGATAAGAGAGTACATCATTCAAGAATCAGTTATTTGGAAAAGAGAAAACTCAAGGAGCACATGCTGGCTGTTTCCCAATATTTGATATGTGGTTGTGGAAGAAGGAGCTTGTTGCTTTCATAGGTCACAATCAGGAAGAATGAGTAGAAATTTCAGATAGATTCCCAGTCAACATAAAGAAAATGTAAATTATGTAAAATAAATACAAAGATTATAATAGAATTATAATTAATATATAATATACATAAAATATAGTATGAAAAAATTTTACAAAAATCAGAGCTATCCAAAAATGAAACGGATTGCCTTAGGAGTGCTGATGTTTTTCAGTCATGGGAAAGTTTCATGAGGGATGTGGGAGAGGAATAATTGGGTAAATTGTAGAAAATATTCCTATTCAGATATAGGTTGGAATACATAAACTGTCAGGTCCATTCTAACCCTCAGACTCCAGGACTCTATGACACATGTAAGTATAATCCTAAATAATGTATGCTAAGTATATTGGAAAAAGATCACACAAACTTCTATGTGCTGTTCAAGGGAGGTGATCATTATGAACTGAGCAGTCAGAAAGACTTCCTGGAGGAAGTGGCATGTTTAACTTGTTATTTTAAGGATAGGAAGGCACAAGGGAGGGACAATACTATAATCAGAGGAACTATCGTCAATAATGCCTTTGAGCTATGCAAGCAGGCTTTTGGAGAACTGATGTTAGGGTCAGAGGACTGGAATACATAGTATGTGGAAAGTTAATATTAAATAAGGTTGAAAAGGAAGAATAGTGTTAGTGAAATATAAGTTCTTTCAATTCAATGCAACATATACTTAATTTTGTTAGGGCAAGGATGATGAATTTGTGTCTTTTAAAAGAAATCTCTAACATCCAATATGGCACCATGAAAATAGCAGGTGCTTCATAGATGTTGGTTGAATTGAATTGAACTTACAGAAGGCTAACAAATACTGAACAAAATTTGGAATTTTTTACTCAGTAGACAATAGGGAGCCATCACACACACACACACACACACACACACACACACACACACACACACACACATCAAATATATTGGCCAATATGTCTCAAGAGAAATAGCCCGTTAATTTTTTTCTTATATAATGGATTTGAAAAAGGAAAGACAAGTGGGAAAACTTCTTGTGTAACTACTATAATCAAGTACATAATAATGAACGCCTCCTTTATGGTATTAGCAGTGGGAACAGGAGAAGAGAGAGGTAGCTTTAACAAATGAGGTCAGGTGGAAGATTAGATATGGGAGAATGATATTAGGCTGGGATTGGAATTTGCTGGGTTTGAAGTACCAGTGGGATGTCCAGATAGAAATGTCTTATAGGTGGTCAGGGATTCAAGTCTAAAACTCAGAGAAAGGTCAAGATTGGAGTTGCAGATCTGGGAGTCATTTGAGTAGAAGTGGAAAATCAACACTTTTGACTTGGAATAACATTTCTGAGAGAGAAGGTAAAATGATAACAGAAGAGGACCAAGAACAGTACTTTGAGGAATAGAAGACACCCACATCACCAGCTGCAAAAGGGGAGAACTAGACAAGGAGCTAGATAAAAAACTGATTAGATGTGGCAAGAAGAACAGGAGGAGAGTTGTCTATTGAAGGAAGGAGGACAAGAGAATTTCCATAAGAAAGTGATCATCAGTATCAGATACTCTTGAAAATTGAAAAGGGACAGCAAAAAAGACCATTGAACTTCTCTTTGGAATGAAGACAGAAGTTTTAGCAAAGAAATGAATGTAAATACTGGATTTCCAACAGCAAGCATTTGAAAATTGGCTAGTTATAGGCAAAGGTGCTTAAATCAGATGATGTGGTGGAGAATGAAGGAAAGTAGGTCTCAGATTTCTCATTTTTAAAATGAATGCCTCAGACAAGACAATCATTGAAATCCCTTCCGGCTGTAGAACTATGATCCTATGAACCGTCTATACTGAAGCCAATCATCAGTCTCCATTAAGGTACTTGCCTTTCCTAGATCTCAGAATCTTCAAATTTAAAATGAAGGACTTGAACTCTGAGGCTTCTCTGATGTTCCTTTTAGCTCTAAATATGTTGTCTTCTTCCCATAAAGTTGTAGGTTTTGAAGGGAGAGATGCTCTGTGATTTTATAAGTATATTCATTCCCCTACACTTAGGATAGTGCCTGGTAAATATGTGTTTGATAAAGATTTATTGACTAGGTCCATGAACCTATCATTCATCCTATATACTGGATTTTCTTTCTTTCTTTTTTGAGATTGGGTATCCCTCTCTAAACCATCAGTCATTGACTCATAAGCTTTGATCTGCCTTATTTCTGACCTGGGCCTAATTGCCCTTCTGTAGGCAGCTTGGTGTCCCCACCTCCTGGCATAATCACTATATTAATGGCAGACTTTGTGCTTAGTCCTTTGCAACTCAGACCTCCTAAGTTCACACAATCTATCAACCTCAACCTCATCAGTAGTAGAGATTACCAGAGCGTTCTACCACATCTGACTTACATACTGGAAAATTTGATGAATCTTTCCTGGAGATTTTGGGTAAACACTTTCCTTGTAAGGAATCAATGGGGGCACTTAGGTGGTTAAATGTATAGAGGGCCAGTCCTGGAGTCAGAAAAAAAAAACTTATTTTCTTGAGTTCAAATCTGGCCTCAGATATTTACTAAATGTGTAACCCTAGACAAGTCACTTAGCCCTATTTACCTCCATTTCCTCATTTATAAAAAGAACTGGAGAAGGAAATGACAAATAACTTCATTGTCTTTGTCAAGAAAACCCCAACTGTGGTCATGAAGAGTCAGACACAACTGAACAGGACTGAACAACAACAAACCAATCAGGAAAAAGACTGAAATCCCCTGTGTGGAATGACAGGTGGCATGCAGTGTTAAGGATCATTTTATTGATACTTTATGTTTTTAAGGATTTTGTTTTAATTCCTCCTCTTACTAGAATCAGTGATTTAGTTATTGTTCTTCCTTTTACAGAACTTTGTTGGAAGCAAAATTAGACATAATAGAGTATCTAGTAGAGACTATGTCCCAGGATATTTTTCTCCAAGTTTTCCCAGAATCCTTTAGCAGATTTGCCTATTTCCTCAACCTCCACTTACCTTCCAACTTCTTTGAGGTGTTACTATAGCACATTATTTCACAATGAAAAATAATAGTTCACCAGGTGGGAAAATACATGCTGCTCTGTTAATAAAATGCTGAGCTCTTATGTCTGTCGGTCTACTTGAAGCTACAATTCCCTGTGTAAGAATGATATCCTTTCGACATCTAGGGAGGTTTAAACCCACAAGGCTCAGCTAATAAATAATAACAAAGCCCCTAATAATAAAATTCTCAGTTGAAACTAACATTCTTCCTGAGCAGAAGGTGACAAAAAAATCAAGTGTAAATAGATGTAAATAATGTTTGAAATCTTTTGAATTGTTGAGCTCCTAATCCAAGAGCATAAACTCAAAGAACATGAAACTTGACCTTCTCTGACTCTAAGGCCAAAAACAGACTGTTACTACTATGATATATAAGCAGAGATAATAAAAGTTTTCAGTATTAATGAACTTCATCATGAATTAAGATTATTAAATACTAGAGAATTATATCTTAAGCACTTAAGCAATTTGGGTAGATAGGTGGCATTGTGGATAGATATCTAGATTTGAAGTCAGGAAGATCTGGGTTCAAATCCTATCACAGATGTGTGTGTGTGTGTGTGTGTGTGTGTGTGTGTGTGTGTGTGTGTGTGTGTTAGTTTTCTGACCCTGGGCAAATCACAGAACCTCTCCCAGCCTCAGTTTACATTTCTGCAAAATGGAGATAATCATTTCACCTCTCTCCTTCAGAGTGTTGTTGTGAGAATCAAATGAAATAATACATGTAAAGTGTAATGTAAAGCATAAAATACTATATAGATTCTAGCAATAATAATAATTATTATTATTATTGTGTCAGAGGGGCATTGATTGTAACTTAAGAACACTGCAGGGCTTCCAAATAAACAGTTACCCATTAGCATAAAGTAAATTCTGAGGAGTCTGGAAAGTAGATTATGGAAAAGTAAATTATAGGTTACTTGCCTCAAAGAGGATTTTTGCAGACAATAAAAAGGGCAAAACAGAAGCAAAGGACTGAGAATCAAGAGATCTTGGTGGTAGGCTTGGCTCAGTGTGTCTTATGTCCTTGGCTTAAGTCCCTTATCCTCTCTTAGCCTTAGTCTCATCTACAAAATGTAGGTGTTGTAATAAACCAACCCTAACGGCCCCTACCTCTCTAAAATTCTCCTACTATAAAACTGGCCCCATCTATAAAAAGAGAAATAATTCTGGTAACTAATCTCAAAACAGTATTTTGAAGATCAATGAGTAAATGTTTATAAAATACACTGTGTTCTTCTCAAGATATTTGACCTTTTGTTCCGGGAATCTGAAGATCTTCCCCCCCCCTTAGGCCCTTTGATAGGCTTAAGTGACTCTGAGAACCTTCCCTGACTTGAAAGTATACTCTGCCCCCTAATAGGCTGAATGTGGTCACATGGAACCTGTGGCAGGAGGCTTGTTCTTCAAGAATGCCCACGCCTTATTACTTTGTGATTGGGCAGTGGGTCTAGAGGGCTGTGACATTGTCTGATCCAGGAGAAGGCTATATATACCCTGATATGAGCTCTGTTTTGGGGCTCACTTCGGAAAGAGTTGTGTGATTTGGCCAGAAGAGACACTGGGAAGCCGTTGAGCTCTCCGGCTTTGAAAAGCCCAGATGTTGGTGCTTCCCTCTCTGGTAACTGACTAAGTTTGGATATAATGGTCATACAGCTGGAAGCCCTGTCTTCTGGTCTGTTTCTCTGTCTGCTTGTAACTTCTGCTTGTATTCTCTGAAGTTCATGGTGCTGACGTTTTCCCCTGAACTAGGTAAATGATATGTGTTTTATTGATTAAAGTAAGATTGTTAACCCTTTTTGAGTTGCTTTCCTTTAGAAAAGTAGATCTAAGAACCAGTACTAGCAGCCATCCTGGGCATGCTAGGGTGCTTGCTGATACACCTTTGTATATTTTAGTCATATTATTATAATATCTATTTCCACTCCCTAAACTTCTTCAAATTAGATTGGGATGACAATTGATTAGGAGATTTACTTTTAACTTTGAAAATTCTCACTGAGTTCTTAGGTGTAGCCACCTGACTCAGTTTTCTAAATCTTTGATTTGGGGAAAGCAAGCATATCTTATAAAATTGTCAAATTGTCTAATCATGTATTTATGCCTCAGTTATAGAAACTTTAAAGCTAATCAACAACTATAAACTTAAGAAATTATGACTAGCCTAAGAATTTAATAATAAAAAAAAAGGAAATGGGTTGAAGAATTTTTTTTAAATGAAGGAAAAGCTTAAATTGTATGATAAAGCAGCAATCATCAAAACTATTTGGTACTGGCTAAGAAATAGAGGGGTAGATCAATGGAATAGGTTAGATGCATAAGAGACAGTAGTCAAGGATTATAGCAATCGACTGTTTGATAAACCCAAAGACTCCAGCTTGTGGGATAAGAATTCACTGTCTGAGAAAAACTGCTGGGAAAACTGGAAGACAGTATGGCAGAAACTGGGCATGGACCAACATCTGACACTGTATACCAAAATAAAATACAACTGGGTACATGATTTAGCTACAAAGGCTGATGCTATAAACAAATTGAGGGAGCAAGGAATAGTTTATCTGTCAGATTTATGAAGAATGGAGGAATGTATGACCAAACAAGAGATAGAGAAAATTATGAAATGCAGTATGGATAATTTTGATTACATTAAATTGAAAAGTTTTTGTGCAAACACAACCAATGAAAGCAGGATTAGGAGGGAAGCAGAAAAAATAATTTTTATAACTAACAATTCTGATAATGACTTCATTTATAAAATATATAGAAAACTGAGTCAAATTTACAAGAATGCAAGTCATTACCCAATTGAGAAATAACTGAAAGATATGAACAGGCAGTTTTCAGAGGAAGAAAGTAAAGGTATCTATAGTCATAGGGAAAAATGCCCTAAATCACTATTAGAGAGATGCAAATCAAAACAACTCTGAGGTACCGCATCACACCTATCAAATTGGCTAATATGACAAAACAGGAAAATGATAAATGTTGGAGAAGATGTGGGAAAGTTGGAACACTAATTCATTGCTGGTGGAGCTATGATCTGCTCCAACCATTTTGGAGGGCAATTTGAAATCATGCCCAAAGGGCTATAAAAATGTCCACACCTTTTGACCCAGCAATATCACTTCTAGGGCTGTATAACAAAGAGATAATAACAATGAGAAAAGGACCATGTATAAAAAGTATTTATAGCAGCTCTCTTCATGGTGGCCAGGAACTAGAAATCAAGGAGATGCCCATAAATTGGAGAATGGCTAAACAAGTTGTGGTATACAAATGTAACGAAATACTATTGTGCTTTAAGAAATGATGAACAGGTGGACTTCAGAAAACCTGGGAAGATTTATATGGACTTATGCTAAGTGAAGTGAGCAGAACCAGGAGAACATTGTATACAGTAACAGCCACAATCTGCAATGACTGATTTTGATAGATTTAGCCCTTCTCAGCAGTGCAAGCACCTAAAACAGTTTCAAAGGACTCAAGATGGAAAATGCCATCCACATCCAGAGAAAGAACTATGAAGTCTGAATGCAGAGCAAAGCAGACTCTTTTCTTTTTTTGTTTGTTTCGTTTTTCCTTTCTCATTGTTTCTCCTACTTGTTACAATTCTTCTACACAACATGACTAATGTGAAAATATGTTTAATAGGAATGTATATGTAAAGCCTATATCAGATTGCAGGCCGTTTTGGGGAGATAGTAGGGAGAAGGGGGGAGAAAATTGAAAAGTTACAGAAGTAAATGCTGAAAACTAAAAATAAATAAAATAAATTTTAAAAAAAGAAAAGAAAAAAATAAATAAAGCAAAAGGCAGAACAAGTACTCCTTCCTTCTGACTTGTATGTTTCTTTCACATTTGAATTTCAAATCATACTTTGACAGCCCTAATTATCAATATAGGTGCTGATCTCTTCTTTTTTCTTAGAGCTTCACACTCAGATTGTGTGGCATTTGCCTATTCTAAAGAGCCTATCTTTAGGGGAAAGAAAACACATTTCTAATCTGGTACAACAAAGGAGGCTGTAAAGGAGTCCAAAATCAAGGAAGCAGAGATTATTCCAATCATTTCTAGTTTCCTTGGGAACAGCATGACCATGTCTTGATTTAATATGATATTTTCTACCCACAGTTGGAAGTCAGCCAATTTAGATATTCCATATAGGACTGATTATGAATACACTGCCAGAAAAGAAATCTCCAGTCTAATCTTGCACAAGGTGATGAATTGCCAATGGTCGTTCCTTGGGTTCAGAATAGATATGAGGAACTCCAATTGTGGTCCTCTCTGCTCCACTGTGCCACAGCTTTAGTGGGTAACTTCAAATTATTTATTTTTTTCTTAGTTTTCTTCTATTTTGAGATAATTCTTACTGTGAGATTTTGGAAGGGATTTGCTACAACAGCTGAAAATATGTACCCTGCTCTTTTTTCAGTTCCTAGAAAGTAAAACTAATGCATTTTAATCCACTTCTTCCCTGCTGCAAAACCTAACCACCTCATACACTGAGCCAGCAGGAATAAGTGACCCCTCCTCTGAAGCTGGGGGTCGGGGGAGAAAGAATTCACTATATCTTAAACAAAGAGAATTTTCCCTAGCTAAATTAGCTCAAAACCAAGTAAACTTGAGTTTAAGTGGAAACCACAGTGGCATCCAGGGAAGGGAAGAAAACAAAGTGTCCTGGCACCATCCTGTATTGACTGCAGGAGGAAGGGAGTTTAGAGGCTTCCACTGAGTTTGGTCTTGGCTGTGCTCCAGTTATTGTTCTTCTCTGACTTATTCTGATGTTGATTATTGGGTTATTTCTGAAATACTGTGCAGTTTTCAGACTTGGCACAGCTGTGCTGGATTCTTAGAGAAGCCATAATGGATAGCATGACTGCCTGTTCTGACCTCTACTTTGTGCCCAGCTTGAAGGTAGAAGGGTACTAGATATTAACATGAAGGGGAATCAGTGAGGAAGGCAAATATGGAACAACCGAGCGAAACAGCAATTGCAATAAGCAGATGAAGAAGACACACACACAGAGTGAATATGTACATGTGTATGTGTGTGTGAAAAAGAGAGAGATGGGTGGGGGGAGAGGGAGTGTAAAGGGAATGGTAATTTGAAGATCTTCCCTTCCCCTTAATAGACCTAGAGGGGAGTTTGAAGACCTCCCCTGCTTTGAAAGTAAACTCTGCTCCCTATTAGGCTGAATGTAATCACATGGAACCTGTGCTGGAGGGAATTTGCTGAAGGGAAGCAGAGCCCATAAGAAGCTGATCAGAGCTAGCCAGATGGTGGGGGAGAGAGGGTGCTCATTAAGGAGACAGAGAGGTTTGTGAATAAATATTGGTCTTGTATTGGTTTGTGGGAAGGCTGAAGGATGCTGTGGCTCTCAGCATTATTATGACTTCTGAACATCTTTGGTACTATGATAGAATTGGCTTTCAGGTTTTGGGATTCAGTTTTCTGGTATCTAAATAAATGCTTCAGTTCTGTCCTCTATCTGGAGAGTTTGTTATTTTTTGTGATAGAATGTCATGCAATATTTATAGTCACAGTCTTTATCATGATCATGGGTGCTGTAAATACTGCACTGGCACTATAAGGGGGAAGAAATGGGATAGGGAGAGAGGGAGGCAGGGAGGAAGAAAGAGAAAGAGAGAGGTGGGAGAGAGGGAGGGAGGGGCAGAGGGGAAGAGAGAGTGTGGGGAAATGAGAGAGAAAAAATGGCGTGGGACACTGGAAGGGATAAAGGACACAAACATACAGTTGGATGCCAGTGGTCTTTCATTCTTCATGTGTCCTTGGATAAGCTGTTTCAAATCTCTAGGCCTTACTTTTCTCAATTAGAAAATGTAGATATCAATGCTTCACCAACTTGTTATTGGAAAAATACTTTGTAAGCTGCAAAGCACTGCAAGAGTGCAAGCTGCTGTCTTCAAGAGCATCTAGTCATCTTCATTATGCCCTGGCTTGGTGCCTCCAATGCCAGCGCTCCATTGAACTTTGTCCATCTCCAACGGGATGAATTTGGGACTTTGATGCATTCAGGAAAGGAAAGATCTCATAAAGGCATTTGAAAAAAAAATATGTCACAGTTGGAGGACACTCTATACATTTTCTCATTTTTATAAAGGGAAACTGAGGCCATAGGAGAGACTAGCCAAAGGTTACACAATTAGTGGGTATAAGAGGCAGAACTCAATACCGTGGATTTAAAGTCCCCTTTCTAATACACTACGCTTCCTCAAGGAGAATGGAAAATAATGATAGTAGCTATATTGGATAAGAGCAAAAACAAATGAAAACAAGATTATTGCAGATGATCAGGGGGAAATAAAATGAAAGTAAAAAGAACAATAGGATAGAGAATAAAACTGACAAGCAGTTGCATTAAAATAGTTCATCTGAAGAGACAAAACTGAAGAAATAAGAAAGCTGCAGTAAAACAGAGAAACTGGTGAATAACAGAGAAAAAGAACCACCAGAAGAGGGAAGGCACAATAAGTGCAGAATTTATTTTAAAAATAAGAAAACATACTACCAACAAATACAGGATAAATGGGTATATTATCATTCATATGTAAAATACTATAATGTAAGCGATGATGGTTAAGGGAATATATCCTGTGATCAATGTGATGAAATTTCCATTCAATCTAATGATATCACAGAATATGACACTTTTTTTTTCCTCTGAGGCACGTGAGAGTCCTCTTCTCATGGAGACCGTGGGCATGCCCATTGGCAGCTTGCTGAGAGTACTCCCATTTGGTTTTCAAGGACTACAGCTCACTCCAGCATTATTAGATGGCATCTATCCTCTCTCTGTGCCCCATACTCTCGGTGAAGAGAGACCCTTCAGATGCTTCAGAAACAAAGGTTCATACCTTGTAACGACTCAACCCCCCTGACCCCCTCTTCTAGGAAGTGATAAGTATGACAATATGAGTTATTTATCATATAGGAAACAAAAGTCAATGACCATTACAGTATTTTTTGTAATGTGTTATATTTACTTCACAAAAATTTCTCTATTCACTACCATTTGTACTGTAGAAAATGGCTACTAAGATCATAACTTGAAAAACAGAAGAAAAACCTAATATTTGTCAAGTTTTAAATCAGAAGCCATTTATACAGGAGCTTCCTAATAGATAAATTTTGTTTAAAAAAATGGAAAAATATATATTTTAGCTCTATATTAGATTGTCTTTGAAATATCTTTTTCTCTTTGTTCCAAAAATGGGCTCACATGGTACCTATGTGTGTGTATCTGTCTTGCCCTTAGAAGACTTAAGAAACAACCTTTTACAATTTGAAAGGAAGACTAATTCAAATATACATAAAATATTTTCATTTTTCTTGACTTTTCTGTTAATCTTAATCCATGTCTTGAATTTAAATTTAAATACAAATCATGCTCTTCATAAAATTTTCATTGTAATTTCATAAAATTTCAAAAAATAAAATGTCTAGTCTACCTCAACTCCATGTCAAAGGGATACAATGTGTTGCTTTGGGTTTAAGGATAAAAAAGGAGTTTACTCTCTCATCCACAAGGCTAGAGGAGAGACCATCTACTTTCTGAAATTAATGGTTCTCGTTATGTTAATGAAAATAGTGCCTGCAACCTCCTAAGCTTGGCTAGAAAATATGGTTGCTTTTGGCAAGGCATCAGTGAGTGGCTAGGCAGGCCAACAAGTGTCTATAAAGAGGGCTTAGGAGATAAATTTGCTGCCCCTTTTGTTTATGAGTACTGAAGTCAAATTTTGCCAAAGGTATATTCACTGTGATTGTGCCCAAGAAGTAGGAAGAGGAAGCATCTTTCCACTGCTTGGAGAAATGTAGCTAGAAACCATAGGGTCTTTCTAAAATCAACTAAAAGGCCAGTCTATTCCTCCTGTACAATAGGATAATTGAGAATGTGTAGGAATAAAACATCTGGAATTTATGGTTTCAAGTTACAACACATTCAAATTGACAAAAATAGCTAGTTTTTGTGTCATTTGAACTGTTCTTGTCATCACCATATAACCAAAACAGCAAAACAAGTAGTACTTTCTTGTAGAGAAATGAATTCATGATGTTATAACTGAAACCTTAATTCTTTGAGCAAAAAAGGATGTTATTTCAGGTTCTACACATGAGTCATCAGTTTCCCTGATGCACATACTAGTGAAGCTTTCCTTTTCATAGAAACAATACATTCTCATAAATTTAGAGCAGGAAAGAACTTGCTCTAAATCTCCTCACCCTACAGATGAGAAAAATGACACCCTGGAGAAGATAAGTAACTTTCTTCAATTCACCCAATTACTACGTTGAAGAAACTGGGATTTGAACTCAGCTCCTCTACCTCCAAATCCAAGGTTGATTCTATTATAACAAGCTTCATTTTGATCTAATGTAACTCTTGAGTGGTTTAATTGGAAACATTTTCATGAGAAATTAACATCAACTAATTGGATAATTTAACATATAAACACTTCCATATGCCCACGGATATGAGGATGGTTAATTTATGGAGCACAACAGGACAGCATGTAGATTCATTTAACTTGTTTCAGGGACTGAGTTAATGAAAATACCTTACCCGGTTGGTTTCACTTTTTGAGCGGTCACTCTTTGCCCTTGCAGACCTTTCTGCCAGCTTCTTCTGCCTTTGAGGGCCTCTTCCAAAAAAGATGTAATTGACAAAGGCATATTCGAGGAGGGCCAAGAAGACAAAAACGAAGCATCCCATCAGGTACATGTCAATGGCTTTCACATAAGGGATCTTGGGCAAAGTCTCTCGGAGGTGAGTGTTGATTGTTGTCATGGTCAGTACAGTTGTAATTCCTATAAGAGAAATGTGACATTAAGTTCCTGCAGTTTTGCCACATTGCGTTTCATCTTTTACGGGTTAAAAAAAATTCTCCAAATAGCTTGAGTCATTTCAATGATGGATTGGATATTATTGGGCTCATGTGTAGTAGGTGAGATTGAAATGCAATACAGCATAAAATATGTCATTTGGAGCTGCGTAGGCAGAACTATCACATTTGGAGTGGTGGAACAACATCTCTACTCTGGGGAAGATAGCACTTAGAATCCTGCAGGCAGAACTGTGCTCCATAATAGCAGTATGTTATAATAAGTGGAATAGAATTCTGAAAACAGAGATGAAAATGTGGAAAGTACTAGTGAGGAAAGAGCTACATAAGAAGCGTTGGGAGAAATGAAAATAAATGGGAGTAAATGGGAGATTTCATAGAAGTATCTAAAAGTCTGAGTGGGAAAAACATTGAGGAAGGAGAATTGTATTATGGGGGCTGTATGAGCAAACTTCACAAAGACGTTTAACAAAAGCAAAATGAAATTTACTGATTAACAAAATGCTTATGGAATCGAATTGGATTATCATAAAACAACAGAGAGGACAGTCAACTATTGGGTGAAAGCACTGGAAATATCTGCTGAACAATTCTGTGCACAGGATAATTCTGGAGCAAGAGAGCAAATAACACAGTATAATTCAAATGCCCGAAGGGAAGACATTTACCTCTGAACCCCTCATAGCAGCTGGCAATGCCTTACCCATGGTAGATCTCAATAAGTAGCTGGTCAGTGAATTTATTTTCTTGAAACCAAATATTATAGCAATTTCTTAATACAACCTATTGATATGTTTGGCACGCATCTAATATCAACAGATTCATTTTAAGAATTTGTTATGCAGTGTTTCACAATTATTTTACACATGTGAGTCTTGTTTCTACAAGAAAATTATAAGAAAAGGGGTGGAGGCCTTATTTTATTCCTCTTCTATAGCTGGTACATTACCAAACAGCACTAGGTATTCTACACGTGTTCATAAAATGTGTAGAGTCACAGAAGAATTGAATTTTAAAGATTGAAATGATATTATAGGTGTTCTAGTCCCATAAAGAAATCAAAGTTAATTGATTTGCCTAATGTTACAGCCACAGTTAATGGACAAGCCTGAGCTTATTTAGTTTAAATGAAACTTACTGGTGAGAAGGTAGGAAAGTCACTGAGTTTTTCATGGTAGAATAACTCTTTTGGTCTAAGAAGTATCTTGGAAAGAGGTGGCATACTACCAGGACTTTGAAGGCAGGAAGAGTTGAGTTCAAATTCTGCTTCTGAACCATTAGCTGAATGACCATGGGCACGTAGATCATTTCATTTCACTTGCCTTAGGGAAGATGTTTAAGTTGCAGAAGACTTGTGACATGGATGTATAAAGGGAGTTCTCCCCACTGATGAAATCACAGGTCTAGGACATATCTCCCCTCCCCTTCCAAAAAAAAAAAAGGATCTTGGAGAATAACGTTGTCAAGGAATACATTTCAAGAAGAAGTAGCTTACTCCTTCCTACAAGTAAGATTAATCTTATTCAGTATGATTAAGTTTTTTTTTTGAGAAGACACCTAGGAAAGAATTTGTCTTTATTCCCTCTCACGCACACAATGACAATAATTCCAGCAACAACACAATAGCTCCCATTTGTATTTGGCACTTGGTAGTATTTTCTTCATAACGACCCTGTGAGGTCGATGTAAGCGATATTATTCCCAGTCTATAGATAAAGGAAAAAGGCATAGAAAGTGTTCCTACCCATCAGTCTCAGCCTTCAAATGGACATATTTATATATTTGTCCTTTTTCCTGGCAGGTCCATCTGCTACATAGGTCTTATACCAAGATAAAGGAAAAAAATAATTCAACCATGTACCCATGAACATGTTGACCTGGGCAATGGAAAACAGTAGTGATGTGAACAGTTTGGGAGAAGGACAAAAGGACGCAGAGGGACAGGATTGCCATCACTGCCCAGTGCCCATACTTTGTAGGCTCAGCAAGGAGGTAGAGTAGCTCTACTCAGAATGACCCACATGTCTTGTGACCTGCATCACTAGAGGAAATTCCCATCAATCACAGATCGTTAAAGTAGCCACATCTACCTTTTTTCATATGAGGATTTCACTGGAATGCTTTACACAATGCGTAAGTGAAAGAAGTATACAAAATCTGCAATTGTTCTAAGAGGGTAAGATGGTATTGTTAGTTACTAGAGCCGGACAGAGTTCTGAGTAGAGCTCTGGAGCTGGAGTCAGGAAAAAGGGTTTTCACATGTGGTTTCAGCCATTTAATAAACTGCTTCAGCAAGTCCTTTCACTTCTTCCTGCCTCAATGCTTCACCTGTAAAATGGTGACAGTAATAGCACTTCCTTTCCAGGGTCGTTGAGAGGATCAAATATGATAATATTGGTAAAGCACTTGACAAACCCTAAAGCACTCTATGTTTCATATATTCTATACAATACAATTATATTACACATCCACATCATAAGTAGCATAGATATATACACATGCACGTCATCTCTATGGAAAAGCTTTATTTAACATTCAGCTCCATCTCCAACTCTTTCTTATTGTTGTTCAGTTGTTTTTATTTTTGTCCAACTCCTTATGGTCCCATTTGGGGTTTTCTTGGAAGACATACTGGAGACATACTGGCTACTTTGCCATTTCCTTCTGCAGCTCATTTGACAGATGAGGAAACTGAGGAAAACAAAGTTAAGTGACTTGTCCAGGGTTACACAGCTAGTAAGTATCTGAGGCCAGACTTGAACTCAGGAAAACCCAGATTAGGAGTTCTTTTGACAACATTAAAACTAACTTGGGGTTTCCAACTTAATCTCCTGACCCCTGAGAGAGACAGGGAGGGGATGAAGAATTAGTGGAAAAGTGAAAGGAAGGAAAACTTTCATGTAAGACCTTTTTACCACCTTTCCCTACCCTCCCTCTTTTTTAAAATCAGGGCTGTGATCTCATTGGTATAGGGAACTCTGAAACTTCCTCTAACAATGCAGATTTTCATTTGTAGCTAGATGGTGTAGTGGATAGAGTCCTGGGTCAGGAATACTTCTTTTCCTGAGTTCAAATCTATCCTCAGACACTTACTAGATGTGTGACTCTGGGCAAGTCACTTCACCTTGCTTGCCTCAGTTTCCTCATCTATAAAATGAAATGGGGAAGGAAATGCAAAGCACTTCAGTATCTTTGCCAAGAAAATCCCAAATGGGGTCAGGAAGAATTGGACATGATTTAACAACAACAGTCTTTAGGAATCATTTAGGGTAGTAGAGGTTAAATGATTTACCCAAGGTCACATAGGCAGGGTCTTGCTGAGAAGGCACCTGAACCCAGGTTGTTCTGCCTCAAAGGACAGCCCTCTATCCACTATGCCAGACTATAACTCGTTCAAGACTCTGCAAATGTATTTGAATAGTAGAAAATGTGGATTATTGTTCTCTGATTAATTAAATGAATAGGATAAATAACTATATATTTGGAATGCTGTAAGTATAGTGCTACCTATAGAGAGGAAGAAGAATGAGGTAATTGCTCTAAGGCTCCATTTCAGTTCTGTATTTCTCTGAGATAAATACTTTAAGTCATTTCATCAATGGTTTTTGCTTATGAGTTTGCTATCTCAGCTGCATCTAAATTATAGTTAACTGAGGTTTATTTTCTATTTCATAGGTTAAACTTAATTTTATATTTTTCCTCAAGGATCTAAGAAAGGATCTAAGGATCTAAGAAAAGGTTATAAATAAAAATTCTGATTTGTATTTTCTGTAAAGTGATATAGTGACCAAATGAGCAGAATAACTGCTGGACTCGATAGCAGCACTAAGAATTAAATGGTGTGTTATAATGCCCATTAAATCATATAATTCCAATTATATTACCATAATATTTAATTATTTTCCATTTTACTTTTTTAAAAAAAGGTAGAACCAATCAGGCTTTCTTCCTGGGATAGAGGTATCTCTTTATACAGGAAATAACAATTCCTACCCTAAGAAAAATAGGCAACAAATAGTTTATGATGGAAATATTCTAGAGGCACATTTTCCCTATCATTGCTGTGAAGATTCACATTTAAGCCTTTTTAATTAAATTACCACATCAAGGGAATCATGCGTGAGATTTTCGATTGAAGATAAAACAGAATTATGTCCACAAAGCTAGTGTTGTGAGATGTCAAAATGCTGAAAGTGAACTGTAGTCTTGGAAATCACTTGATACTATAATGATATATTTAGTGAAATTTTAACGCTATTTTTTAATCACATACCGAGGGCAACTCTTGCTGCTGAGGCATCATAATTAATCCAGAATGACACCCATGATAAAATTGTGATCAGTATGGAGGGCATGTAGGTCTGAAGAATGAAGTAGCCAATATTTCTCTTCAACCTGAAGCTCAGTGAAAGTCGTGGATAGGCACCTATGAAAAACATAAGAATTGTTATTTATAACAGAGAGAGAGACAGAGAGGGGGATACAGAGGGAGAGACATTGGCAGACAAAATCATTTGTCTTTGTTGCCATGGAGACTAAAACATGTCTTTGGAGCCACAGGGACAGTGGAATGCTCCACAACCATACAATTTATTTCTGTCTGGCAAATGGTATTTACAGGGAACCCAGAGTGTCTTGAGAGAAAAATACTGTTATGTAGTCTATTTTTAATGTAATAATGAGGAAATGCTACTAAGGCTAAATGCTAAGCTGAGAAATATCCCTCTGGAAATTTTTTTTTATTTTTATATTTTAAAGAAAAGCTTTTAACAGAAGGCTGCAAAAGAAAGCCAAATGTCTTGTTTATCCTTTTAATTAATGGCTGTTCTACTTCTTCATTGTCTGCAGATAGATTTGGCCCAGAGCTGCCCCAAGCCAATTTTATTTTATTTTATTTTATTTTTTTTTGCTGCCGCCCACACACGACAAGCTCAAAATCAGCTGTGCAAATGTAACTAGGATAGGGGCACTTACCAAAGGTACAAAGACCCTGCAATTTTGTATATGAAAAACTCTAAAAATTAGTAGGGTTAAAGATAGGAGATGCCTAAATCTAGTAAAACATGTCCCTTAACATCACACTGAAATGCTACAGTTCCTTGACAGATGAAAGCACTGTCTTGTTATTTCTTAACGTTCATATATCTGTATGCACATAATAAGACTGCTCTGGCTTTTCATCTTTATGTGTATTCTTCCCACATGTCATACTTGGAAAAGCATTGCTTTACAATATATAGATACATACCAAATGTGTTTTTTATTGTGACTAGCCATCCTTTGTTTGACCCATTCTTTGAGTCAAAAGTATCTGACAAGAGTTCCTTATATTTCTCTCCCCTACTCTCAAATTTTTCTGTACTTGCAGCATTGTCTCTTTCCTTCCTGTCCCAGGAGAACTGTCTCTTCTTCTCAAAACTAACTTTTTACTTGTGCTCTTGATCATACTCCTTCCTGCTTCCTCTGGGAAGGTGATTCCCCCAAGCAAAACCTTGAGGTTCTTCATCTTCAATTTCTCATCCCACTTTCATTAGAATCTCCTCCTTGCCCTACAAATAAGTTCAGGATAGCTTGAATCTGAAAGAATATTCTCTCATAAGCCTCCTTTTACCCCCACTCTAAGCTATCAATCTTTCACTTACTCTTCTCTATCTTAAACTTCTTAAAAGAGCAGTCTGTATTTGCTGTTATCTTCCATAGAACTTTTTCCATATTTCTTGGTTTCCATGACAGTCTCTCAACCAATCAATACACATTGATGAAGACATTGTTATGTGTCATACACTCTCCTGGTTTCATTCTTTTCATTAGAACTGTGACTTCTTAGATCTAAAGGATCTAAGACTTCTCACTTTGCTTCATAGATAACTCTTTCTCCTTTGACCTATTTGTAGTCACTTCATAAAAAATTTTCCTTAATCCTTTTCTCTTCATGTGCTTCCATACTTTCAGGTATATTCTAACTTCCTTATATGTAAAATGTGGAAGTTAGATCAAGAGTTCTTAACCTTTTCTCATGACTTGGGGCCCTTTGATCTTCTAGTGAAATTCAGTAATCTCTTTTCTGGATAATGTTTTTAAGTGTATAAAATAAAATAATGTGGACTATAAAGGAAACCAACTATACTGAAATAATTATTAAATTCTTGAAAAAGCCATTCCATGGAAGCCAGGTTGAAAAGCACTGGAAAAGATGATCTCCACAGTCTCCTCCACCTCCAGATAAAATGATCCTTCCAGATTCTATAGTGACTTCTATTTAACCTGACATTTTCGCCAAACTCTAGTAAAAGTGCTTGATGGACACTTCCAAGGGTATGCTGGCAAATATTTAACAACTGAATATATGACACATTTTTAAGTTAAATCTATATTATTGATATTTTCTCAATGATTTTT
>CM053580.1:205742421-205765422 GCA_028627135.1 Pseudochirops cupreus | reverse complement strand
TAAAGCATTAAGTATGAAAAACCCTCACAAAAATCAGATTACGAAAATCATAACAAAACGTGAATTTCAATTATGATTCTATGTAAGCATATTTACTTATATAGTCAATTAATCAGCAAACATTCCTGAAATTACTATTATGCACCAAGTACTCTGCTAAGTGCTGGCAGTACAAAGACAAAAATGAAATATTCCTTTCCCTCAAGAAGCTTACTCACTTAGTTCGCACCTCCACATATATTTCAAAAGATAGTGTCATGTGGGAATGTGTGTGTGTGTGTGTTTGTGTGTTCAACAATCTCATTTTTCATCCCTTAGAAGTAAAGTTGCTGGAGCCCTAGGTAAAATCTGAAAGGAAAGGAAATCCTTAATGTGAATGTGAATTCTAAGTTCTTTGCAAATCATTTCCCTTTCCCTATACTTCTGTCAGAAACACACAAACAGCCAATTTCAAGACCTACCTTAAGTCTTTGATTAAGGTGAGCTTTTCCAAGAATGTGGGAAACCACTGAAGAAGCAAAAGAGTTTTCAAAGTCATCAAGATTCCAACTGACTTTGGTACTGTCTTTTATTATATGGAAATGAGATACTTGGAGATTAATGAAGGTCACTGAGAGTCATAATCCTGAGAGTCAGACATTCAGCTGCTTGGTTCTTTCCCAAAGATAGAGTGTAAAAGATCAGGGGAATATGTACACATATGGTTAAAACGCATTTTTATTTGGATTTACCTCAGTACACATTAAAAGAATCTTTTAGAGATGTTGCATTATTTTTCTGCCTAGAATTTGCTAGAATTTAAGATTGAATGGGCTGTACTAGAATGGGATGAAAATCATCTATATTACTGTAATAAGCCAAACAGCAATTTATTGATTTTGGAATATTCAGCTAGAAGTATGGTATTGAATGAAAATGTGGGATGTTATGCCACTTACATAATAGCTTAACATCACTTTGAGCATTGTATTTTATAGGACACACAAGTCAACTTCGCACAGATATTGTATTTGTACAGAAAAACTCAAGGTTTTGGCTAGACTGAATAATTGTACTGGGTCCCACTGCTACTTGAAAAAATAGCAACTTAGGGCTTGCAGAGACTCCCCGATCTTCTGTTTTTCCAGTGGGTAGGGATAGGGTGGATATGACTTTACCTCAAATTCCTGTTTCTCATTTTGGGTACTATACTATATCTCAATGATATTGAGATTTATCCAGAAGAATGAAACTGGTAAATGACTAAGGACTGTGCTATTAAAAGTTCAGCTGTCAGTGGGACATATTTATCTGGAGTAGAAAACTTGGGAATGCTGGGATAAATTTAAGTTTTCAAGTATTCAGAGAACAGTAATGGGAAAAAGTCTTATTCTGCCTGTCCCCAGAAGGTAGGATCAATGGGTGGAAGTTTCAGAGAGGCAGATTTTGGCTAGAAACACTTGTTAACTGACATTTATAGCTAGGTTTGTGAATAATGAATCAATCCTCTGAAAAAGTACCATTATTCAAATTCATATAGCATTATTTCCATTGGAATGAAAAGACTTATTTCTGTATTGAATTGGTATGCCATTGTATTTTAGGGTATGTATAATGATAATAGTGAAATACAGTTTGGAGAGAAGAGTATAGAGTCCAGATTCAGATTCAAGACCTGGGTTCTAGTACTATCTTAGACACATATTAGATGGGGGACAGTGGGCAAGTCGCTTAACTTCTTATTTCTCCAGGCAATCTCTAAGGCTGTAAGTTAGAGAAGAGAGGTCATTCTACATTTGTGGAAGGTATTTCCACAGCAGGCATTCCCTAAAAGATGACATCACAGATCCAGACAAAACAATTTCTTTATATAGTGTTTTTTAAGTTTTTAAAGTTTTTTTTTCTTTTACAACAAACCTGTGAACTAAATGATTAAAACATTATTTTCCCAGTTTAAAGATTAGGAAACTGAGGGTCAGAGAGGTTAAGAGACATATTGATTATATGGTTGTTTGTGTATGGGAAAAATGTACAGCAGAAAATGATCGAATATGGGTGCGAGACAAAGAGAAAAGGAAGGAGATTGGTTTTATATGCACTCAAAAGTAAAGATGTTAATAACCATCAGTCAGTTAATGATGTTATGGGTATTAGTATCCAAATTAGGGCAACTGAGTTGCAAATTTTGAATTAGCTAAACTCTGACAGATGGGGCAAATAGGAGAATCACCGAAAATCATTTTGGAAAATAGATGTCCTACAACAGATAGCCATGCTGAAACATCTGTACTAGATGGTGAACACCAATAACTCCTTAGTCTTGGGGTATGCCCATTCAGTTCTCCTGCCATTGATCCAGACAAGCAGGGAGAAAACCGAAATAGAAAAGACAAGCTTCTTTTTAGAGCACAATAGATGACATGGTGTTTAAAAGCTTTGAGGGGCAGCTAGGTGGCACAGTGAAAAAAGCACCGGCCTTGGAGTCAGGAGGACCTGAGTTCAAATCTGACCTCAGACACTTAACACTTACTAGCCGTGTAACCTTGGGCAAGTCACTTAACCCCAATTACCCTGACTATCCCCCTCCAAAAAGCAAAAAATTAAAAAAATAATAATAATAAACAAAAGGTTTAAAATATCTAATTAGCATTACAGTCCAGATGTGATTGATAAGCTGCTGGTCAAGGAAATTTATTGAAACAATTGGCACTTTTGGCACAAAAATTGATAATTTAGCACACAATTTGTTGTGATGCTCTATCCACGACACTGACCTATAATGTGAAATCAGGAAACCTATTAGATGAGGCTGGGAAGAGGAATAAGAGCTAAGGACTTTGTCTTAAAAAAAAAAACCCCACTACTTTTTACATCTGGAAATTCAAATTAAAGTATTTATAGCAATATACTCAGATTAATAAAAAGACCCAATTTCTATATAAGTTTGATTATGTTGCTTCTTTTTCTTTTTCATTTACTTTGAATTTTTAATCTGCTTTATGGTTTAGAATGGTTTAGAACATTATATTTCTGTGGAAGATGTCTCCTACATGGAACATAGCCTTCGTCTTTCTATAAATAGGTTTCACTACTAATAGAAAGATGTTATTGGCCCTAGCAGTAATGTTTTTCTTCTCCCTTCTTGTATTGTAGAATTACGACAACAGCCGCATGTATGATGGACCTGAGAAGATATCCCCTGGACGAGCAGAACTGCACTCTGGAAATTGAAAGCTGTGTGTACATATCTGTGTTCCCTTTAGGTTTCTTAAGTGGTTCAGGACAGTTTCCTTTAGTGCTACCATACTAATTATTTTCCATTCATAGACAGATATGGTTAGGTCTCAAAGGACCAGAGAAGGCTTTAATTTCTCTTGTGGCTATTTCTAGGGGGCAGGAAAATGAGGTTGAGAGATGGTATTAAGGAGTTCTCTATTCCAATCTGATTAAGCAGACTATTTGCTTTGCTGAAACATAAGAAAGTTAATGCTCCCCTTCTTAATCCATTCAGCTTGATGAGAGCAAACAAAGCAATTTGCTTACAAAGTTTTGTAACACACTTGACTTGCTGTGCTTTGGGTACTCCTGGTATTTAGATGGAGAAACTCAATATTAAAATGTATACGTATATGTGTGTATATGTGTATATGTATGTGCGTGTATGTATATATACATACATAGATATATAGATATATGGTTTCTGTAGCATAGTAATGTATTTCAACTTGAGCATCATTCAGAAACTTTATAATTCATTTTGGAGTGCCTCTGTGAGAGGGACAATAGCTGCATTCATTGTAGTAATAGAAAGAGAACTAAACCTCTCTGCTGTGTATATCCAAAGGCCGTTGATCAGCATTGCATAATGCCATTTTCTCCTTGAGTAATTCACATATAAGGCCACTCATTTGTTCAAATTGATTTAGGCATGGAAATATTCTTTTTTTTTTTTTTTTTGCTTTTTGGAGGGGGGAAGGTAGGGCAATTGGGGTTAAGTGACTTGCCCAAGGTCACACAGCTAGATTTTTGTGTTAAGTGTCTGAGGCTGGATTTGAACTCAGGTCCTCCTGAGTCCAGGGCCAGTGCTCTTATTCCCTGCACCACCTAGCCACCCCTGGAAATATTAATTCTTAATTTAGGTAAGAAGATGTGGTGTTACAATATAACCTAGCATGTACCTGATGAGTGGCAAGGCTGCACTTCTATATAAAACAGATTGGGAAAATAATTCTTTGATTCATATAGATACTATTGTATTACACTATTTTAATGTATTATAGACATTATCGATACTATGGAAATACAGTATTTTAATTTAAAATAAAAGTTGCTGTCCTGTGTGATCTTGAGAAAGTCACTTAACATCTTGCTTAGGCTGGCTCTTTTGTTTTCCTGTTATCATATGACCACTAAAGGTCCCTCTCAGATCTAAATTCAGTGTCCTAAGACCTGCATTATAGGCCTATAAGATTGTAGTCTTTATCGTGTGTTTGTACATATTGACATATGTACATAGTCAAAAGATTATAGAGTACAGAAATTAAGTGAAAAAATGCATTAAAAATGTATAGCGTCCATAAAGAAAGTGAAAATCTGACAATGCTGCAAGGATATTAAGTTTATTTTAAAAATTATATTGGAAAACGAGTTTTGGGAGGAAATAACCAGAATGATGAGGGGTCCCAAAACGGCATCACACAACAATAAGGACAGCTGTTCAGTCATTTTTTCAGTCATAGCTGACTCTTTGTGACCCCATTGGGGGTTTTCTTGGCAGAGATACTGCAGTGGTTTGCCATTTCCTTCTCCAGCTCATTTTGCAGGTGAGAAAATTGAGGCAAACAGGGTTAAGTGACTTACTCAAGGTCATGCTGCTAGTAAGTGTCTAAGGTGAAATTTGAACTCAGAATTCTTCCTGACTTCTAGCCCAGCAGTCTGTGCATTATGCCACCACCTAGTGGTCTTAATAGGAAGGACAGCTTACATGTATGTAGTGCTTTACCATTTGCAAAGATTTTTCCTTTGTTTTCTCCACTACCTTATCTCATTAGAGACAGGGATAGTGATTAGACCTGTGATTTCTTAACTCCAGGGAAGTCTGAGAAAACTCCCCTGCTGATGGATTTTGGCACCTTTTCCCCAACTTAGAGCCTTAGAGAGCTGCCTCGGGTTGCCACGCTCTGAATGTAGCCAAACTAGATTAAAATGGAATTGGAGAATATTTAACAAAATTAATAAGCACACAAAAGAACAGAGATGATGTTAATGCATGGTTTTCTAAGTCAATATGCTGCCTTCAAGGATCTTTAGGTATGGTTTAGCATCTCCTCTTTTCTATAGGAGTTTGACAATTGTGACAGGTTAAGAGTTTTGTCCAGGTTTCCACAGATCTTGTGTGTCTGGCTGTGGGGAAGAGCGGTAAGCAGTTGGAGGCAAGATTTAAACATGAGTATTCCTGCTTCTGAGACTTGCACTCCATTCATTAGGCCATATTGCCTTATCTCTTTTAAAACTCCATGAAGAGAAAAAATAAGATTTAAGTCTGTGTGGGTCAGAAACCCCACTTACCCATCAAAGGAAGTGCAGAAGAGCGCTTGCAGTAGACAGGAATATTTATTCTAAAATACCCGAAATCCCTCCCCGATGTATGTCCGAAGAAAAGAGAGAGCGAGCCCCTCCAGGTGCCCTCTTTTAAAAAAACCTGAGTGTCATAAAAAGTCATAAAAAGTACATTCTTTTGTCATACCTAACTCCTATTGGGTGAACGTGGGGGTACAGACTCCGTGCAGGGAAAGTCAAGGGTGTCCCTGACTTCTCATTGGAGGAGGGGCGGGGTTTCGTTTCGGCGGGAATTCAAACAAAGAAAAATTCGTCCCTCTGTCCCACTATCCATGGGCTCACAATCTTATGTAGGGAGGCAACTCCTGTCCTCATTGATTTGTCCCCACCCTATTCCCAAACAGAAGTTCTGGTCTGCATTCCGATAAGTAAATGAGGCCGGTCTGCCTCTAGCCCACTCTAAACAAAAGTTGTGATCTGCATTCCAGGACCGCTTTCTGGAGAGTCTCAACTTAAGCATTCTCCCCATTCTTTTCCGTTTCAAAGATGTGCTAGATAGAACTGTGAAATGATTTTCTTAAGACCATTTAGCTGGCAAATGAGAGAACTGGAGCTAGGGCTCTCAGCTTAGGTGTTCCTGACTCGAAATTTGGTGTTCTTGACGCTTTTCAGCGGAGAAATAATTAAACTTCTATAGATGTGTAATTTAAGAAATGAAAGTTTTGGAGGAGACGGCACTGTGTCGGCAATAATAGCTGAGCTGGTCCGGACAGACGCGTGGAGGAGGGGAGGAACAAAGGGCAGGGTAACATTTGACCTGGCCGCTCACGCCAGTCTGACTAGGCACTGCTTGCTTTGATGTACAATCGCGGTGCTATTTAAAAGAAGCCATTGCTACCCTTTTGTAGACCATTCTTCTTTTTGACTTTTCATCAATTTTTAGCACAGTTCGTTTTGGCAATTCTTCCCAAAAGTGAGAGAAGGGCCCACTTCCCACTAGGGACCAAGGGTGGTAGGAGCAGCAAGTGCTCTGCTTCCTTGGACAAGGAAGAGAAGCCGGGCAGAGGAGATGGGGAAGATGAGAAACCTGGGTGAAAATTCTAGTCCAGAAGAGTTGGCACAACTGTGTCTTACTGATGAAAAGTGAAAATCCCCTTCTGCCAGTGGTTTTCCTTCACAGGTTAACACACTGAAGAGGGGGCACGGTTACCCTGTGTTGGGCCATGTTGCTGAGCTACAGCCAATGAAATATTGCTGAAAATAATAATAAATACACATATTACATCCCTGTAGCATTTTACTCCTAAATAACTGACATTGTTGTATTTAATCCTCACAACCTGTGGTATCAAACTCAAATAGATGTAAAGTCACTAATCCATAAATAGGCATCCTTCCAAGCTGCATATTGACTTAGTCTTAAAATACTTTGTTTTATTATATTTTTTTTTACTTTGCTAACTATTTCCCAGCTGCATTTTAACCGAGTTCTGATAGCTCTCGGCTCATAACAACCCCGTTAGGAAGGCTGGGCACAAGTGTTAACCCCATTTTATAGGGTAGAAACTGAGGCTCAGAAAGAATAACCAAATTGAAAAGGTAATGTGACTAGCTAGCGGTACAGTCAGAACTGATAATCAGCTTAGAGTTAACTGCTCTTTACATTATACCAGCCAGGCACATATTCAAAATTATAAGGAGCAAATTTTTAACTAACTGTAAGGAAGAACAGAATAACTCTTCATGTTGGTCAAAAATGAAATAATCCACTTACTGAAAGGGTGAGGCCCCTGTTAACAGAGGTGTTAAAGAAGACTGATTATCTCTTTGTTGAGAGTGTTATAGGGGAAAAGAAGACTTGTACTAGGCGAGACACTGGATGGGAAGATTTTAAGGGGATGTCATTTAGACCAGTGGTTCTCAACCTATGGGTTGCGACTGGTTTGGGGGTCAAATGACCCTTTCACAGGGGTCACAGGAGACGCCCAAGACCATCAGAAAACACATATTTCTGATGGTCTTAGGAACTGAGACACCGCTCCTCTATCCGTCTCCAGGTGAGTCTGCCCCTATACTGATACGACCACATATGAGTATTAAAGGGTCGCCGCAATAGGAAGGTTGAGAACCATTGATTTAGTCCATGTTCTAGAACCTTTCCATAGAAATGATCAAAATAAGTAGACACATAAACACTTATGGGAAAATTTGAACAGCTGAAAAAGGCAAAGATAGGCCATCACAAGTTTTAGTGAATGATGTTTGATTTATACTCAGGAAGACATGATTTCAAAACCTGTCTCAAATGCTCACCAGGTATTTAACTCTGGGCAAGTAAATTCACCTCTTTGGTCCTCATTCTTGTTACCTGTAAAATGAGAACATTGGTTTTAGATTTAGGGGTTAAACTTTTTTTGCATCTTTGACCCCTCTGGCATTATGATGAAACCTATGGACTCCTTTCAAGAGTAAGATTTTTAGCTGAATAAAATAAAATACTTAGGATTAAAAAGAATTCCCAAAGATTAGTGAAAATAAAGATACATTTTTTTTCATTGCAAATTCATAGACCTCCTGAGATCTACCCCACAGTCTGTGAACTCCAGGTAAAGAATTTTAGAGGCTAAAATACCCCTTCTAGCTCTAAAACTATGATCTAATGATATATCAACTTACTCCCAACTCCTCTAGAGAAAAGTCATCATCAATATTTTTTTGTTTTTAATTTTTAATGTGGGTATCCTAACTGGTGACAGTTTTGTAGTAATAAACTCAATTCAGTTCAATCAGTTGTTTTGCTAAGGTACAGTTTTTTATCACCTGTAATAGAATTAACACGGTCCTTACTGATAGTTTAGCCTCATCAGAATCACTCAGGAGATTCACAGAAAGTTAACAATAAGCATTTACTCTTATTGGTCCAACTTAGTAATTGTCTCTTTTCTCAACCATAGAATGTCTTTACCAACTTGAGAAAGTAGGGGAAGATGCTTTTCCCAACAACCACAATGCAGAACTTTGAATCAGCCTGGAGTAATCAGTGCTTTAGCCTTCCTAATACATCAGGAAAAAAAGGAATTAATGCTTTAAGTGTCTGATAATCTCAAGTTATTAAACATTGCATGGTAGGAAGTCTAAGTGTCTTTAGCTTTTGGACTTTTCAGATGTTTTGAGGTGTCTCCTGTCTAGAATTTTACATAGTTAAGTTCAATTTTCTTATTCACCACTATTAATATTTAAGTCTGCAATTCCAAACTTGAAGTCTGTGAAGTTAAAAAAAAATTGAGAACTATATTTCAATATAATTGGTCCCCATTGAAATCCCATGCATCCTATGCATTAAAAAAAATTATCCTGAGAAGGGGTCTTTGAACTTCATCAGCCTGCCAAAAGGGTCTATGACCCCAAAATGGTTAAGAACCCCTATTTTAATTCAATATCTCCCTGGTAAACCTCCATACGATTCCTACATAATTTCATCATCTATTTCTGGAATGTGCACAATTACACAAGACTGAGAGCTGGCAAGGACCTTGGAGATATCCAGCCTAATCCCCTTATTTTATAATAAAGGAAAATAGGACCCAGAAACTGAACCAACTTAGCCACGGTCACACACAATGAGGAGTCAAACTGGAATTTGCACCCAATTCCTGTGATTCTAAATCCAGTGCTTGCCCCATGATACCAAATTCTATTAGGGCACTCCGAGAAAACTCTCAGTCTATTTAATTGCTAATTGCTTCACCCCAGATTTAGTACAAAGCAGATAAAAAATGATAATAAATCCAAAAGAAAAATGTGCCGTGTAAATGAATATATTTTTCTAAACTAGTTTTGTGCATAGACAAACTGCATAAACTTTTATTTTGAAAAAATGAATGGAAAAAGTGGTGCAGTGAAGAGAGTTCTGACCCTGGAGTTAGGAAGACCTGAGTTAAAATCCAGTCTTAGATACTAGCTGTGTAACCCTTGGTAAGTCATTTCATCTCCTTTGCCTCTGTTTCCTCATCTGTAAAATGACCTGGAGAAGTCACTCCAGTGTCTTTGCCAAGAAAGCCTCCAATGGGATCCCAGAGTCAGCCAGGACTGAACAATAATCACAACAACAGACAGTAATATTATGGATTTCAATAGCATTGATAATAGTATCATTTTTTAAAAGTATGTTACGCTGAGACTTAACACCTCTATGTTCTTCTTTCCTTCTTCTTGGTAGATGGCTACACGACAGATGACATTGAATTTTATTGGAGAGGTGGGGACAATGCTGTGACAGGTGTGGAAAGGATTGAGCTTCCCCAGTTCTCCATTGTCGAGCACAGGCTGGTCTCAAAGAATGTTGTCTTTGCCACAGGTGAGTTTTCCCTGCATACACATACACACTTTCTCTCTCTTGAAGGGTGATTTAGTAGGTCCTGCTCCTGAATGGGAGAGTAACAGGGCTTACAGCCAAATGCAGTCAATTTTCCGTTATTTAGGGCATTCTCACACTGCTTCAGGGCAGCTAGATGGCTCAGTGGATAGAACATTGGTCCTGGAGTCAGGAAGAACTGAATTCAAAATCCAGACTCAGATACTTACTAGCTGTGTGACCTTGGGTAAGTCACTTAACCTCTCTTTCCCTCAATCCAGTAGAGAAGGAAATGACAGATGACTAGTATCTTTGCCAAGAAAACTCCATGGACAGTATGGTCTATGGGATCATGATGAACATCTAGAGGCAATTATGTGGCTTAGTGGATAGAGTGCCACACCTGGAGTCAGGAAGACTCATCTTCCCGAGTTTGAAAATGACCTCGGATGCTTACTAGCTGTGTGACCCTGGGGGAGTCACTTAACCCTGTTTGCCTCAGTCTCTCATCTGCAAAATGAGCTTGAAAAGGAAGTGACAAACCACTCCAGTATTTTTGCCAAGAAAACCTCAAATAGGGTCACAAAGAGTCGGGCAGCACTGAAAAATGACTCAGTAATAACACCCTGAGTCACAATTCCTTGCCTACCATTAACCCATCAAACATGGGCATCTTTGGTTAAGTTATTAATTAATGAAATATCAGTTAGTGCCCTTTCTCTTCTTTCCAATTATAGTTGAAGTGTTACCAGCTTTCATTTTTCAAAAATATTTTTATGTATGGTGATTTGTATTCTTATAACAGTTTTAAGATGTCAGTTCATTATAGTAAAGGTAAAGCCAGACTTTTAAGGAAAGTTCCTGCAACTTTAAGAGTCTTTGGGCATAAATGTGACATATACTGTCAGATTTGTTTGCTTCTATGGTGGTTTGTTTTGCTGGACTGGTTTTCTTTTTCTTTTTTTTTTAAGCTTATTAGTTAAAATATAGTCTCTAGAGGGCATTCAGAAATGAAGGTTATATAAAAATAGATTTTTTTTTAAAGATTCTAAAATATTGAGGCTAACATATAATAGGCCTACTACTCCATTTCTTTCCTGACAAAGATGTTTAAATAGGGAAATCAACTCTGCCTCGGTTATTTTTGACAAATGACATTCCTTTGTCCTTCTCCCTTGTCTCTCTGGACATCAGTTCCAGAAGTATTCAAGTCTTGGGTGATGCCCGCACACTGACAAGCTGGGAAGAGCTTTGCCGCTGGTCAATTAATACTGTTCAAAGCCTTAGGAATAAGAAGAGGGCAAGGAGGGAAATAGATAAGTATGGGGAAAGCACTAAATATTTATATTGTCAAATTCATGTAAGCAGAGTTTGACCTGATGTGTCCCAATTGATTTATATCCCATGACAGAGCAGAATTAAAATTGCAACTCTCATCTCCTAGCTTTTTAAGTAGAAGTTCTAACCATACTTGCGTAAGTAACCATAAACTCTAACATTTTTTAATCAACATTTTTTCCTTAGTCAATAAAATTCCCCTGCGGGTAACTAGGAAAAAAACCTGTCAATTATTAAAATGATGGTTTAACCCAATGGTTCTCAACCTTCCTAATGCTGTGACCCTTTAATACTCGTATGTGGGTGTATCTGCATGTGTGCAGACCCGCCTGGAGACGAATAAAGGAGCAGTGTCTCGATTCCTAAGACCATTGGAAATACCCCTGTGACCCCTGTGAAAGAGTCATTTGACCCCCGAGGGGTCGCGACCCACAGGTTGAGAACCAGTGGTTTAATCTATTGCATGAACCAAGATGGATCAGCAAAGGCCTGCTGAAAACAGAGGGAGATTCTGGTTGTGAAATAGTCCCAATCCATGCTTGCCTCTTCTGGAAAATTGCAATCATTAGGTCATTAGGGTGTACTCAGAGAAGAATTCTTATAGTTTGTTCATGCAGTGTCATCAGAAATATTTCCTTAGGTGGTTGTAAATGATGTGAATTCTTTTAAAGGGTGACTGTAACCAGGTAGGATTTTATATATCTTAAAAATAAAAAATCTGCTCTTCCTGTACCATTAGCTCCCACCCACCCCCTCTCCAACTTTAAATGTCTATCATTGTGAAAGTAAATGTGGTGGTTATAGTGGAGTGAATGTTGAACTTGGTGTCAGGAAGACTAAATTCAAAGTTGGCCTCAGATACTTAAAAAAAAAAAACTGACTCAATGATTTCCTCAGTGGAGACAGCCCCTTATGTGAAAGTTCCCTTTACCAGGTCAGCAGATAATCTTAGGGAGTTTCCTAGGTCACACACTCTGATGACATAGTCATCATGGAAGAGGCAGGGCTTGAAACCAGATCTTTCTGCTTCCAAGGCTGGCTCTCTATCCTCTATGTCTTGCTTCCTCTCCTTAGATATGATTCCATAAAATAAGTAAATGAATTAAAGCTGCCTGTTCCACAATTGTATTTCACTATGCAGGGAGATGAAGTTTACTATTCAGTTAAAATCATAGATCCTTTGACTAATGGGAAACATTCAGTAGGTAGGATAATATATTATATCTATATATTTTATAATATCCATTTTGCCACACAATTTAATTTCACTTAATTCAGTTTGAGACATTGAACTGTTTATTATTTTTATTTTATTTATTTTATATACTTATTATTTATTTACTTTATATACTTATTAATTTATTTTATATATTATTTTACTAATTAAGCTAGGTATTTAAGGTAATAAATGCTTCTTTTCATAACATGTCTGTGATCTCCGTTTTTGTGTTTTCTACTAATTGAGATCTAAATCCATTCATATGTTTTCATCCTTTGCTATTGTTGTCTAGGACCTTTAGTAAATCCTTAGTGATTATCTGCCCAGCCTACTGGAAGATTTCTAGGCCTCTCAACACAGAATAGATATCAACAAAACACTTAGGTTTTCCATGTATTATTCCTCATGTTTGTTACTTGGTAGACCTTATGACTCTTCAGGTCATACAGTTCCTTGATGATGATTTGACACCACATTCTGAACACAAGCCATCATTGGAATTATATTTTATTTATAGTGATATTAACGACTACAATCAAAAGTATGCAGGTGCTGAGACTTGAATTTAAGTGTGACAAATTAGAACAATTAATTTCTTAACCAATGTTGAAGGCTTTTGCTGTTTAATTCCAATGCATAAGAATAAGGCTAAAACCTTATTAATTTAGAATTTGTTGTAATTTATAATGGGCAAGGCAAAAAAGTAGTGTACCATGCACTTTTCATAAAAACATAGTTTTCTAATTAAATAGCAGTACAAACAGGTTGGGAAGAATGCATAACTCCCTGCATGCATTGAATCCATTAATATGCTCATTACAACTCATTCTTCATTCAAAGCAAGTTTTCCCAGAATGTTCTTGGCAGGATTTTCATCATAGGAGCGTAGACTGTAGATCCAGAACCCAATGGGACCGTAGAGGTCATGTAACACAACTGCTTCATTTTATAGATGAAGAAACAAGCATGTTAAGGTTAAGGGACTTGTCTAAGATCAAAGAAGCAATCAGATTCAGAAGCAACATTTAAACCTAAGTCCCCTGACTCTGGTACCAATGCACTTTCCATTATAACAAAATACATCCTTATTCAATTAACAGATGTCTAGTGAGGATCTATAGTCCTTCATAAGGATCCTAACCCCTTCATGAGCTGTACTCCCTCCCTTGAAGGAGTTTGTGGTCTAAAAGTTAATTTTGCACTTGTATAAGCATATGCATACATGCAGATACATTTAAAATAGATAGATGCATTAGACACATTGCATAGATGTGTTAAAAACAATGAAAATCACACTTAAAAATAGCCATTCAAGTATTTCTGCGATCCATCTAACCCTAATTAAACTGAGTTAGTGAGGATAGTGCACATCAATATGAATCAGAAAATAGCAAAATATTGAGGTGAGGATTTAGAAAGGGATGAAAATAGAAGTGCAGAAAGAGAAAGGAGAAACCCAGAAAGAGGCCAATGATTCTGGAAGTGGAGCAGGAAAGAGGAGCAACCATACGAGAGAGGTCACATGTTCCAGCTGACTCAGTTCTCTTCTAAGTATAAATAACTTTCGAGTGATTCTGGGGTCAAAAAAAGTCTGAGTGCAGGAAGTATGTCAATAAACCCTGAGTACTGAATTCTCTATGAATGACTATAAATATAATTCTATTGCAGAGTGATTATTAATAACTTTTTGTTAGAATAATACCTATACTTAGAAACTAATCTGTCTGTCTATCTCTCTGTCTATCTATCTCTCTGTCTGTCTCTATATGTCTGTCTGACCTAGTACTGAACTCTGTACAACATGGATGTATAAGAAATGTTTGACAAGTTAATTGGAATTTCAAATAAAAAAGAATAATTGAAATTACTAGCTAGATCATGGCTGTTGTCCTTCATTCTTGAAGAGGACCAGAATGATGTCACTATACTACAGTCAAGTTACACTGTGTGTTACTGTGGCTGATCAGACCAGTATGAGCTCAGAAGGCTCTACCACAGGTCATTTATATGGACATTTGGGGTGGATTCTTTAAATTTGTGCATCTCACGTTTCTTTTGAGCTGCTTCAATTCTGCTTTGCTCACAAAGTTTAGCACCTTCTCTGATGAGGGCATGCCATGCTCAGCGGTCCTGTGCCAGTGTTTCCCTTGTCACACAATCAGTTCCAAAGTTCTTAAGAGAGACCTTGAGAGTGTTCTTGTATTGCTTTTTCTGTTCACCATGTGAGTGCTTGCCTTGAGGGAGCTCTTCATGAAAGAGTCTTTTTGGCAAGCTTATGTTTGGCATTCGAAGCTAGATCATATGAATCAATCAAATGTATTTCTTAAGTACCTTCTGTGTGCCAGGCATTGTACTAGGCACTGGAGACAGAAAGACAAAATCACAATAGAAGGAGCAGTTCCTGATTTCAAGAGTTTTTCATTCTATTCGGTCAGAAGACACACACCTACCTAAGTAGATAGGGTAGTAAAATCCAAGATCCATAGTGAAGGAGGACACTGAAAGTCTAGGCTTACAGAAGAAGGTGGAGCCTAATTTGAGTCTTGAAAGAAGTAATGTATTCTATGAAGCAGAGGAAAGGAGAGACTGCATTTTAGGCACAGAGGAACAGTGAGTGCAAGGACAAAGACTTGCGAGACATGAGGTGTTCAGTGAGATAATGAAAGAGTAGCCCAGTATGGCTGACCACAGAGTGCAGGAAGGGGAATCAGTTCAAAAGCATGCTGGAGGCAGCTCAAATTGGCTGCCAGAGTTGGTTGTTAAATTTTCAGTATAAGCATTTACACTTCTGAAATCTATTGTTTTGTTGATTATCTAGACTGAAGAAAGGGATGCAGGAAATGTTAAGAACGCACATTAAACTTAAAAGTGTGCCATACATTATACATACACACATGTATATACACATACACACACACATATATACACATATACACACATACACTTATATACATACGTGTGTACATACATGTGTGTATTCACACTTATGTATGTATGTACGTGTGTGTACATATATATATTCCTTTCTGAGGGTCAGTTGTTAACTATTTACTAGCATACCCCTGGGAGTAATAAATATTTAAATTGTAAAGATAGTTGAGGGTCAGCTTGTGAATTTCTTTTAAAGGGAAACAGAGGAATTTCTGTTTTATTTGAGATGAAATAGGAAGCCATAGAAGCAGTCATGTAGCCTAGGGGAAGCTAAAATAAAACTAATTCCTAAGATACTCAGCTTCTCTTGTAAAAGAGTGTAGGATGGACTAGACTGATGGCAGATATATTGTTTTGTGTGGTTATTCTGTTATTTTTTTTTTCAGTGAACACACTGCATACATTGGGAAAACAATTCCTTTTGGATTTATTTCAAAATACTTCTGTAAGACTTAAAGGGAAAAGAGGGAACCAATGATGAATGATAATGAATAATTCCATTTGCTATGTTAAATTACTATCTTTCAGAGATCAACCTTCACATTTATTTTTATCTGCTGTATCAATGAGAAGTTCGAATTGCTATTTTCTATAAATTGGAATATAATAAGCATTGCCTATGGTTAATATGAGCTATGGCAATTCTCTAGAATCCAATTTGCAAACTCCTTCCAGCTCTGGTTTTCAATGCAATTAATAAGAAAGAGACATATACCTTAAAGGTTTTGTAACATCTAGCTTAATGGGCTTTTACATACTTTATTCCTCCTAACGCATGCTTTAGCAGAAAAGGGCCTTGAAATATCAGCAAACTTAGAGATATGTATTACTGAATATATCTTTTTCTCCAGTAAGAAGTGTTTTTACTCTGGTCAATCCTTAGAGACCACTAAAACCTGAGAATTAATAGAGATTTTATAGATGATTTAGCTCACCTTTCCATTCAACCTCAATAGAAGCAAACTCTTATGCCCAGAGCTAACAGAGACCAGGTGTCTTGACTCTATAAAGGGACTGCTTGGTCCAGGGTCCATGACCAACCATAAAGGAGTTCAGTTGTCATATCTTCCTTATGCCTTTTTCTTGAGCAAACTCTTTTTTCCAGGCTCAGAATTTCTTCATTGGGTACCAAAGGGGAGATAGATTCCTCTTGGGATATGATTGTTTAAAATGTACAGCAAGGAGAGCACTTTCCTGACTCCTCACTTGGATTCACTTTAAGAACCTATGTCTCATCTTTTAAAAAACAAATCCTCAATGGCATGTAGTCTTTTGTGTGTGTGTGGGGGGGGGATATACTTGATTCCTGCAAATAACCGAAAGATATTCTGAGCCAAATGATCTGAGTAATATTGATTTGGCTTTGGGTTTTTTACTGTAAAAATGATGAAAATATTGATACTTTCGCTGTGATTCCTAAGCTAGCTACAAAGATGTTTTTGAAGATGACATAATTGGTGATAACATTACTAAAATACATTACTACACTCCCAGTGAGATTATTGTGAAAATCATTACTCCTTCAGATATTCACATTCTCATAGAATTGAAACTTCTTGAAGGCAGAATTTATTTAACTTTGTCATTTTATCCCAAGTATGCAGGAAAGTGCTAGAAACATTATAGGCACGTATAAAATAATTGTCAATTTACTGCTAGTATGCCTATTTTTTTAAAAAAATGGTTACGTTCTGAAATCATGGCTAATATATTCCAGAGTTCAGAAGGAGGGGTTTTTCAAGCACCTATGGACAAGGAACTATAGCATCCTCACTGTTCAATTTATAGAATTGCAGATTCTCAGGATTGAAAGGAATGTAAAGAAATAATCTAAATCCACCCATATCAGAGAAGGAATGTCCTCTATGACATCCCTAACAATCTCCAACCCAATTTGGAACAGAAATACTTTTGAAGAGTTCCATTAAGCAGTTCATCCTTTCACTGAATATGAAATATACTTCTTTGGAACTTTCATCTGATGCATACAGATATGCTTAAGATATTCCCTTTTCATGTTAGTGCTATTAAATTTTATAAACTGTAATTCAAAAAGGACCTCAGATACAGTTTTGGTTTCTTTAGACTTACCAGTCAGATATCTATATAGGGGAGACTCCTTGAAGGGTGAAACTTCACTTTAGAGATCATCTGGTCCAGAGGTTCTGAACCCTTTTTGTGTCATAGATTCCTTTGGTTATCTGGTGGAACCCATAGAGTCCTCAGAATATTTTTTTAAATTCATAATTGAAAGAAATGCTCAATTTCAGTTAGAAATTATGCCTCTCCTTCCCCTAGAAATCTGTTCCAAGACCAAGTTTAAGAATACTTGATCTAGTCTAATGCTTTGACTTCACTAGTTAGGAAATCCAGAGAAATCAGCTCTCTCGCTAAAGAATCACAGATAGGTAGTAAGAAAGCCAGAAGAAGAACTCACATTTTACAGTTTCTGATCTAATGTTCTTTCTTTCTACTATACCACTGCAGGGAGTGGGGAGGGAGGAGGCTGTGAATTGCATTGTTATATGGAAGGGATGACGAATGATGAATTAGATGGATGAATAAAGCATTTATTAAATACTTAGTGTGTGCGAAGTATTATGTTATGTGCCAGGGATAACCTTAGAAAAGTAAGGAAGTCCCTGCTCTTAAGGAGGTCACATTCCAATAAAGCAACACATATGGAAGGTTCCAGCAAGTCAAATGAAAAATCCCATGTCTCTTCACATGCAGTAGCAAAGCAGATGGTAATGCTTTTCTTGAATGGCATCTTCATTTCTAACATTATATCAGCTTCTGATATTGAATCATTTGACAGTACCAAGGATTGTGGTGACAAGAATTTGATTTTCTGACACTGTAGGAGCAGTCACCAGTCTGCATTTCCACAAAGTTTGCTTTCCTGGATGATGGCTGTGGACAGTGAGCTGGAAGCATTACTATTCCAAAGGTTCTTGTGTTAAGGGTACTGGGCTGTGTCTATCAGAGTCCAAAGGGAACAATGGTTAAGGTGATAGTGGTGGTTTGACTTTTCTGGTACCTGCTGGATCCCATTTCCCCTTCAAGGTCCCCTGCTGCTGAATTCAGCAATGCTGCCTTGCCTGCCCTGTGAATAGCAGTTGGTTGGCATTTGATGGTGATGGCTGTCCCATTCTCCACATGAGTTGCTTCCCTGGACAATTTATATGTGTGCTAAGCTAGAAGAGGGACTCATTTTCTGGAAGGAAGCTCCCATACCTAGGGTTCTTATACCTATCTGCCTGTTGGTGGCATTTGGTCAGCAATTATTGCTGGTGCTAATAAAAGTAGATTCCTCCACAATAATGTCTTCCTTCAATGATGGCAGCAAGGGCTGGGCTGGAAGCAGATCTGGTGGCAGATAACTTTGCTTTGGCCTGGCAGAAGAGCCTAGGAATATATCCAAAATTTTGCCTGACTCCATAACCATGCTTCAGCATCTAACTTGGCATCATCAAATATCTGCACTGGCACATTCACGTTAGAGCTTCTGCACATTTCTCTTGACATTTTGAAACAGGCTTTAATGCACTAATGCACTGCAGTATCAATTTCACAGTATCCACCTTAATGCATCTCTATCATAGAGCATTAACCTCTGCCAATGGAAACTTTGCTAGGTTTTCTGTGTCATTCTGGGATGCCTGCATCAATGCATTCTATCCTGACAGTGCTTCTAGGATATGATGCTGCTCTATGCTCAGGACTATTTTGTTTTTTTATGTCGCAGAGTACTTAATGATGACTCTCATTTGTTTACACCCTGAAAATTGCAAAGCACTTTCCTTGTAATGACTCTGGGAGGCAGGCAATTTAAGTAATGTTACCTGCATGTTACTGGTGGGGAAACTGAGACCAGGGAGATTATATGGCATTCTGAAGTCAGGGAACTAAAATGTTTGAATTAGAACTCAAACCCAGGTCTTTTAATTGCAAGGTCAATGTCTTTCTTCTACACTACTTTATCTCTCTATGGCCTAAACTACTTTTAATTGGTACAAATTGTTGTACCTATTATACTATTGCCTAAGCAAGAAGCTATTGTTACATTTAGACTTCTATCTATTCATAAACATTTTAGGAGACCTGTCATAGGGTAGCCAGAGGAAAATTCAGGGGAAATACTTCAGGGACACTGATGTTTCATCACATAATCCATTAATATACAGAACTTCCCAACTATGACATTCACTCAGGATACTGATGCAGTTTTAAAATTCTTATCACTGTTGGCATCTTTCAGTCTAGCTGACTTAAAAAATTTCCAGGGATGCAGGCATTTTTGAAATTGGAATCATTCCTGGGTGATACAAAGTCCAAAATGATCACTCAAATCTCTGTACTTTCTGTGGATATTAAACTCAATAATCAACCGCAGTATGACCTCAAAATCCCAAAGAAACTACCTTGATCTTCAATTGCATTAATGGGGGTATGGTATCCTCCAAAGGAGGTGACAACCCTGCTTTTCTCCACTGTGGTGAGAACCAAGTTGGAGTATTGGGTTTGCTTCTGCATGCCACATTTTAGGAAGTACACTGACAAGTTGGAACAGATTTGGAAAAGGGCCAGTGATGGGATGATTTGAGAATAGGAGATGTCAAATGAGAATTAATTTTAATGAACTAGGGATAGTAGAAGATTTAAGGGAGAAGCATGTAAGAGTTACCAAGTATTTGATGGGTCATCATGGGGAAGAAGGAGATGATGATGATGATGATGATGATGATGATGATGACGCTGATGATTTTGCCTCAGAAGGCAGAACAAGGAGTAATACATGAATCCTGAAAAAAAACATAATCCTGGCAGAAAGTAAAAAAGAAAAAAAATTCTTGGAGTTATGCAGAAGTGGTTAGGAAGATGTCAGGGCATTGTGGTGTTTTCCTTCAGTGGTGCTCTTCATATGAAGCAATGAATGGCCACTTGTCAGGAATTGTGTAGAAGGCATTCTAGGTAAGGTTTAGGATGGATTTGATGACCTCTGGAGTTCCTTCCAGCTTTAAAGAGAAGGGGCCAGGTATTATGCTAAATATTTTTTAAATAAATATCTCATTTGATCCTCACAAAAATCCAGGGAGAAGGGGGAAATAGACATCATCATTCTTATTACCCTCATTTTGTAATTGAGATAACTGAGACAAACAGAGGTTACGTGACTTGCCCAAGATCATCCAGCTAGTAAGTGTCTGAGGTTACTTACTTAGGATTTCCTGACTCCAAAACAAGCATTCTACCCACTTTGCCACCTAAGTGTTTTGAGGTTATATAATTCTGGGAATTTTCCCTCTACTTATCCACAGTACTTATCACTGCAAGAAAGAATAGAATCTATCATACCTTAGTAGATGGACATCCATTTGTCTCTACTTTCAACATTCAATGCAGATTTATTACAGAGACCAGGAAATTTGTTAATTGCCTACTTTATATACAGTTATTTTGTGAGAGTTTTGGAGGTGGGGTCACTATAAAAAATTAATGATAAAGTCCTTGATATGAAAGTGTTGACCCTACTGGGGTATTTCCCATAAGAAACTGGGTTTCAAAGGAATTCTAAGGCTGATGGCTTAGCTCATGAGAAGCTAGAGTAGGTTTTGGATATAAAAGAAGGTTATAGCACTCATCTTCTTCTCTAAGCTTGTAATCTAAAGGCCAGAAGAATCATTGGAGATGTGGAAAGGGAAATTTGCAAAATCAAAGACACTGTACATGGTCTCATCTCATGTGTACATAACACAGAATGATATTCATTTATTCATCAGATGTGTTTTGAGCCCCTAAGATGTATAAGTTGTACTAATCACTTGGAGGAAGGGGTTAGATTAAAAAAAATGAATAAGACCTAATTTCTCAACTCAAGTATTTCATAACACAGTAAGAGAGACAGAAAAAGAATGATAAAGAAGACACAAGGCAGGATAAAATAACACTAACTTGTACTTATATAGTGTATTTAATTGGACAAAAGGCTTCATAAACATCAGTCAATAAACAACTGTTAAGCACCTACTATCTGCCAGGCACTGTGCTAAGCACTGGGTATATAAAGAAAGACAATGGACAGTCCCTGTCCTCAAGGAGCTCACAGTCTAATGGGGGAAACAACATGCAAACAACTTCTGTAAACAAGATAGACAAAAGATAACTTGAAGATAATTAACAGAGGGGAGGCACTAAAACTAAGGGAGATTGGGGAGAAAGCTTCTTAAAGAAGGTGAGATTTTAGCTGAGATTTGAAGTAAACCAGGGAATCCAGAAGAAAGAGATGAAGAGAGAGAGAATTCTTTGCATGGAAGACAACCAGTAAAAATGCCTAGTGTCAAGAGATGGAGTATCTTCTTTAAAGAATAACAAGGAGGCCAGTGTCCGTGAATCACAGAGGATGTGATAGGGTAGGGAAGGCTGGCAGGGGAGAGTTGTAAGGTATAAGAAGACTGGAATGGGGAACAGGGGGAGGGACAAGTTATAAAGAGCTTTGAACACCAGAGTAGTTTATATCTGATCATAGAGGTGACTCACTAGATTTTATTGAGGGGTGGGGCTGTGTGTGTGTGTGCGTGTGTGTGTGTGTGTGTGTGAGAGAGAGAGAGAGAGAGAGAGAGAGAGAGAGAGAGAGAGAGAGAGATGGTCAGACTTCCACTTCAGGAAAACCATTTTTTACTTGAGTTGAGGATACACTAGAGTTGGGGGGTAGAAGGCACCGAATTTGTGGAAGGCAGACCAACCAGTAATAGCTCAGGAATTAAGTGACGGATCTGATTTGGTCTTCATGTCTGTGATAAATCAGCCATGTCAATAATATTATTTATATTTTTCAAATGAGGAAATTGAAGATCAGAAAAGTTAAATTACTTACTCATCATCATAATCAGGCAAATGACCATGGCAGAAGTCAAACCCACTCCTCCTGACCCCAAGTTCAGCAATATTTCCATATGGTTTTAAAAAGAGAGTTAAGTTACAAAAAGATTGTTATTCTAAGACTTCAGATGAGGATAAATATTATATCCAGTTGGGGAGACATGGAGGAGTTGACATTTGAGCTAGTCTTTGAAGGGTTAATAAGTGAATTTGATATGAAGATTTTGTGGCAGAAAGCCATCTCAGGATCAGAGAAAATACTTCAAACAAGAGTTTGATGGTGGAAAAATAAGACGTGTGTTCAGGAAATAGTATATAGTTTGGTTCATCATAAGGTATATTTAGGGAATGGTGAGAAATAATAGTAGAATAGAGTTGGGAACAAATCATAAAGGGCTTTGATTGTCATACACCTGAATTTGGATTTTATTTGACAAGTGGTAAAGAACCATAAATGAAGATCACTGAGGAAGTGAATGACATTATTATTTTTAAAAAAATTTTAAAAATTTATTTATTTATTTTCTTGTTTACATCAATCATTTCCACGAAATATTGGGTTACAAATTTTCTCCCCGTCTTTCCCCCACCCACCACCCCAAAACAGACATCCCACTGTATAACACCTTCCCCAATCTGTTCTCTCCTATGTCCTCTCCCATCGCCCTCTGGCTTTCCAGTAGGGCAAAATGTATCTCCCTACCACAGTGTCTGTATATCTTAATTCCTAGTTACATGG
>CM053580.1:205711766-205741921 GCA_028627135.1 Pseudochirops cupreus | reverse complement strand
ACCATCTATTAGACCAATATTTGTTTTTGTACCTTTATGAAGCTAGCCAGGAAGAATGTCGGACAAGAATCTCATCACTAGGCCCATGTTAGGTGGTATAGTTCCTAGAACATCGGCCTAGAGGCATAAAAGATCTGAGTTCAAATTTGGCCTTAGACTTTTACTAGCTGTGTGACCCTAGGAAAGTCACTTAATATTTGTTTGCCTCAATTTCCTCATCTGTAAAATGGAGATAATAATAGCACCTACCTTTCAGGGTTATTGTGAAGATGAAATAAAATAACATTGTAAAGTGCTTAGCATAGTGCCTGGCACATAGTAGGGAGTATAAAAATGTCAGTGGCAAATTATTTTTATTATTATTTATCTTTCCAGTTTTGTGGGATCTGCCAGAGCTCACATTCCTCTTAAATAACCACTGAGAATTCAGAATCACTTCCAGGCAATAATGAGGAATCAGAAGAGGACTATATTGCTTCATATATATTGCTTATATATATTGCTTCATACTTTTCCAATTATTTTCAAATTTCTTATCTCTTGTTATCATCACAACAGTCTTCTGAATTCTACTACTACTACTACTACTACTACTACTACTACTGCTGCTGCTGCTACTACTGCTACTACTACTACTCCCACTACTACTACTACTACTCCCACTGTTACTACTACTACTATTACTCCCACTACTACTACTACTACTACTACTACTACTACTACCACCACCACTACTACCACTAATACCACCACCACTGCTACTACTACTACTACTACTACTACTACTACCACCACCACCACCACCACCACTACTACTATCCTTTAAGAATGATGAAAGGTTTGCAAGCACTTTACAGAAACCTCATTTCACACTCACAACAATCACCCTGGGAAACAGATTCTATTATTATCCCTATTTTATAGATAGGGAAACTGAGGAAATCCAATTCAATGACTTCTTAATAACTACTAAATATTTAAGAGGCTGGATTTAAACTTTGCTCTTCCTAAATTGAATGCCAGTGCTCCATCCATTACATCATCTGCCTACTTTGTGTGAGTCAAGCAGGCAGGATAGAGATATTGGCTTTGCTCTCATCTAAAATTTAGTTCTCAACTGCTGCTCCGCTCTTTTCCCATCATTCACATAACTAGTAAAATATTATTCTTATAGGTGTGAAACATGTCCATCCCCTACTGTAAAATCTTTAATAGTTTCCCAGTACCTCTAGAACAGTTAGTGGATAGAGTGCCAGGCCTGGAGTCATGAAGGCTTGAGCTCCAATCTGGTCTGAGATAATTACTAGCTGTATGACCCTGGATCTGTCACCTAACCCTATTTCTCTCTGTTTCCTCATCTATAAAATGAGCTGGAGAAGGAAATGGCAAACCACTCCAGTCTCTTTGGCAAGGAAATCCCAAAAGGCATCACAAAGTGTTAGACATGACTGAAAATGACTAACCAACAACAATCCAATTTTATTCTTGACAAATCTTAACTCTGATGCTTGTTCATGGTATGGAGGTAACTTTCGATTTCAATAGCTATACCACCAACATTGCCAAAGTTGAATAGACTTTGAATATAGGAGTGTGTGTGTGTGTGTATACATATATATGTAGAGATATATAACATATATCTCTACATACACATGTATGTATGTATATGTATATATGTATGTGTATGTATATGTAACTCCCCCCCCCCAACGAATATCCAAACACCCAACTACTTACGTTCATAGGCTTATCAAAGACTGGCCATAAGATTACTCATATAGAGCAATTCTGAAAGATGTAATGCTAAATTTAGCAGGATTTTAATACTTGACTATGGAGTTTGTTCCCTTATCAAGAAAATAACAGAAATTTGTTAATTTTAATAAGTCAGGGCCTAAGGCTTAAACCCTAAGCTGATTAGTGAGTTTTCTAATTATAGTAACAATTTTTTGGTCCTGAATTTTCTGGCTAATTGTTTCAATGTTCTACTTTACTTTGCCTTGGAGATACAAATACAGTTTTAGATGCTGCTATATGTATTTCTCATTATTCAATGAAAAAAATTATTTATCCTACTTTTCTTTTTATTGTCCCATTAGTAGTAGTAAATGCCATATTTTATACATGTAAAAAGGATTGAAAATTCTCTTTCTCTTGTGTATAACAATGATGGCTTCTCCTCCAGTTGACTTCTTATTTAATCTAGTATGGCAGCCTTTTGTAATTGGAATAATCCCAGTCATTTGTCTGTAGAAGGCCTCTGGTACAGAAAAAGAGTTTTATGGAAGGGAGAGTGATGAATGACTCCTGGGAACTCTGCCAAGCCTCAAGTCCAATAGAAAGTACTGATTTATTCAGAAAGAGGGAGTCAGACTAGTTGCCTTATAAGCTGCCTTCCAGATCTAGTTCTATGATGCTACTATGATGAACCTATGGGTCTATGACTTCTAAATTCCCTTCCATTCCCAAATCTATAATCCAATGTCTATGGAAGCCTCCTTCATCAACATGGTATTACAGATGGAAACTCACTTAGGAGTTGAGATAGGCAGTGTGTTCTTGACCACTGAGTAAACTTGTGTGAGAACAAAGGTTGTTAGACTGTAGAACAAGAGAATAAGGTGGAAGAAAAAAAGCAACCTTTATTTGACATTACATTGAAAGCTGGTCACAGGAAAACCAAGATAAGGGAATATTGGAATATGGCCTATAACTATGAGACTGACTTCTGACAATAACATGATTGGCTGAGGAACTAAAAGGAGGAACATTATCATCTGGTGGAGAAATGCAGGTCACCCTGTGGTGGACAACAAAGGAAACCACCAAGGGAGGGGGGAAGTGGTGATAATCCTAGTGAGATGAGATTTAAAACAAACAAACATGCAAGTAGCCAAAGGAGCAGCGATGGTAAACACTGGTAATGAACAATCGCAAACACTGGATTAAGAGACATGCACTGAATAACTACATTAAAGCGAAAACAAGCTAGGGGAATATTCAGGGCATGACTATAAAAGACATAGGATACAAGCCTCTAGGAAGGATTACTTCCCCAGAAGTCCTTCATGAACCCCATTTTTTCCTTCCAAATATAAATATTCCTAATGATTCTTTGAGATTTCTGAAGCATGTCCTTCTAAAGTGTAGTTCTTAACACTACTCTGAGTGCCTATAGGGAAGCTATATGTCACATATATAGGGTCCTTTTCTTTCCTTATTCTGAGCATACATTTCAACGTAATTGTTATTATTCAAGTATGTTTTGGGCTCCATCTCCTTTTTCTGTTCTTTTGAAGGTAGATAGAGAGTTGGAATCAAAAAGCTGTGGGTTTGAATCATAATCTTAATAGATCTTAGTAGACACTTAATATATCTTAACTGTCTGACCACACATTCTCTACCTCCTTAGCTTGCTCATCATTTATATCACACACTCTAATTATGGATGTTCCTAAAGTTACAATGTGTCCTGTGTCCTCTTCTCATATTTTCCCTATATTTTTCTTGGTGACTGTATTAGTTTCCATAGGTTTAATTATCATCTCCATGCAGATCGCTCACTAATCTAGAGATCCAATCCCAGTCCCTTCCTGGTATTTCAGTACCACACCCCCAGTTGCCTATTAGATATTTAAAATTGGATTCCTGGAGATATCTTAAACTTAACATGACTAAAAATGAACTCACCTTTACACTCAAACCCTTCTTTCTCTAAAACTTCTCTTTCTTTCCAACTCACCATCATCTTTCTAGTCTCCAAATTTCATAATTTCAGCATTATCCTCAACCTCTCACATTTTGTCATACCACACAGAAGATCATTTTCCAAATCTTGCCATTTTTTAAAAAACATTCACATCTCTATTCAATCATTTTTCCTCCTCACACAGCTACCATATTAGTTCATGTTGCATCAACTCCCACATAAATTATGTTTCAGTTGATTCCTAATAGTTTCCTCTGCCTCCAATTTTTCCTCATTCCCATTAAAGTTCTCTATACTATTCCTGATGTTTTGGGTCTTTTTTGAAAACAAAGGACAAACAACAATCTGTAAGTAGTAGTAGTTGCCCTACCATATTTCCTTCCTGTCTTCCTTCCTTTTTTCCTTCCTTCCTGTCTTCCTTCCTTCCTTCCTTTCTTCCTTCCTTCCTTCCTTCCTTCCTTCTTTCCTTCTTTTCTTCCTTCTTTCTATTCTTCCTTTAAATTTTGGTCACTCATACCTAACATGATAACAAGATATTTGGGATTTAGGGGCTAGATTTTTTCTCCCCTACTTAGTTATTTTATCATTTTTTCCCTGAAAAACTTGGACAATTAACTCCTTTGTTTCATGTAGTTTTCTTTTATGATTTCTTGAAATATAGCTTTGAAAAATCAGGTTTTGATAAAGCCCTTTGGGATTCAAATGGAGCTACTTGACCATGACTTTACACCTAAATCACTCTAAGCTTCCTCTGATTGGCCAATAAAGAGATCCCAGCCCAAGCCTCACTTGCTCATTATTTGGATTTTGATGTGTCAGAATGAGTGTAAATAGCAATTAGTTCTTTTTTTTTTTTTTGCTTTTTGGAGGGGGAAGGGCAGGGCAATTGGCATAAGTGACTTGCCCAAGGTCACACAGCTAGTATGTCAAGTGTCTGAGGCCAAATTTGAACTCAAGTCCTCCTGACTCCAGGGCTGGTGCTCTACTCACTGTGCCACCTAGCCACCCCAGTAGCAATTATTTCTGTTCTATCCAGAAACCCTGAGGTTCTTTTCCTCCCAGATTAATTCTTTTGAGAAGGCAAACCACCTTTTGCCTCAATTCTTACCTAGCTTTTAATCACTGAATAGTTATTGCCTCAGACAAACTGATACATGGGGAAGACCTTAGCTCAGTGGTTCTCAACCTTCCTAATGCTGTGGCCCTTTAATACAGTTCCTCATGTTGTGGTGATCCCCAACCATAAAATTATTTTCGTTGCTACTTCATAACTGTAATATTGCTACTGTTATGAATTGTAATATAAATATCTGATATGCAGGATATATTTAAATTGAACATAAAGGCCCAGGTCTCCCACTGTATCCAGGGCCATTGCAAATCCTCTTGACTTGCCACAGTACTTTGTTGACTCTGGAGGAGAGAATGACTTTGCACAGCCTTGCCTCACTTATATCCAATTCACTTGCAAATCAAGACATCATCAACCTGATATCACTGGTGTCATTCTTTGAGAATGAAGAAAAACTTCTCCTACTAAAATGATATTCCTTAAGCCAAATTTGTCCCTGTCCCTGTCACTTCCCTTCTCCATAAACTCCAGTGCCTCTCTATTGCCTCAGGGTTTATCTACTAAAGATGTTCACACCTTGACCCAACACATCTTTAAAGACTCATATATTATTCCCCTTCTCCACTTTGGAATCCAGCCAAACTGTCCATTCTGGTCCTCAAAAAAGGGAATCCATCTCTAAACTCCATGCCCTTGCACTAACTTTTCCCCGTGCCTGTAACATAATCCCTCCTCCATTCTGCTTCAGAGAAATCTTTAAGATACAGCTTAAGAACGACCTTCCACATGAATCCTTTCCTGATCCTCACCCTTAAATGCAAGAGTCTTCCCTATCAAGCTATCTTACGTTTAAAACCTCTGTATTTATCTGTTTATTCTCTCTTTATATTTATTTTGTACTTACTTATATTACTAGTTGTCTCCTCAATAGAGTATAAGCTGCTTCTGATTGGGTGTTATTTCATTCTGTATAATTGTATTACCCTTTGTTCAGGGCAAATAGCAGACAACAAACTTAGACAATAGACATTTGTGGACTGGCTGATTGTGACCCTAACTGTGCCACTTACCCTCTCTGAGCTACAGCTTCCTTATCTGTAAAATGGTGAAAATAATAACAGTGACCTCACAAGGTTGTTGAGTGGATTACATGAAATAATATATGCAAGGTACTTTGCAAAGTGTAATGTACTACAAAAATGTCAGTTATTATAATTATTACTATCCTTATTCACTTTTATTCTATTCTATTATATTTAAGAGACTTTATTGGAGGTTTATTCCCTTCTGCTTCTCTCTCCATGGTAGTTGATTATTCATTAACAGTCTCATAACTCCTGATAAAGGTTTGTGTTTCTGGGCCTCATGGTTCTGTTATGATGTAGAATTACTGTTCCAATGAGTGGTATAGAGAGAGATGGAGGATGAGTAGGATTGGTAGAGAAGTGAGGAAGTCAGGGTAGTATGGCTTCATGAAAATTATGTTAGGCCCACACCAAAGCATGGAGAGACTCCTGACTATAAAGGGCTATCTCTGTTGTAGTAAGAGGTCTATTTTGCATGAATCTCCCCCTGACAACTTTTCTTTGGATTACATCTTTTTCCTGAAAGTCAAATGTAGACAAAGAGGGTCTTAGAGAGGAGAAACATGGCAGACACCATGGGTTATTAAGAATGGCTAGAATGCTATAATGGCTTTAGTTGATAACCATGAACAACTTATATTTTTGGCAAAATAAAAAAAAAGTTTTTATGGTTTACTCATCCATCCTTCCCCAAACTGTACCCAAAGATACTAGCCTGCTCACTTCCTGATGGATGCAAACAATGGATGTTCTAGGGCAAGTGCTCCACCCACAGCACCAAGCATTCAACTCCAGCTCATTATTTCAAAACTCACAGTGGAATTCTTTTCAGTAAAGAAATTAGCTACTCTCCTATGGTTATATGGAACTAGGGTGCCCCCTAATGGTCTATTTAAAATATACACCTTTCTGTACCTGAATTTGACAGGGAAATGCTGACAACAAATTGGAATGGTGCTGATCAACTTTCTCATTGTAAGAATTGCAGTTCAAAATAAATATTTATCAAGCAATAATATTAAATAAATAATTATAAATTACATTCAAAAAGTTGAAGTTTCTATAAGGTTCCAAGTTTGACTAACAGGTAAATTCAATTGGGTTTCCCAGCCGAAAATGTCTTTCTCTTATTTGGTTAGACACACATTTGTCAGAATCATATCTGGCTCAGGAATAACTTTAGCAACATCGTATTTATATTTGTTAATATTAAACAGGTTGTGGAGATAGAAATTTTCTACTATTAAGTTGATATTCTGGGATTACATACTTATTTTCAAAGTTAATACATATATTTTTACTTAATAAAGACCCCTTTTTATTTCATTTCCTTTAAATTGTCAAAATAAAATGCATAAAACACAATGAAAAGCTTTACCTTAAAAAAATCACAAGTAGCATTCAAATTTTCTTTTCTTTTCACTTCTGTATCTTTAAGTTCATTTTGCTCAGAATTAATTTGAGACCTTCCCACTCATGTAAGCATAAATCTCTTGTTCTTATGTCCTTTTCCTTACTATTGGAACAAGCTATAAATCAAGATAAATTCACTTTAAAAAATGTTTTTGACACTATTACAATACAAATTTCCAAACTACCTAAAGCTCCATTTCACTATATTTAAAATGGCAAGATACCTTAGACTCATTCAGTCTCACTTCCCCATTTTATAGAAGACAAAACCGATTTGAAGATATTAAATGACAGCCATATACCTACAAGAAACAATGAAAATGGTCAGGATTTGAACTCAGCCCTGTATTTTAAAATCCAATGCTCTCTCTCTTTTTTTTTTTATGGTACTTGAACCACTTTTTAAAAATCCATTTCTAATTCAATATCCTGAAATACCAAGGCTTTATAGATCATAAGATATTAGAATTTAAACCTTAAAAAGAACCTCAGTGATCATACAGTCTAGAAGAAGCATTTTTCTAATACTCCTTAACCTTAGAGCCTTTTCTCTCTTCATTATTTCCAATTCATCCAGTAAGCATCTTATTTGTAAGCAGTGTTTTGCATGTTGTCTTATCCCATGAGATTGTGAACTCCTGGTGGGGGCAGGTAGTTTTTACCCATTCTATGTATCTGGAACACTAAGCACAATGCTTGTTATATAGCAGACAATAAGTGCTCATTTACTTGACTTGACCTGGTCTACATTCCTCAACACACTGATGAGGAAAATGAGGTTGTTTAGGTTTGATATAAGTGAATACCATATATCCTGTGTTTTCTTGTTTTTAGGACTGTGACTGTCAATGGAACCTTTATCTTAATCAGGAATGTTCTCCTTTGGGTGCCTGGTTTTATAATTTATGACATTTCACCATTTTTACTCCAACATACCCTCAATGTCTCTATTCCCTGACAGTCTTCACACCGTGACATGAAAGTACCTATCCCTTTCCCCCCAAACACACACACACACACACACACACACACACACACACACACACACACACAAACACACACAGAAACACACAGACACACAGACACACAGAAACAGGCACAGACACAGACACAGACACACACACACACACACACACACACACACACACACTTCATATCCAGCTCTGGGAATAACAGTCAAATCAATACTACTATTCCCAGAAAAGATATTTCAATTGCCCTATGACTACATTCAACATCCCTGTAACTTTCTTCACCAAAACTAATCTCCTTGGGCACCACTCTTCAAATGCATTATCTTTAGGTATTAGAATACAAGCTCTAGTGTGCTTTGTATGAGTAGTACCTGCCTTTATCAGTGCCAAACACATGTTAAACATGTAAACAATGTTTTTCATTCATTCTTTCATTCACTACCCTCCCCCCCCCACATACACACAGGCTTACTCTTTTTGTTGTTGTTATTGTTGTCTTTTCTTGGTCCAGACCTGTGTTTTCCTTAGTAAAGTCCCGGTAAGGAAATTCCCTCTGCCATTACCCACTTCTAAAAGTATTTAAAAGGAGACGAGTAACAATCATGCGATTTGCCCATTTTAGAACTGGGAGGCCGTCAAAGCTAGCACTGGTTACATATTCAATTAATTTGGCATTGATAGATACTAATTATTGCATGCTGTGAATACATGTAAACTTGCAAGGGTTCAAACTGTGCATTTCAGATGTTCAGATTTGCATGCTGTATTCTTGTCATGCATTTCTAATAAGCAGTGAAGTGTTGCAGTATTTTATCTGAATATGTAATGACATTGACAAGGGCTCTGCTTTAGGTATATGGATTATTAAACATACAAAAAAAGATTTACTACTGTTCTACACTGGAATGGTGAAAAACCAAGCAAACAAAGAAACAGCAAAACCCTGCCTTTTTGAAACATGAGTTACAATTGTAGTACCAGAAGTGGACAAAGAAAAAAATATCTTCACAAAACTTATGTAAAAATACTAAAGAGTTATTCACAATCTTAGAGAATTTTTTTAATGCTGTTTGCCTTTTAACTAAGTGCTTGTAGAGCCAAGGGTACCTATTTTTGCTTTCATGACTGTGAGGGCTTTGATCATATATGGAAACACTTAAAATCAATTTCTTGAGAAGGATCCTTTATATTAATTTAATATTTCCTTTTATCCCATCATTCTTAGTATGCTTCCCTTTCTTCATCAATACTTGTCAGGAGACAAGTATTATTCATTGAGCATTCCCATTTTATAGGTCGGAATACTAAGGCAAAGGTGAGTAAATAGCTTATTTAATCTAATAATGAGTTAGCAGCAAAAGTATGACTCAATAGCCTTTAAGTGCCCTGAACCCCAATATTGGTGAAAAGGTTACTTACATGTTTCTTACTACTGTAGACATCTCGGTTTTATGAGACAGGAAAATAAAGAAACCACAAATCACATAAAATGACCACCAACTGCTAAAGATTTTATTTCAGTTCGACTTTATTACCTGTCTTGGAGTTAATATAGGTACTACTATTCAAGGAGCAGAAAAAATGTTTATTAACTTGTATTTTATAGACTCAGATTCAGAGGTACAGAATAAAGTCTCTTGGAAGCTAATAGAATCTGAGAGGGGGAAAAGATACTTTAAATTTTAGGAAAGTCTTGGGCAAGCATCCTATCATGTCGCAATGGCCTCCTTCTGGCCTCTGCCACCAGTAACATCTTTGCAGTGTCTGACTGGGTGACAGCTTCAGCTCACATCTAGTGAATTTCCCTTCCTTCATTCCCACATATATCCCGATTTGCCATCATTAGAAGAATTAGCCAAAAATGTCAATCAAGGCCATCAGTTCACTTAAAGAGGTACACGAAGCCTGCCCAAAGAGGTCTTACTGTTGACACTCCTGGCTCCTCCTCTGATAAAGAGATCTGACTCTTCTTTATACAGTTTTGGCCTGCCAGCCCATTTGTTGAGTGTGTGGCGGCCTCTGGTGGGATACAGCTGCATCCGAACGTTACGCTACCCTAAGAAGACGACATGTGGATGCTTAGGAGAGGTAAGAGAGAGAAAGAGAAAAGAGTGTGTGTATATGGGGGGGGGGGGGGAGGGAGGGAGAGAGAGAAATCTGCAAGAGGGAAGCAGTGCATCCTGGAAGGAGGAGCGAGGAGGGAGCCTCTGCGATCCAAGGCAGAGAGCGGGTGAGCGTACCCTCCCTCCATCCCGTTCCACTTGGGGAAGCGGTGGGAACTTCAAGAGATTCAGTATGTGTTGGTGACAGCTGAGATATCTGCACCAGGCAGCTCGGGCTAGGGAGCAAAAGGGTACGGGGCGGGAAACGGGAGATAAAGGAATTTGCAGAACATCCACTAACCTCTCTATGTCCAGCGCAGTTGGTAAGCCGGGTGGCGGAGTGGGGGGCTCAGGGTGGGGGAGACATTGGAAGGGGGCGGAGGTGGGATACGATTCAACCCTACGAGGAAGAGATGACGGGGGTGACGAGGATGGGGAAGGGCTCGGGATGGAGGGGGCTTCTCAACCTCCTTCTCAGGGGAGCAAATGACCCTTTGGGACAGGGACAGGAGCATGGTCACTGCTGGCTGAAGTGTTTTTGAATAGGGCAGAGACAGACCCGAGACAGAGGGAACAATGTGTCGCCTTTCCTACTGGGAAGTGCCTAGAGCCTGGAGCAGAGCGGTATCTGGTACAGGGAGAAGGGAATTGACAGAAGGAAGGAACGCGGTGCCAGGGAGAACACGGGAAGAGTGCAAACTTTGCCTAGCCAGACTCCATGGGGCAAATTAGATCCCGGAGATGGGAGGGTAGGCATGGAAGAGGGATAGGACAGGGGATAGCGCAGCCTGCACTGAATGAGGACTATAAAGCTGTCGGATTGCTCCCGAGGTGCGGAGCCGCTTCCAAAGGGGTGGCTTTTTTCCCACCTCCTCCAACCCAGAGACCGCAGCTGCAGAGGGAGAAAAGACTGGGAGGGGTCCTGTTAGGAGGGGTTGTCGATCTTGGAAATACCAGTCTTTTCTAGCTCCCCCAGCCCCACCCCCACCCCGCCTCCAGTGCCCTTGATGTTTAAAGTGCTGAGGGTAGAGGTGTATTTAGCGTGCTGAGGGCTATGGCCAACAACTGCCTGGTTTTTCTTTTGTACCCCTCCCAGCTCTTGGCCCATAGTATGCGCTTATTGAATTTGGCAGCCTTCCTGCTTCCCTTCCCTTCCCCTCCCTTCCGGGCACCTGGGTAAGTTTTCCCCTTTTTGACATGCTTGCTTTTTAGGAGTTGAGGCTGGGAGGCTGGGACTAGGTGCAGCCTGGTGTATTGCAGTGCGATTCCAAAGGGGCAGCTAACCACGGATCAATTGGCAGAGGCTTTGACTGTGGAGCCTCTACCCGCCCTTTGCACATTGGTGAGACCCGAGATTTGCAAGGAGGGAAACCTATGGATAAATAACATTGAGTAATTCAATGAGACACAGAGGAAAAGGGAGATCTGGAACCAAGTAGGGAACCGTGAAGGGAAGAGAGAAAAGGAAAGAAAGGTGAGGGAGAATCCAAAGGTGGACTAGATTATCTGAAGATCAGTGAAATTCCCCCAGGAGGGAAAAGCAGGGGTCGAGTTAGCAAAAAGAGAAGAGGCTGGAGTGGATACAGTGCTCCGACTCCGCAATCCTCCTCCCGCTTCCCTCCCACTTCCACACGCCCTGGCACACACGAGGATGGTGTTCCCGGCTACAGAGCTTACGCAGCGATATGGAAACCCCCTGGGGGGGGTCTTACCTCTTTCCCTTCAGCACCTAGTACAGAGGATGCTGGAAGAGAAAGAAGCCCCCCTCCCCCATCTTTTTTTTTTTTTTTTTGCTTCTTCCGATCACCTCTGCTTCTCTGGATGTTATATGCCTGGTTATATGCCAGTTACAGGGGGACCCAAAGACGAAAAGGCAGGGTGTAGGTGACCTCTGACTCTGGAGACCTTATGCATTTAAATCTTCCTTCGGGTAGGCACTAGGAAGGTTTTTTTTTTTTTTTGTTAGTATTTTAGGATTAAAATCTTTATTGTGGTCTTTCACTTGGGGGAATTGGCATCAACGCTTCTCTGGAACAAAGTACAATGAAAGCAGGAAAGGCTGCATGTATGTACAGATGTGTGTTGATTTGGATTGCACGAAGAAAAAGCACATTGCTTGGATCAGGGTCCTTAAACAAGAGAAAAAGGAGAACTATGGCCTCCGATGCTTTAACACTTCAATTAGAGATCAGAACAGAGTGAGAGACAGATTTCTCCAAAATATAATAATTATTAGGTTATTTAGTCATTGAGGCAGCCATCCAAGAAAGTGGCAACCTTTCTAATAAGCGGTTATTATATTATAGTAATCCTTCTACTTAGAATGTTCCAAAAAAGTGACCTTTGTCCTCTTTTCCCAAAATTTCTCCTGACACCTTGCAGTAAAAGGAGTAAGCTGGCTTTGAACACTTAGGGGGAATATTTTTGAAAGGAAAAAATCAGGTACTAAGAGATGCATAAATCACTTTCTCAGAAAAAAAAAACCCATGAATTTAATGTGTTGATCATTTAGATAATTATTACTTGAACAAAGAGTAAGAGGTTAAAATGAAATATTTGGGTTAATGGTTGAAAAATCAAAAGCATGATTCTGCATTTTATTTTATGTTTAAGTGAAAAAAACAAAGCATTATGCTAATTTCTGTGTACTGTATTTTATTGCCTTTTGAAAATGAAAGTCATGAGGGAGGGAGTATGGAACTGTACTTGTATAATGACACCAAAATGTATCCTAATGTTTCTTTATTTATGAATAGTTAAAAAATGAGTCCTTGCAGCATGGTTTGGTTCCAAGCTGTTTATCACCAAGACATTCATGGGCATATGTTCTTTTCTTTTTATTCATTTCAGCCTAAGGATCAAGGTGGAAAAGAGCATTTTCCCCCCAAAATTCACCCACTTCACTTATTATTCTTACTGGGAATGGACAATGGGATGTTTTCTAGCTTTGTCATGATCAAAAACCTCCTCCTCTTTTGCATTTCCATGAATTTAGCCAGTCACTTTGGGTAAGTCATCTGGTTTTTCCACTTATGCTTTATAACAACAACAATGTTCAATTAAAGAATTTGTTCAAGGGATCAAAGATATAGAACTAGGAGAGAACTTATAGGTCATCTAACTTAGCTTTCTGGTTTTACTGAGGAGAAAAATGAATTCTAGATAAATCAAGTGACTTATTAAAGGTCTTCTAGGAGTAGAGTTGAGATTTGAACCCATGTTTTCTGACTTCAAATTCAGTGCACTGAAGGATTAATCTAGAGTTCTTTGCCCACCTAGATATCCCTGTACCCTCAGTAACCTAGTGGCTAGAAATAGCATTAAATGAAACTGTCTTTGAAAGATTGACCACCTGAAGTGTAGTCTCTGAAGGGAGTCAGAGAAAAGAGGACTAGGGTAAAGAGTATTGGAGAATTTAGAACTTAAGAATGGAAGCAATTTGGTTCAAAATCAGCAGTGCTTCTTCCTGTTCAGGTTAAAAGATATATTCAGAGGTTTAATCCTCATTTGCAATTTTTTTTGTTAGAAGATATGGTTCATAAAATTGATAGGTATTGTTCTCTCATTCACAATAATTTGTGAAACATGTAGAGTCATTTGAAGATTTTGATGGACTGCTCATGACATTGAAAAGTTGTGCCAAATTTGCTCAATAACTTTGGATTTGTGTCTATTTCGAATGTCTGAAAAGTCACCTTGAAATCTTATATGATGAAGGATTCCTTGCATTGTTCTTTCTGTCATGGTCTTTTCTATGATTTTTAGTGTCAATATCATGGGTATTTTAAACTATCCTTTCTGCAAAAATGACATTTTCATCACTCCAGGGAAAATTATTCTTTTCACACAGAAACCTTTTCACCTTCATTGTGTTGTTCAGACCTATAAGGGGAGTATTTCTTAGCAATGATGAGATGAAATTAAAATAAAGAAATTTAAGAGAGTAACAAGGAAAGCTTCCAAAGTTTTAGAACTATCAGACCAAAGAATTGTCTTCTGAGGTGCTCTTTGAAAAGTAAAATGGACAGAAAAGTTGAGAACCTTACGACAGGAAATGATTCTGACGCCTAGTGCAATGATAGATTATTTTCCCCAATATCTACCAATCTACTCTAATTGTAGCCTAGCATCATGAAATCCACATTATTTTCAGGTCAACAAATTAGTTTTCCTCAGAAATTTGCAATAGGCTTTTGGAATATGTACCAATGGCTTTTAGAATTTATTGTAAACAATTATTCTGTGAGAGTCATATATATCTTAATGCTATAGAAGTTATTTATAGCAATAGCTCTCAAGTTTTTCAACCTGCGTTTTTCCTTTTATTTCCTTTCTTACCTTCTTCCCCTTGGAAATACACTGGGAATATATCACCATAGTTGCAATATCACCTCTCAAAAGTATTTTTAAAACCCTAAGTCCATTTCTAAAAATCCTACAGAAGGCCCCACCACTAAATAGCAATCAGGAGTTTGAGATGTATATACCATGAGTCTGTTGAAAATCTTGTAATTTCCCAGGCAGTCTAATAATATGGAGAGAATGATACCCAATTAATGAAGAAAATATACACTTTAATATTTACTTTCTAGTTTTCTTCAGGGAACAGCTTAAATAGGAGTAGTCATCTCTAGTAAAACTTAAGTATCAACATAGGAGCATAGATTTCATAGAGGAAAGGACCTGGGGGGGGCCATTTAGTCCAATCCAGTCATTTTACAGAGGCTTCTAGCTAGAGTGCTAGACCTAGAGTCAGGAATACTTTAGCTCAAATCCTGCCTCAGACACTTACAAGCTGTGTGACCCTAGGCAAGTCACTTCAACTTCATCTTACTTTCCTCATGTGTAAATTGGGGCTAACAACAGTACCTCCTTGCCAGTGTTGCTGTGAGTATACATTTAGATACTATTTGTAAAGCACTCTTCACACCTGACAATGCTACATAAATGTATTCTTGTTGTTATTATTATTATCCGTTACGCGGTAAGACCGAAGGTCAATAAAGCTCTAACTTGACCAAAGGTGCATGTGTAGTAAATGGCAGAGTAAAGATTTGAACTGAAGGCTCCCACCTCAAAATCCAGGAGCCTTTTTCCCATTATATTTCATTATCTATCAGTCCTTTAATATGATTTTAGTTTAATTCACTCATTCATTAAGTATCTATTATATGCAAGGCAATGCTAAGCCTTGAAGATAAAGAGGTGAAAAACTGCAATCTTGCACAATCTAAGGAACATACAGCTTAATTAGGGATGGGTGATATCTACAAAATGAAATATGACATAGAGTACAATGTGAAGCTTTGAGGGGTGTGGTGGAGTGTGGATAATAGAAAGAAAATCAGAGATCCAGGCGCAGTGCTCCAGGAAAATGTGAGGAGGGAGGAATCACTTACAGCTGAGTTAGAAAAGGAAAGCTCCGTGGGGATGATTGTACTTAAGCTGGGCTTTGAAGGAAATGGAGAATTTCAACAGACAGAGATAAGGAGGGAATGAGTTCTACAGGGGTATTACCCTTGTGAACATATAGACACTGAAGTCCTTACTAGGGGAGAAGGGAACAAATTCATTAGAGCTCATCAGAGTTCATTATAGCTAGGGTATAGCCTGGATGAAGAGGATTGATGTAAAAGAAAGCTGGGATGTGTTTTAACCATGTCCTGGTGACCCTTAAAACCAGGCTAAGGGTTTGCATCATTCCCTTTAACCAACTGAGAACCAACAGAGCCTTTTAAAGAAAGGGGGGAGATGACCCTCTGCATAGTTATTGCTGAGTTGTTTTTCAGTTTTGTATGGCTCTTCATAACTCCACTTTGGGCTTTCTTAGCAAAGATGCTGGAGTGGTTCGCCATTTCCTTCTCCAGCTCATTTAATAGATGAAGAAACTGAGGCAAACAGGGTGAAGGGATTTGCCCAGAGTCACACAGCTAGTAAGTATCTGAGGCCCCCAAACTGAATTCATGAGCATGAGTCTTCCTGATTCCAGGCCTAGCAATCTATCCACTGAGCCACCTAGACCCTCTACATTAGGCAGTTCTTTTGGGAGCAGTGTGAAGGATGGATAGAAAATGGTAGAGACTGTTGGCAGGAAGACCAATTAGGAGAAAGTAACCGAGTTCTGAACTGTGATGTCTGTGAGAATGAAAAGGTGAGGACAAATGCTAGCTATATTGTGAGTATAGAAGCAACAGAGTTTCCCAGTTGTTTTGATGTGGTTTAGGATAAGGAAAGGGAAGAATCAAAACTGATTCCAAAGTTTGGAGCTGGTAGTGCCATCAACAGAGATAGGGAAGTTTTAAATACAAGGCTCAAATGCCAAACTTTAAATACCAGTTTGGAAGGAGGGAAAAGATATATATGACACACTCTTGGTAATATTACCTTACTTTATATAGTGCATTTAACTTTTCAATGATTTTGCCTTGCAAAGTGTGACATCTGGGTTCTACATTGGGCTCTGCCACTGACTATATTTTTGATCTTGGACAAGTCATTTAAAATTTGTGAATCTTAGTCCTCTCATGTGTAAAAGAAGAGAATTGAACTAGAGAATCTTTAAGATTTCTTCCAGCACCAAATTAAAATGAATGTGGTTCTGTCAGCATCTGCTCTTCATGTAGGCTCTGTAAACCAGATATAATTACCCACCTTTTATAGAGGATGACACTGAGGCATATGATAGTGCAGTGCCTTGTTGAACATCATAAAACTAATTAATGGTAGAGAAGAAATAAGTAGGTATGTTTAATGAATGTGTCATTAATTCTTTATATTAGTCTACCTTGCCATGAGTCTTTGGTAGAAGAAATATATTGTGTGTAATGTATATCTCAAGAATATTTTTATATAGTTCTAATAACCATGGCAATTCTTTAACATGTTTAACATTACAAATTCCAGTTTTTTCCCCTCTCTTTTGGACAAGCACTTTGAGTTCTTAAATAAGACTAGTACATTCATTTATTTAGATGAGCCACTGAAATAGTAGCCAAGTAGTCATTAGGGAAATGTTCTAAGCCCCAGGAATAAAACGACTAAGGATTTATATATTGACATGTGATAACTATATCCAATGTAAAAAAATATTAAATACTTAACTTATTTTGTAGCTAATACATGGGGATACTTAGTAAACATATAGATACCTCTGTGTATGTATATATTTATGTATGTGTGTATATATATAAATATATATACATCAACATATGTTAATTTTACACACACACACACATATATGTGTATGTATATATACCAATATTCACATATACTCATTTTAGTATATAACTAATTTTAAGATCAATTAGTTTGTTGCCTGGATCATGATTAACAAGTATTTAGGAAGTTAGCATTTCAGTGGTGAGGGTTATAGTTGGGCTTAAGAAACTCTCTTTTCCCTCAATCATTTGGTCCTCATTCATTTCTTGTTTGGGAGATAAAGGGTGTAATCACAATATTAGCCTGGTTAAGTTCCATGTTTCATCTTTTTACATTATAGCATGTTCATCTTGAGAGCCTTCATCAGTCATACTAATCATACTCATTAGTTTCCTCTGGTTTCATATTTCAAAGAAAAATAAGCAGGTCTAAGATGACCTGTGATTCTATCCAGAATTTCCACTGTTAATATTCCCACAACCTTCCTTCCATCATTCCCTTTGGTGCTTCTTCCATAAGAATATAAAGCTTCCTTCCTTTAATCTTTCCATGTTTTCACAGAAGGTTTTAGAAGTTAATGCAAGGATTACTTGAATTATTTCACATGTGTATTTTCTAAGTTCACAGTGATGTTTCTAGTTCAAAAATCTAAGATACATAAATATGAAATTCTGGGAACGAAAGCTTTGTTCTAAGCTGGAAGGGAAAAAAAAAATACAGGACGCTAAGCAGCATTATTGTCTATAGTCCACGCATTAGCCTAGTAAAATTATGACTGGAACATCTCCAGAAGTTTGAACATCAGGTAAAATTTTTTAGATCACAGAAATGGTGTAAAAATAAACTACTAAGTCAAAGGTAGTGATTGCAGTCTGCGTTGGTGGAAGGAACACATACCAAAGACATAAAGGGACCCTGAAGTATTAGAAAGCAATGCTATATATTCCTACATATAGAATTGTGTGGAAAGGGGATTTTTTTTATAAGGAAGTTAATGCAGTAAAAATGGCAGAAATCATCTTGTTTATCAATTAGAAAAGAAGCTTGAGGAACTTCAACATTGAAACTTTTAAATCTGAATGTAGGGAAGTTATATTCCTCACTTAAAGCTTGAATAATTTTCTAAGTTAAGTTATATCTTGAACAAAATGTGTTCTACAAGTGTCTTAAAGCATTTCATGGTTATATTCAACTACGGTATTACTGTAGTGGGCCAAGTTTATGCTACAGTGAGAGTGCTCATAACTCTGAATATCACCTTTATTGCAAAATGAAAGTAATCTGCATAATTTGGAAAGTAATATAGTCCTGTAGAAAAAGCAGGAACTGAACAGGCAAATAATCTGGTTTCTGGTCCCTGTACTGGTCTGACTGTGTGATCCTGGAAAAGTCATTTTATGTTCCTGTGATTCAGCAATTTTTTTTTTAATTTGTAAAATGTGGAAGATAATTCATATCTATATCACAAGTACAGAGTGTGGGACAAAGGAATATCAAACCACTTAGCATCTGAAAGAGCCACTAGAAAAAGACTTTTGGATCCATTTGATATAGATGATTATGGAGGGGAAGGGTTGGAAAAAAGTGACAAGATGTGGTCATAGAGAAGGATTATCTTATTAAAATTAAGAGAAAACGAGGAAGAACAAAGACTGACAGTCTAAGAATAAAGATTTTCCCCCAAATAACAAAAATGTTGAAACTCACACTTCTAGAAAAGAATTAAGAAAACTAGCTAAACAAGAGAAAAGCATTGTAGAAATAAGGAGGGAGAAACAGGATGAAGGAAACCAATAAACTTCTAAAATCTTATGTTTATAAAAAATTAATGTGAAATATGTATAGACATTTATTTTTTGCTCTTAGGAAAAGGATTGGAAATATGAAAAATACATGAAAATGTCATAAAGCAATATGATGATAAATTAAAGTAAGAGATATGATGACAGCTATGAATTCTCCTACCTTTTCATCACCCGACAAATTCCAAGTCTATTTCTGTTCCTGGAACAGACCTTAATTTTTCTTAAAATCCTTTTTAATTTATTTGATAGATGTTTGAATTTTCTTTATATAGTAAGTTACTCTATCACTTTTAGTCAAACAGTACCTAAGAATCTCAGTTTTGAGCTTGTTGCATGAATATATCTTATATATATACATGCACACACGTGCACGCGCACACACACACACACACACACACACACACACACACACAGAAAAGCTTTCACAAAGCCATCAAATCTAAGAAAGTTAAATCAAAGAAAAAGGGGGGATTAGAAGACTGTCATAAATTTGAAGGGTTGGTATAATTTGAAGTTTTATCATGAAAATTAAAAATAAAATAAAGGGAAACAGCACAGAAAGAAATGAAGTGCAGAGTCAATCTGTCAACCTGAGTCATCTCTGTGCACTTAAGAAAAAAACCCACCTAATTTAAAGCTTAATCCATCCTACGGAGCTAATAATTAGGGAAACAATAAAGCTAATGGAAGAAAATAATTCCTAAGCGTATGCCTTATCAAGAAGAAGTTAGGAACATTCTTCATGTCAATAGACAGTTAGTTAAACATAGCATGACAACTACTCAGCGTGACACTATGGGAGTGAAGCTACATCTCTATCTGCCAGCTTCATCTGGCAATCGATTGAACAATGAGTCAGAACAAGCAAGAGAAAAAGAATGTGTGCTTCCTATTTGAAAAAGCAAAAAAAAAAAAAAAGGTTACACTATATGAGATGCATCTCTTAATTAGTTTGAAATTTAAAAGGCAAGACACATCACCTAAAATCATCTTTTTTCAAAGCATCCTAATGGAATTACTGATATTTACAAAGGTTGTTATGCTTGTGGAATATTTAAGAAACTGATTAACAAAAAATACGAAAGGAGAATCAAAGAAACTCCTAACCTTGACTTAAAATTTTAAGAGTTAGAAACCTTTTCCTGTCACCTTTGAAGTTCTTAAGACTTCTGTGGACCTTTCAGATCATTTGGGGATTTGCAAAGAATATTCTCATTAGAGATCTACCATTCCATTGCCATTTCTCCCCTAAATCCCCACACACCTTAGCTCTTCACTAAGAATAAGGAAGAGGAGATACCAGAGGCATCACATTACTTTGTGTAGAGTCAATGCATTCTGACTATTAAAAGTGGTTAATTCTTGACATTCAATCTCTAGTCTTCAGTTGTCAAAACTATTCACATTCTATTTAACCATTTAAAGTCATTTCAGCAATATGCAACTTTGTTGTAATTTGAAAATACTATCCTCTTGAGCTATTAAATTATATTTAGGGTTTTTTTAATCATAGAATAAGTATTCCAACCTCTGTATTCAAAGAAAAAAATGACACAGATGGATAAACGGCTACATCAGAAAATTAGACATAGCCTGAAAAACCAAGAGATCCAACCAACTTGGGCCATGAGAACTTTATCAGTGTTTACTCCTATGTACTTTACCTGGCAGTTACCCGGAAGGGAAAGGTAGTACATTAAAATCGTATTTTTTCTCTTATAAGTTATCAAGAACATTTCAGAAGCACTTGTCTTATAGGGAGACCACGTAAATCTCAGAACAGACTTCTTAAAGGAATAAGTAATATTGGGTCATGGAAAGTGAAGTTATCCAAGTTCTCCCTTTCAATTTGACCATTCAAGGTGGTATGGATTCTAAGACTCCCGAAGACAAGTCACTCTATATATTACTTTCCCCTTTCAGAATCATCTCATCAGGGATTCTTACTTGTTGAGTAATTTGCAAGGGAACTCATTGGAAATTAATTTTCTTGTTTCAATGGACCTTGCTTTAAAAAAAAAATCTTCTTCTTAAACAGCTATTCACAGATGCCAACAAGTTCAGTGAAGGATGAGACCAATGATAATATTACAATATTTACCAGGATCCTGGATGGTCTCTTGGATGGATATGACAACAGACTGCGCCCAGGCCTTGGAGGTGGGTATATATTCATTTCCTATAGTGAGGTGAATGCTGATGATAATGAGTTCACTTCTTGAATGCAAGCAACTCTATGGTGTGGCTTTTTTTACATTTGTAAACAATCTCCCAGCCCCATTTTAACAGATAAACTAGCATAACAAGACATGTTAGGACTAGAAATGGGCAATGATATCCTTAATAAAAATGGTCATTTACCATGCTTTAACATTACAAAATTCTTGGTATATGTGTTTACTGCTTTCATTTTTACAGTAAGCTATGCAGTGGATAATGGAAGTATTAATATTTAAAAAAACATTTTACATATCAGGAAATTGAGGGTTATTAAGATTAAGTTACTAGACTAAGATCCTACAGATAATTAATGTGTTATATCCATTGATCTTGACATTATACTATATCATTCCAGGGATGCTCATGGCTTGCTTTCCATTTTCTAGATCTTAATGGTTTTAGAGAAAATTTATTGATCTGGAAGAGCAATTGTCCCTAAGAAGTAGTCTTGACCAAACAGAATCCCCTTTTCTGGGGCAATTAAAGAAGGACAAAAGTTTAGGTCAACCCGACTTGGAGGGAGATCTTTTACAAATCAACTTTACACCTCATTCCTTTGAAAATTTTCTTCGAAATTATTCACTATTAAGTGAATAACCAGTAGGGGAAAAATAAATTTTCTGTAGAATGGACATTCAACAATAGTGATGAAAAGTGGTTTACTAAGAAACTAAGAAAAAACTGATAGCAATCTTAACTTCCTTTTATGTGGTTTGGTTCTTGTTTACAAAGTGGTCACTTACCATTCAAATATTATCCAGTGCCAATTTATAAAATGCATGAAAATGAGAAACTCTACGAGGAAAGAATTGGTGTGAGGTGAGATTATTAGCATTTCCAATAAAACCATTGATCTAAAAGATTTAATGATGCAAAAATTTCTGAATCCCCTGAGTACAATATCAGTGAATTCCAAATATACAAATGTATATACATGTATATACACAACGATGCACACACATATGCAGTGTGTGTTTTGTGTAAAGCATTATGCTAGACCCTGTGTGGAATGTATAAGCGTTAAAACATTATCCTGCTTTCAAGGAAAATGAAATCTACTTGAGGGAATAAGATATGCATGTGTGGAGAATTAACAATGTAACAATGTCGGGCAAAACATGATGAGTAGTAAGTATTGTACATGGACTATAAATGTTGTCAGAGAATAAATTTTAGAGAGCACGTTTTAGTGTAGAATAGAGAAATGAGTTACTCTTTACCTAATAGGTGCTTAGTGAATGATAATAAAGGGAAGGTTATATGGACAAAGTGGTATTCAAGCTATGCCATCAAACATGGGTAAGATTTGGGAAAGGAGCTACAAAGGGTAAGGGGAACAGAATGATCAGATATGATTCTTTCCCTAACTATATGACATAGAGTATTTTAAGATATTTTTAAGGAATGCCAAATGTGTTCCAAGTAAACGGAAATACACTGAAGTCTTCCTACAAGATAGTTCCTTAAAGTAAGGTCCTATTGCTGCTTCAATAGTGACATAAACCTGGGCAGGATTGAATACAATTATACTAAATTATATTTTATAAACCATAAGATCGTAGGAGCCTCTTTTGAAATGTGACATTTTTTAAAAGTGCAGAACTATTAAAGAATTACATTTTGAGACATAGAGCTATTTTAAATCTCCAACTGTCTTTCAGACATCTCAAACTGGATACTCAATAAACATCTTAAACTCACTAGGTCTAAAATAGAACACATTATCTTTCTCCATAAACCTCACCTCTCCCCACTTTCTCTATTACTACAGAGGGCAGTGACATCCTCTCAATCCTTTGGGCTCCCAACCTAGAAGTCATCCTGGATTCTTTACTATGTCTCACTTCCCATATTCAACATGTTGCTAAGGCCTATTCTTTTTACTTATGCAACATTTCCTCCTCTCCTTTGACTCTGCCTCAACTTTGGAGCCTTCCCTTTTCACCTCTTGCGTTTATTATTATAATAGTGTGCTAGTGGCTTTGCCTGCCTCCAAGTCTCTCCCCACTCTACTCCATCCAGTTGCTGAAGTGATTTTCCTAAAGTGCAGGTCTGTTCATGTAACTCCTTTCCCCCAAAAGAAAAATTCAGTGACATCCTATTGCCTCCAGGACCATTTTTGGTGTTCAGAGTCCTTTGTAACCTAGTTTCCTACTACTTTTCCAGTCTTCTTACATCTTACTTCCCAACAGAAACTCTTTGGTTCAATGATATTGACCTCCTAGCTGTTCCATGAACAAGACACTTCATTTTGACTCTGGGCATTTTCTCTGGCTCACCTGTGTTTAGAACACTCTCTTCTGCTCTGACTATTGGTCACTTCTTTTCAGTTCCAGTCAAAAATCTAAACTTCAATCTAGAGAGAGTTTTCCCTAATCTCCCCTTAATTCCAGTGCCTTTCTTCTGTTAATTATAACCTATCTTCTTGTACATAACTTGCTTTTTATATATTTGTGTGAGTGTGTTGTCTTCCCCATCCGATTCCAAGCTTTTTGAGGGTAGGGACTATGTTGTGTCTCTTTTTGTATCACCAGAACTTAGCACAATGTCTAGCATGTAGTAGGGTCTTAATAAATGTTAACTGATTAATTGAACATATTAGTTTCAACATTATGGAATCTTTTTAAAAATCACATCTGCCTCCACTGTGATTGTAATCGTATGTTTGTTGTGTTTGATAGGGGAATCTGGATTCTAAAGGGCTATGTTATCAAGGTTCAGGACTGTTTGTATCAAACAAACAGCAATTTTCTTGACAAAAGGTCAGGGTTTGGAGAGGCTTATCACTGGTAAGACTTGGGGCAGTGGTTTTTTTTCACCAAAACTACTCTGAAAGACTAATGAGCTGTCAAAGAATCACAATCTGCATTGTTGCGACTTGGACCCACATCTATGAAATTACAGATCCTGGAAGAAATGAAGTATTTTAACAACTGACCTGATATTAAGACTTTTGTAGCTTTAAAAGCACTTTTATATCCATTATTTTATTTGCTTGCTACCATCCCTATGAGATAGGAAGTGGAGATGTCTTTATCTCTACCAGACAAATCTAGAAACTGAGGCTCAGAGAGATTAAGTGACTTGGCCAAGATCACATAGTTTATTAGAAGTGAAATAACAGCATGGACTCAGATCCTTTGACTCCAAATCTAGTGTTCTTTCCACCACATCAAGCTATCTTTTGTAGTTAGTTCTTCAATGTTGCTTTAACATTCATATTAACTGGGTGACAGTTAAAGGGAAAAATAAAAATGTTGTATTTTTACTTATATGCCCTCTTTTCTAACTCTACTTTGCATATGGAAATTCCCTGTCTCTCTCCATCTTTCTCCTTATCTATGTCTATCTCCATCTACCTGTGTTTTCCTTCCTTCCTTCCTTCTTTCCTTCCTTCCTTCCTTGCTTCCTTCCTTCTTTCCTTCCTTCCTTCCTTCCTTCCTTCCTTCCTTCCTTCCTTCCTTTCTCTTTTATTTCTCTCTCTCTCTCTCTCTCTCTCTTTCTCTTTCTCTTTCTCTCCCTTTCTTTTAAATTCAGTATAAAAATCATTGTGATACAAAAACAGTATGTATATTTCCAGCAACATATGTTCTGAGCGAATTATGGTCTGAGATCTAAATATAGTTACTAAGCATGGACAAAGTACTTGACCAGAGAAGATTTAAATACAATACATTTGAACTTGTTCCAACGGAAAATGTAGATACTTTAAGGAAAATGCTTTTCTCTTACGATGAAGTTCACATCTTATCCAGCATTAACATTTTAAAGAGTAAGATGTACCTTGGGGAATTGATTGCCATCCTGTTCATCTATACTAGAAGGATTTAAATATGATCTCTGATGAAATTTTTCTTCTTCCTAATGGATATATATATATATATATATGCATATATATGTATATGTGTGTGTGTGTGTGTGTGTGTGTGTGTGCGTGTATATCACTGTATCCTACAACTCCCAGGCTGAGATGTTAATTCCTTTGCTAGGTCAACTGGATAAACCTAATGGGGTGAGACTTCTTAGCTTCCTGTATGATATTACTTTAATTATCATACAGGGATAGAGCACAGGACACAATTAGCCACTATTAGTTGTAGTCAAAAGAGGTCTGGGATAATTGTTGAGCTTTGTATCTAGGCATGAATAAGAATCTCCACCAGAAAGCTACTGAATTTACTACCTCATGAGATTTGAGTTTTTCCAAGGTTTTCCAGGAGGAATTCACGTTGGAGTAGAGATGTCTACAGTCATATCAGAAGTTTTGATGGATCGCCCCAAACAAGTCTTTTACCTGAAAACTTTCTAGTTTTCTAAGGTAATCCCAGAATGTGCTTCCTAAAAATAATCCTGGAAGCTATAAACCCAGCAGGGGTCAAAATAGAATGCCTTTCATTGTGGAAAGTACCAACTTAAAATGGTTTTATCATAGACCACAATTCAAGTCTCTTTCTTAGTATATAGTGATTGCATCCTGAAATGTATAATGAAACACTACATATAAGAAATTTTGGAAGCTTTCCTTCTTATTATAGATATAATAGTCATTTTGTAGTATGTGGATAGAGTATAAGACTTGGATCAAGGGTGGATTAAATACTACCTTGGTTACTGGCTAATACCATCAGTAAGTAACTTACTCGCTCTGCATTTAAGGCAATTCTTTAAGATGTATATACTCAGTTATGGAGAGCATTGTATAAATGGAAGGATTCCCCAGTCCTATGAGATGACTGATCCTGGATATATTGACAAATTGTCATTTTCTGAGTTGAAATATACAAAGTGCTCTGGATCTAATATACATTTTAGTTTGATTTAGTTTGTGCCTACTTTTGGAAAACAAATATAAGAGTTTAAAATAAATTATGATGCTCTTAGAGATTAGAACAGCGGTTCTCAACCTGTGGATTATATTCAATTTAAATCCATCCTGCATATCAGATATTTACATTATGATTCACAACAGTAGCAAAATTACAGTTATGAAGTAGTAATGAAAATAATTTTATGTTTGGGGATCACCACAACATGAGGAACTGTATTAAAGGGTTGTGACATTAGGAAGGTTGAGAACCACTGGGTTAGAAGTTGAATTGTTTGTTAATAGGAAAGTAAAATATATCTTCATTGTTTAATTGTTCATATGCATGTTAATGACTAAATCAGGGTTCATGTTTCTATATTTCAGAGAGAATAACTCAGGTGAGAACAGACATCTATGTTACCAGCTTTGGCCCAGTGTCTGATACAGAAATGGTAGGTTACAGGGCATGGACCTTACCAAGCTCCAAACTACATCCAAATGTTAAATGATAATATCTCCAGGAAAAAGATTTATTGCAATACAGTAACTCTAATTCCCTTTCTTTGACTTAGGAGTATACCATTGATGTATTTTTCCGACAAAGCTGGAAAGATGAAAGGCTTCGTTTCAAAGGACCAATGCAGCGACTTCCTCTCAACAACCTCCTTGCTAGCAAGATTTGGACTCCAGATACATTCTTTCACAATGGAAAGAAGTCCATAGCTCACAACATGACCACACCTAACAAGCTCTTAAGGCTAGAGGATGATGGTACCCTGCTGTATACCATGAGGTAAAAGCCCATTTATGCATTTCTTTAGAATCCTAACATTGTGGAGAGTTCCTTAGCATCACTCAGCTCTGGAGTCTTTTGTTTCACCTCTAAGGAAAGCAGACTAATTTCTCATTATTTTTCTGTTATGAGTTTCTTTGAGATTAAATAATGAGTATCACTCAATAAATGCAGTGTGTCCTATAAAGGCTTTCTGTGGACATTTGATGTAGAGAGGCAGCTGGGTATCAGAGAACAGGGAGTGCTAGACTTTGAGTCAGAGAGACCCACGTTCAACAGTCTCCCTCAGACTCTATCTAAACAGCTGCATGACCTTGGAAGAGGCACTTTAATCTCTTTCAGTTGGAGTTTCCGAAAAGTAATAGCACCTATTTTGTGGGGTTGTTACGAGGATCAAAAAACCAAAAAATAACATGTAAAAGTCTTTGAAAACCTTAAAACATTATATAACAATAATTATTACGATTAACTCTATGTGGAATGACCACTAGGCACACAACCCTGTAGAAATTGCTAGGGACACACAACCAGTAAGCTCCTCTTCCTTCACGTCGCCTACAGTTTAGAACAACTTGGATTCTGTTTAAAGATTCCATATTTATTTATACTTAACTCTCACAGAATCTTAGCATTGGAAGGACCTTGGACATTTGCGGAATCAGAAATGAAAGATTCAAAACAGAAAGGAATTTAGAGCTCGTCCAATCCAGTCTCATTTTATAGATGAGAAAGCTGAGCCCAGGAAAAAGTAGGTAACTTGCCTAAGGTTCTACCGTCAATAAGTGCTTGCCCTTACTTAGGCCTATCCCCAGGGCTTAGTGCAATGCCTGGTGTATAGCAGGCATTTAGGAAAGGCTCAAATTGATTGACTGAGTAATTATTAGATGGAATTCACCACTAACATTCCAATGCTCTTCCTCTTGCCATCACAATATCTTTCAAGACTTTTCTAAGTCAGGTAGGTAGTGCACTAGATAGAGTGCCTGGCCTGGAGTCAGGAAGACCTGAGTTCAAATTTGACCTCTGATACTTACTGATTATGCGATGCTGGGCAAGTCATTTCACCTCTATTTATCCAGATTTTCTCATATGTAAAATGGGAGTAATAACAGCACCTAAACAACCTTTGTTTGCCTTAGTTTTATAATCTATAAAATAAGGGTAATGGAAGCAGAACCTTTCCAGGAGGTTGTTGTAACGATCAAACAAAATAATAATTGTAAAGTACTTAGCACAGTACCTGGTACATGATAGGCAGTATATAAATATTCTTATTGTTATATTTTAATAAGAAAATATTACAAGACCAATAAGTTAAGTTTTCTTGAGTTATTTTAGATTCACTATTCTTGGTTTATATATTTATTTCTTTAGTTACAAGACAAATATTAAAAAGATGGCCTAGATTAAGTTGAATTAGCATATGTCATTAATTGTATATATTTTTAAGACTATAAGTACCATCTTATATTTGCTTTTCAAAGAGAGCTTTTAGCTCTTACTTCTATGATTTGATATTTTCATGTTAGATATAACTCTGATTCTTTCTTTTCTTTTTCTTTTTGGAGGGGGGAAGGCATGGCAACTGGGGTTAAGTGACTTGTCCAAGATCACATAACTAGCAAAGTGTCAAGTATCAGAGGCCGGACTTGAACTCAGGTCCTCTGGATTCCAGGGCTGGTGCTCTATTCATTGCCCCACCCAGCTATCCCAATCTGATTATTTCTAATCTAGAATGATGACACAATTTCATACTCTGAATTGTTCACTAACTCTGAGTTAATCTATCATTAAATCAATCAATTGAACAGAGAGAAAGACTATAGTATTTCCTTAACAGGATTTTCACTAAGAGAAAGTACTTAGGAGAAGCTTAGAAAAAATAAAGAAAAAAATATTTGACCTAAGAAATTATTTACATAAGAAAATTGAAGTGCTGTTGAATTGCTCCCCTTTATGTTATAATCTCACACAAAAGGATAAGAATCTTTAAAAATGGATACTAGATCCTTTGAAAAAGAAGAATAGTACATAAAGAATATTAAATAAGCAATACCTTGAGGAGATTTTGATTCTCTCCTCTACATTTCCATTGTCTTGGATTTTTAATTTACCTTTCTTTCCCATAGAGAGGAAACATAGTTTAGTTAGAAAGAAAAAGGGGGATTTTCAAAAGCTCTAGATTTTACTGCTACCTTCTTAGCTAAAGCTGTGTTTTCCCAGGCAGATCACTACCCATAGCCATGTCTCAGTTTCTCTCTTCATTTCTTTAGTAAAAGTGTTTGAATAGAGTTCTGAAGTCTCATTAACATCTAATATTCTTTGAATTCTGACTTCTTCGCCATAAGTGATACCTGGCATAGCTTTAAATGTGGACAATTGTTTTAAAAAAAGTGAGTGAAGTATCAGTTCAATATTCAAATTATATAAAAAGTATTTTTCTCCTGAGATCATAACTATTTCATTAATGGATAGACAGCAGTAGCATGAAATTAGTCCTTTCATTTTTAAAAAAATAAAATTTTACTATAAAAATTTTGAGCTAACTGACCTAGGTCTACTTATCATCATGCATTTGTACTTGGACTCTAGAAAGGGACTGGACCTATGAGTGAGGCCGAGGCCTACCCCTGAAGATCTTTTTTTTTTTAAATTCATTTATTTATTTATTTTTAGTTTACAAAATTTGGTTCCAGAGGCCCCTGAGTTTCAAATTTTTTCCCTCCCTTTCTCTCCCCCCCTCCCATGGCAGCATGCAGTCAAGTATGGAATCTGCAAATACTTTCACGTTGGACATTAGTCTGGTTGTATAGAAGGGTTGTAACCAATGGAGTGAACAATGGGAAAAAGGAAACAAAACCAAACATGGAAAAGAGCGATAGCATGTAGGTTGCTTCAGTCTCCATTTAAGCTCTGTTCTTTCTAGATCTTTCTCTGAATGTAGGTATCTCTTTCCATCCTGAGACTTGTAGAGTTGTCTTATAGCTGTGTGTTGCTGAGAGGAGTCCAGTTTATCA
>CM053580.1:205690387-205711266 GCA_028627135.1 Pseudochirops cupreus | reverse complement strand
GAAAGATGATAGATAGTGTATATAAATATATACTATGTAAATGTCAGGCAGTAGTAATAGTAGGAGGAGGAGGAGGAGGAGGAGTAAATAGTACTAGACATTGTCATTGTTGTCATTATTATTAGTTTTGTCATCTGATAGAGAGCATTGTCTGCTAATTTGTCTTGGAAATATCAATTCCTTTTTGTAAACAAAGTCTTTTCTCCTCCTGACCTTCCTTAAGGCCTTCATCACTCCATAACTATATGGCTACAATCGTTTATTAAAGAGAGTCTCTGCCTTCACTCCCTTCATTTGCCTTTCTATTCTTTATATAGTTGCTAAGACAAACTAAAAAGGAAGATAATATTATAGACTTAGAGCTAGCAGGACCTCAGTGTCATCTAGTTTAGTTTCTGAATTTAAGGAGGAATTAAAAACCTATAAGGGTCTTTAAATGAAGAACTGGGACACAGGGAGGTGAAATGTTTGCCCAGTTTCACACAGCTATTAGGCAGAAAAGCCATGATCTGAAACCAGTTCTCTGAGTACTCTTGCCAGATCCAGCCCTCTTGCTTAACTACTGTTTTCCCCATACTCTTGTTTATAAACCTGTGGTTTCTCATGTCAAGTCCAAAATCCTGCCTTCTATCAATTTATTTTCTTTGATACAAACTACCTGTGGTAGGCAAGAAAAATCTGCTTACAGTCCTCATCATGTAATTTAACTATTGTAGGTGCCATGCATTTTCACATGCCATTCCCTTTACCTATATTTCCTGTCCTAACTCTCTCCAATAATTCTTGTTACCTTCCCCCAACTCATATTTAAATACTTTAATACTTCAATGGCATTAGGATTGCATGAAATATTCCCTCTAATGGGAATTATTAATTACAACACATCCAGATGGTCTTATCCAGAGTAACTTTTGTTTACTTCTTCCTCTACTTCTTCCCAAAAGTCCTCCATTTAAATTGAATGTGTCCTTCCTTTAGGTCATTTAACATCCTAGGCTTCAGGACCACCTCTCTGTTATCACTCACTCTTGAAAAATGGCATTTTAATGCCACCTTTTGTGCACAATTCATGCATCAGACTATACTGTCACACCACTTTTGCTTTGAGTGGCACACATATTCTTAGGCATGTAGAATTACAAGGAGAAAGATGCTGTTCAAAAATGGGTTTATATTTCAGTGAGAATGTGAAGGCTATCAAAAACACTGAATGATTTCCCATTTGAGACCCTACTTGAACTCTTCTTCCTACTTAACTGAGACCATAGCTTGTTGCCCAGTGACATTTTTATAATGCTTTAAGATGTACAGAACACTTTACAAATTAACTTATTAGATCATTACAGCAACCCTGGGAATTGGTATTATTATTATCTCTAATATCTATGGATGAGGAATCTGAGGTAGACAGTGGGTAAGTGACTTGACAAAGGCTCCCACAGTTAGTAAATGTCTGAGGCTTGATTGGAACCCCAGCCTTCCTGACTCTAGGTTTAATGTTTTATCCACTGTGCCACCTCATTGCCAATGTGTCACATCAGTGCCCCATTCATTCAAGTGCATTGCATAGCCTAACATGGACAATAAGCATCCATCACCATTTGGCTTTTCCCTTGTGGATTTGGAGGTAGAACTCTTTTGAGTGGTTGCAAATTTCATTTAGCAAACTTTTTCACATTGTGAGACCTTGTTCGAACAGCAAAAAGTCATCTACAAATGAGTATTTGGAGGGCCATCTGTAAGGAACCCATCTTTCATTCACTCCCCAGCAGTGATAAAACACATTTTAAAAGCTACAAAATCTCTTTTATACCTTGCTAGAAATTAAGTCAGAAAACTGTCAAAATTATCACTGTTGCTGGATCTATCAAGAAAACTTGTATAATTCCAATTCATTCTCTAGAAATTGATCATTGGAAAAGATATATTAAAGTTGCAATTTATCTGTCTAATCTAAGTCTCTCAGCAAACAAATAAAGTAGGGAACAGAAGTAGATAGGAAGGTCTTGTATTTTCTACCACTTTGGAGACATTTTATGACTGTAAAGATGTGATCTGCCAAAGAATCGAGTTTGCACAAGGCTTCTCATATTTTTATTGAGGATGCCATCAAAATATATAGAGGACATTCTCATGAATAATCGGTGGAGATAAGAAATTAGACATAGCTTGGTATTTATAGAAGTTTTTGTAGCAATATATTTTTATACTTAGTCAATATCTCCCCTGCCCCTTTCAGGTATCTTGAAGATTTTCCTCAGCATCCTCAAAATCATGTTTCCTCGAGCATTGATGCCCTTTGAATATTTCGATCCAATTGTTTTTACCATCTTAATTTTTCTTGGTGTAATTTCCATTTCCTCATTGGAGACAATTTTGTTAGCATAAAAATACAGTGGTTCTATACTCATAAAGGGATGAAATAGTTTGGTTTATAAATGTTGACCTACTGTTTTCCATTTTCCACTATTTCTGTTCTTTCTGTTTTACCTTTGAATGACAAGCTTTTTGTTCATTTACTTTTCCCTCCAACACTTTCACTTTATGAGGTAACATTCCAAAAGTTTTTCATCATTTTCCTCTGAAAAGTTTTGTAAGTAAAATGACATTTAAGGTAGTTTTACCCTGGGTTGTACTTCATCATGCAAAGATTATGTTTGTGAGCTGAGGAAGTTTATGGATTTTTCTTGCCCACTCATTGTGGCAAATGCCTCACATTGTTTATACTTCTATGGGAAATGATAAAATTCTGGTTCAATGTCTAATCCTTATCATTCCCCACCCCTTAAACTAAAAGCTTCTAAAAATCTCTCAGATCAGCATTTTTAAGTTCGTTATATTTATTTTATTCTAACGTTTATCCTTATTTCTAACTTGGTGTTAATTTTTATCCTTATTCTAACTTGTGCATTGCATGACTTTACACAGGCAGCTGAATTAGAAATCAACACCACGACATTAACTAGTCACTTTCCATCTGTAAGGTATAGTTCGATTTATTTTTGTGATATTATTTGGCTTTGTTTCCAGCATTTTCTGACTTTCTCCAAAAAGAAAATATTGCTGATATGGAGGCATCATGCTTCTTTATAGACTACAGAACTATGGCTTCATTCATTCTTTGCAATAAGATACATTTTTCACCTTTGAAAAATCCTCTTCTGTTCCTTGAAAAGCACATGTTAACTTAATTTGAAAGGCATTCACTCCATTGCAGAGTTTCTCTCTGTCTTCCTCCTCTTCAGCATATAATTATTTTCATGGTAGCAGTTTTGCTTATGGCTCATCATGAGGCCTGAAAGCCAAGAAATGTAAGCATTCTTTAAAATAACGGTTTTTTTAAATTGCATATGGACAGACGGCTCCAATTCCTTTTGACTCTCTGAAGGGAACCTGTGAGCTTACCTTTTATTTCCTTCTTTATATCTTCTGATTTTATTTATAGTGAGAATTTCAGTACTCGCATGATTCATTTCCACTAGTACTATGTCAACTCAGAGGTCATTAGACAAGAATCTTATGATATGAGGGCTGACAGCCAAACTCATATTTACTATCTGTCAAAACCACTCTAATTCTTTGGCCCTTCTACTCCCTTTGCTGTCATTGTCATTGTTACTGTGGAAGTGGCATGAAGTGACACCAGACAGGAGACCAATTTCTATTTTTCTTTTATTTGTGATTTACTATAGACAATGAATTTCTAATCTTATTTAGCCATGCTGATATGCAAATTGAAGACATCATCTAAAGTCTTTACCATATTTAAAATCACAGGATCATGTATCAAGACCCGGATGAGGGGGAGGGAGCAGCTAGGTCATGCAGTGTACAGAACGCTGGCCCTGGAGTCAGGAGGACCTGAGTTCAAATGTGACCTCAGACACTTAACAATTACTAGCTGTGTGACCTCGGGCAAGTCACTGAACCCCAATTGCCCTGCCTTCGCCCTCCAAAAAAATATAAATAAAAAAGACCTGGGTGGGACCTCAAAGGTCAATCACACCAAGCTCCTTTTTTTTTAGGGATAAGTAAACTGAGATGAATCTTGTCAGAAGCCATACAGGGAGCAATAACCAGAGGTGGAATTTGATTCCCTCTCCCTGTGGAAGGAATGCTCTTTCTATTTTACTACATTGAGATTTGAAGACTTTCCAGCTGGTACTGTCTTTAAGAACTTGTGCTTAAATGAGGCAGCTAGATGGCAATATATATACATCAAGTAATATAGCACTCATAAATGCTAGATGTGGAGTCAGGAAGTCCTGAGTTAAAATCCAATCACAGACAGTTACTAGGTGTATGATCTTCAACAAGTCACTTAACCTCTGTTTGCCTCAGTTTCCTCATCTATAAAATGGGGATGAGAGCATCTACCTCTCAAGGCTATTGTGAGAATCAATTGAGATAATAATTGTAATGTGCTTAGCTTAGTGGCTCAAATATAGTGTTATTCAAATGTCATGATTATTATTATCAATCACAGTCATTATTCTTATTGTTATTGGAATACGTCTTTTATGAGAAACTACCTTTAAAATCTCATTTTAAAAGTCAGATCTTCTAGAAAGTTTTCCAAAGTTAACCACACCCCACTCATTTCTGCTATATTAGTCATATGCCAATTGGACTGCATTAGTTTGTTTTATAAATGTTCTTATATTTTCCTTTTTCCATGTGAAGATATTAATTGTAGCTCTAATTAGGCTATAATCTCTTTGAGGAAATGACATGCACCATTTTTCTCTCAACACAATGACTAATAAAGTCCTCCGTAGTTTTATTTTCACCTATCTTCCCAGCTGTATTTCACACATTCTGTATTCCTGGGCTAGTCTCCAGGCCTAGCTAGAATTCATTCACTCTTTATCTATACATTTCAGAATCTTTTTCCTTCAAGGCTTAGCTCAGATTAAGGAGTCTTCCTTTTCCTTCTCTGTGACCTTCCCCATAACAGAAAGTGTCTTTTTTTTCTTTCTCAAATTTTCTAGTATTTCTTCTGGATCTTATCTTTACTCTCAAAGCACTCCAACTTATACAATATTATACTTTCCTGTGTAAATGTCATATTCCTCAAGAAGGATGTAAACTCCCTGAGGGAAGGAACTGTGTAATTTTTCATCTTCATGTTCTTAGAACCAACCCAGTGCTTAGTATAAAGAAAGTGCTTTAAAAGACTTAGTGGATTGAATGGGAAAATGACTGCTTATTTTCATCAATTCCAATGCCTTTACTTGGCTGTCCTAAAACTGTCCTTTCTCCCTTTGGTTCAGCTTTATTTCTGCTTCTTAATGCATTCCCAATAGCCTTGCCAGGATACTTCTCTTTTTTCACTGCAAATTCCCTTATTTTATGCTATTCCCATTACTTGGTATATAATCTTGTCTTCCTTCCATCTAGTCAAATATTACTTGATCTCTAAAGTCCCTTTTATTCTTACTTTTGTCAGATGTTTTATTTCTCTGTGAAACTTGAACTAAAGACTGCATCCCTAACTGCTCTTCCTCTTCTTGAAACTCTTACATCGATTTCAGTCAATTATGTAGTTAATAACACATCATTGTATACATCACTAATAATTTCATAAGCATTTAGTCTGTTTAACCCATCTAGATGTCAAGCTCCCTCTGAATGATATCCAAATCTTGTACTGTGGTTGTAATTTTCAATTGAAATCTACCATAAAGTTGAGGACATAGTAAGTGTTTAGTAAATACTCATTGATGGACGAATGGAATTACCAACCGTAGAAACAAAATTCAAGTAGCATTAAAATAATAGGAGTAGGCCAATCCATGATTAGTACTGGGATCAGATAAATATATTGAACTGTGTTTCTCCAAATGAAAGGTTTCCAGGTGAGTACTAGATTTCACCTGGTTCCTAAATGAATTTTAAGGACATTAGAGATTGGAGTTCCTTGCCTCTGAAATGAATTTGGTGAAGGTAGCATCAAACAGCACATCAAAATGGTGATGCTGTGAAAATGATATAGACATTTTTGACTCAATTAAAGCTACTGGATAAATCTGATTTCCAGAATAGGGCCATCCCTTCTGTTTTGGCCATTTGGTGACAGACTAAATCAGCGGTTCTCAACCTCTGGGTAATGTTCAATTTGTAACAATGAAAATCCATCCTGCATATCAGATATTTACATTACAATTCATAACAATAGCAAAATTACAATTATGAAGTAGCAACAAAAATAATTTTATGGTTGGGGGTCACCACAACATGAGGAATTGTATTAAAGGGTCACAGCATTTAGAAGGTTGAGAACAACTGCACTAAATGAAGGAACAGAGAGGTTTCAGAGTTTCAGTAGCAGAGTTCTAGCTGTCTTATTAAGTAGCTCTGTCACCCTGGAAAAGTTGTATTAACTTCCTGAGCACAGTTTGTTTCTTTTTTCATCTGTGAGAGGCAAAGGCTGGGCTAGATTATTTTAATAGTGCCTTCCACTTCTAAAACTCTATGATGTATGGGGCTTTAATAGTAAGAGAGTCAGAACTATAAGCCTTGTTTCATCTTTCTAATGTCACAAACTTTGTATAATTCTCACCGTGCTTATCAGGTATAAAATCAGCACCAAGTCCCATTTGGGGCACTTAGCAAGTCTGATGCATACTGGACTTGTTGTAAATTTATCTTAGTAAATTAGAAAGTGGAAATCATTCACCACCTGTTTGGAATCTCCTGTTGTGTCCTGAGCACTATGTTAAATGCTGTGTCAGTCCACCAGTATCGTTTTGTGTGGAATTTCCACATAGCTAATGAATCTTTTTTTCTTGCATGAAGTATTACGGCCTGACTTTGAAGGAGAAGGAAGGAATCTCAGATTGTTCAATCAGACATGAAGCATCTGATGAACTTGAGAAATAGACTGGCATAGATACTCCCCTGTGGTACCATTCTACTCAGGCTTCCTACCAGTCTAATAACCATGGCAATAGACAAAGTACCTTTAAGAATATGCACACAACTCAGTCTCTTAATAACTTTCTCAAGACCATAGTTCAACTAAAAATGTGCATGAGCAAAATGAAGGGAAATACCTAGGAACCCTAAACCCTTGTAGCCAACCTATCTGTTCATATTTTAAACTATCCCTCAATGTTCCCTCAGATGTAATCCTCCAGTAATCCCAAAGATGCATGGACTAGTCTCTATGATCAAATCATTCACACTAGCTCTGAGAATTTCTCGTTGAGGCTTAAATATATTTACTCTTTACAGATGAATAAAACTGCTGAGGAAAGTCACCATATTCTTCCAACCCTCCTATTTAGTATCTATCTAGCAAGGCCCCTCCTCCTTCATCCCTTTCTAACTATACTAGAGCATGGCTTAAGATTCTCTACATATGCACAGGGGACTTAGCTGACTGGAAGCTTGGTGTGAATGTAGCCCCATAGTCTAGTGACAAGACCACAGACCCAGGGCTGAGGGCCTGATCTTTTCCAACACAGCCAGAGAGCTCCCTTTTGGGTAGCAACCTAACTGTATGTTGGCTGGTCTATGAAACTCATTACTTTTTACTATAAATTCTCAATATGTGTGTATGTGTATGTGTATATGTGTGTGTATATATATGTGTGTGTGTGTGTGTGTGTGCGTGTGTGTGTGTGTGTGTGTATGTGTGTATGAGATGTGTTTGCCCATTGTTGGTATTTTTTGCTCCTGTGTACTGGACTAAGTAAGCCAAATCAACCTAAAAAAATACTTCAACTCTCTTCTGGCTCTCAGAATCCTCAAAATTCGAGAATTTTGAAGGCTCTTAGAACTTCAGGAACCATAGTTAAAGCTATACTTAAATGTAGATTGATAGTGTAGTGAATTAAGTGTCAGACCTGTAGTCAGGTAGACTCCTCTTTCTGTGTTCAAATCTTACCTCAAATACTTACTAGCTGTGTGACTCTGGCTAAGTCACTTAACTCTTGCTTGCCTCAGTTTCCTCCTCTGTAAAGTGATATGGAGAATGAAATGCCAAACCACTCCAGAATCTTTGCCAAAAAATACACCAAAATAGGTCATGAAGAGTCAGATATGACTGAGAAACAACTGAACAAAACACATTAAAAACTCCCAGTTTCAGGTTTTACACAAAGAACACAAAATCTTTACCCAAGAAACAATAGTATCTAAGACTATCAATTTTTCTATGAAGCAAAATGAATTGGTTCCTTTTTATTAGAGGAGTTTGGTGGTACAGTGGATTGAACACCATACCTCAAGTCAGGAATACCTAAATTCAAATCCTTCCTCAGACATTTACTAACTTTGTGATGTCACTTAGTCTCTGCCTCAGTTTCCTCATCTGTAAAATGAGATAATAAAATCTCAGTGGTATGATAAGGATCAAGTAAGACACTGTTTATGAAACTTTCTACACCTTAAAACACTCTATAAAGACTAGTGATTGTTGTTGTTTGTTTGTTAACAATATTACTGATGCATTGTCCTGAGGGTCCCAGGATTTTGGAACCCTTTCTCCTGGTGTCTCAAGAAATGAAGTAATGACCACTAAGTCGCTTTAGAAAGATGTAAAGAGTCTTAGAAAGACTTAGGAGTGTGGGTCATGACCAGGAGAGTCATGTTTTGAGAATGTGGGCAGACCTGGGCTATAACAATAGAGTTAACCAAAAGCAAGGCTTTAAGCTATTAATACTTATAGTGGAACACCCTGTATATCTGGACATTGTTGCCTTTAGCACTAAAGTCCCAGAATTCACCATCTCTATTACAATAGTCATAACCATTTTAAAGATTACAACTACCCAAAGTTGTCTTATTTGCCAGGTTAATGAGTCAATACCTTGATATATCATCAACTTTATATCTTTCCTGCATTATAAACACATGATCCAAAAACATTTTTAATTGAAGTAGCGCTCAACTCCATACAGATAGCATATTACTAGCAAAGTAGCACCTGGTGTCTTTGGTGTTATTCAGGTCCATTTCATCTTCACTTTACCCTAGTACCAGGCAAATCCTGAATCAAGAGATGAAATGCTGAGATGTCTTATAATAATTCTTGGCATCTCTCTTTGGCCATGCTTTTTCTTCAGTTTTATTTTTGTCTTTCTTGTCAAGACCAATGTATGGGAATACTATCCAGCAATATTGGTCACTGCTACAATGAGTAGACCAAGTTCTTCTACTAGCTTGCAGTTTCAAGGTTGCAGGTTTCTCCTCCATCCTCAGGGGCTCCCTCCTCTCTTTGTAACACTGAACCTCCCCGAGGTGGCAAGGTTAACATATAGGTAGACATGGAATCAGGAAGACCTGAGTTTGAATCCTGCCTCAGATAATTTGTGACCCTCAGTGAGCCATTTAAAGTACCTCAGTCTCAGTTTCCTCATCTGAATAAGGTGGGGTTTAATTTGATGGCCTCTGATGTTCATTTCAGCTATAAATCCATGATTCTATGATCCCCCTTTCTCTTCTTCAGACTTAAATTGTATCGGTATATCCACCATAAATTACCTGGAAAGGGCTGTCCACCAACTAGTTCTTCACTTCTTTGGGTCTATAGCTATTAAGTGTCTGAAGCAGGATTTGTGCACAGGGATTCCTAAATCTAAATCCAGGTTGTAACCGCTACATCATTAGTTAGGTGATACAGGGGTTATAGACTTAGACTTGAAATTAAGAAGACCTGAGTCCAACCTCTACTTCAGATACTTATGAGTTTACGACCCTGAACAAATCACTTAACTCCTGTTCAGATTCAGCTTCCTCATCTGCACAATGAGAATAATAATATAACCTACTCCATAGGGCTATTTTGAGAATGGAATGAAGATAACATGTGTGAATTACTTTGCATACCTTAAAGTGCAATATATATGCTAGCTCTACTTATTGAATCTTCTTTTAAAGATTTATACTAGTACTTCAGCCTCTGAGTTGATTACATTAACGTATTCTATGGAAAAGTGCCCCCACTGTGCTGCACCCAGCATGGAAGCAACAAGATTCCATCTATAGCAGGGCTGTATGAAGACTAGAAATGCTTCCATGAATTCTTCATACCTTGATAACTGTCTTTCCATCATCAAAGGCACTTCACATTCCAGTTCTCTAAGTACCTCCCCATCTACTCATTCCTTCAGTTTCCCAATAAAGTCATTAAGCAAAAGCTGGTTTACAGCAAAACTATGTGGAGCTGATCTTTAAACATTAAACTACAGTGGACTAGAAATCAAGTATATGATCTTGCTGCTCATGGAATGGAGAAGATCATGGAAGCATGAGGTCATGTTGTAAATGTAAAGCCAGATGGGAAACTCAGGGAAGGAAAGAAGGAAACATTTATTAAGCACGTATTATATACCAAGTATTTTTCTAAGCAGTTTACAAATATTTCATTTGCTCCTTATAACAACCCTGGGCAGTAAGTACTATTATTATCTTTATTTTCCAGTTGAACAAACTGAGGCAGAAAGAAGTGATTTGCCCACTCACAAAACTGATAAAATATCTGAGGCTAGATTGGCACTTGGGTCTTTCTGACTCTAGCCCAATCTCTACCCACTGTGTCACCTCACTACTTTCATCTAATCTAACTTTTTTTCATTTTACAGCTGAGGAAACTGAGCTTCAGAGTTCTTAAGTAGCTTGTTCCAAATCACACAGTTATGATGTGGTAGACCTGGGACTCAGACTATGATGGTATGGGGCTGTATCAGTGATACTATGGCCCTTTAGTCCTACAAAATTGGTGGTTTGTGACATTAACATGTCTCTCCTTCTATACAGCCATTTTTATAGCTGTTTTGTACAATTGCCACATTTTTATTATACAACATAGGCTTTTAGATGAAGTGCTGGAAAGGACCTCAGAGGCCATTTAATTTGATGTTCTCATTTTCATAGCTGAAAACACCGAGGCCAAGGGAGTTAATTTGACCTTTCAAAGGTCACAAAGATAATATCAGTGCCTTCTTCGTTAGACTCTGTGTTATTTGTATAAAGTCTAATAAAGTTATTTGCAGGGTTTATATAAAACCTTTGTTTTGTTGCTAGTGTTGCTTCCACATCCCTATCCTTGACTAAACATGTTCTTAACAAATTAGGAAGAAGTTTCAGATTTCTTGATCAAATATACACCTTCAATTATACCTGATTCCCAGATATATCCTAAATTCCACCCATTCTGTGAACACGACCAGATTCAGAGGCAAAGGTAATAAGCATGGACCAAAAAGTTCCTTGGGCACACACACACACGCACACACCCTTACACAGATATACAAACATCAGTCACAGTCTTCACTACCTTTCCAAAGAGGTCATTTTAGCAGCACAGTTCACAGATATAGAAAAAGGAAATGGCTATGAAATTTGGACCACTGAAGCTACAGTGCTCTGTACAGAGCTCTAGCCTCTCTTTCTTCCTTTAGGTAATCACTAAGCTCCAATGTGATGAAAGGATCAGCACTAATACTTTGGATAGCTTCCTGCAGTTTTAACTGGCTGGTAGCTTTCATCTTTCCTTCCTGAAGATCCGTCCTGCCCCCAGGTTCTAAAGTAGGCTGCTTTTCCCTGTTGTGTCAACATGAAGATATTTAGGCACTAAAGAGAACTGTCTTTAGCAATTATTAAATTACAACAAAAATGGTCCTTCTCTATTTAAGATCTGATTCACAAGCACTTATCTGTGATAGTTACAAACCATTAGCTTGAACACATAGTGACACTAAATGGTAAGTCAGTGATGAAATTAGCTGTTTTTCTAGAGATCAGAAGCATTTGGGATGGCAGTACAGCAGACTAGGAAAAAAAAAACCAAGCACTGGCTCTGGAATAAGAAGACCTGGTTTAAATCCTAATTTTGCCACTTAAATGTAGTATGACCTCAACTAATTGCCTTTACTGTCTGGACCTCATCTGTAAAATGAAGAGGTGGACCCACTGACTTCTAAAGTCCCCTGCAGCTGGAAATCCTCTGGACAGTTTAAAATATTAGTAAGGAAGAAGTGTTAGCAGCACAGACCTAAACTAGACAACAATAGTGTCAAGTAATCGGTGATGTAAGAAGCCAATAGCTCAATAGCTATTAACCAATACCAACATCTGAATAGGATATTATTATCAATTAATTATAGTGGAGAAAGCACCTTAGTACAATGAAAAGAATAAGAGATTTAGAGTTAGAGACCTGGGTTCAAATCCTGCCTACCATTTGTTACCTATTTGACCCTAGATGAGTTATCTAATTCCTCTGAGTATCAGTTTTCTTATTTATTTAATAATGGTATTGAATGATGGTATCAGATGAGAGGGCTTGCAAATTCCCTTCCATTTTGTAATCTATTATCCTATGCTTGGCCAAAAAGCACAGAGCCACAAGTAATATAGCAAACCCTGAATTTTCTCTATTAAATACAGACTTTATCAACCTGACTCTCATTGAATTTAGCTTAAGGAGGGAATAACATACACACTCAGTTGGGTATCTTACTCTACAGGAAAGTAGGGGGGAAGGAGATAAGAGGGAGAGTTGACAGAAGGGAGGGCAGATTGGGGGAGAGGATAGTTAGAAGCACACACTTTTGAAAAGGGAAAGGGTCAAAGGAGAAAAATAGAATAAGTGGGGGGGCAGGATAGGATGAAGGGAAAGATAGTCAGTCTTTCACAATGTAACTACTATGGAAATGTTTTGCATAACTACGCATTTAAAACCCATATTGAATTGTTTGTCTTCCCAGTGGGGGTGGGTGAGGAGGGAAGAAGGAAAAGAATCTGGAAATCAAAGTTCTAAAAACAAATGTTTAAAAAAAATTTTACATGCAACTGGGAAATAAGATACACAGGCACTCGGGTATAGAAATCCATCTTGCTTTACTAAAAAGTTAGGGGGCGATGGGGGAGGATATAAGAGAGAACAGATTGGGGGAAGGGGTATTCAATAGGCTCGCTATCTTGGGGTGGAGAGTAGGGGAGAGATGGGGAGAAAATTTGCAACTCAAAATCTTGTGGAAATGAAAGTTGAAAACTAAAAATAAATAAATGAATTTTAAAAATACAGACTTTATAATGCCACCATTGCAGAGTAATTTCCTGTCTGTAAGATCTTTTAATGTAATCCATAAATTTTTTACCAGAAAGATTCAACAGTCTGAATTTGTTTAGGACCCTCTCCCCAAAGAATGTCACTGCAAAGTCGCCTAATAGTTGCCAACTCTGCTAAAGGTAAAAACAGCAATTAAATGAACTAATCTTAAAAGCAACTTATTGGCCCACTGGTACATTAAATGCTACTTCCAAAGTTCTTCTAAAGAAGAATCAACAAACTGAAAATAACAGCTTCTAGTGTGGGTGGCAGATACAGATTCATTAGAGAACTCTCCTTACTCATCTTCTCTACATACCTCATAATCCTTCTCCACTTTAAAAACCACAGTCTCTCTTTCCATCTTTGTCAATATTTGGCAGCAGATGGCAGTTTTGAGGCCACAGAGTTCCATCGATGCCATCACAAAGCCCAAATGGTACCACAAAACTGAATAGAAATGTAAGATATCCCTGATAGAATATAGAATAGAAATCCCTGAGTATACTAACATGGATATAGAATAGAAATCCCTGAGTATACTAACATGGATATTTTAAAATCTAGACCATTGGTTCTCAACCTTCCTAATGCCGCAACCCTTTAATACCATTCCTCATGTTGTGGTAACTGCCAACCATAAAATTATTTTCATTGCTACTTCATAATTGTAATTTTGCTACTGTTATGAATCGTAATGTAAATATCTGATATGCAGGATGTGTTTTCATTGTTACAAATTGAACATAACCCACAGGTTGAGAACCGCTGATCTAGACCCATAGTACTCAAGAAAAATTACAACACACCTTGTTCTCAGATTTCCTTTGTCATTTTATTTGGGAGCTGAACTTGATATTTAAATGCACTCCCTGTGAAGCAATTCCCCTTATGCAGATAGATGATTATTTTGCACCTTAAATGTCCTGGAAGGTTTCATGCATGACTGAGAGGTAAGTGGCCAGTGTAGGTCAGAGGAGAGAAGGTCTAGATGACACGAATCTGAGTTACATAATGGATAAAGTGCTTGATTTCAAGTCTGAAGGATATGGGTTTGAATCCTCATCAGAAACTTAAAATACATGTGGTCCTGGATGAGGATTGAACTTAAACTCACAGTCTTAGACTCTTGCTTTATGCAATATAGATATCAGTAACATTTATCTTTCTGGCCATTTCTTCACCATGCAGCCTATTCTCTAGGCAGCATTCTCATCCCCTTGTCCTCTGTGGAATACTGAACTCTGACTCTGCATCCTGTGGTTCTGAGAGGTGATCTTTGACTTCTCTGGAACTAAGCCTCTATGCTACTTCCCAGGTATCTTCACATCATGCTGCCTGCCACATGTACTTCCCATAGTTGTCTGTGTGTTATTTTCCCATATCAGAATGTAAACCCTTTGAGGGTAGGGGCCGTCTCCTTGCTTGCATTTGTTTGTTTTTTGGAGGGGGGAAGGCTGGGCAGCTGGGGTTAAGTGACTTGCCCAAGGTCACATGGCTAGTAAGTGTTAAGTGTCTGAGGCTGGATTTGAACTCAGGTCCTCCTGACTCCAGGGCCAGTGCTCTATTCACTGCACCACCTAGCCACCCCCACCTTGCTTGTATCTGTATCTTCAGTGCTTAGCATCATATCTGGAAGATTATACATGCTTATTCATTGTTCCATCTATCCATCTTTTTGCATTTTCATGCCTCAGTAGCTGTGAAGTTCAAATGAGATTATATACATATATATATATATGTATATATATATACATATATGTATATATATACATATATATATATGTATATATATACATGTGTATGTATATATATACATATATATTTGCAAACCTTAAAGTGCTATATAAAAGTTATTTTACCATTCATTATAATTTTTGTTATTATTATTATTATTTCTGACTTTGAGCCATTTCTCTAGCCACTGTGTCAAGGTTGATTCTCTTTATTGTCCTTATTAACAGACTGATGCTAGGAAACATTTGATAAACAGCTGCTATGTTGGACTTCCATCTCTCATTCTGAGAGACAATGGGGGCTCATAGAAAAAATAGAGCAGTAATTCAAGAGGCCTCGTTTCTAGTTTCTGTTCACTCATGAAGTTGTGGTTTGGCATGGAACAAATTCCTTTTTTTCTCTTTGCCTCAGTTTCTTTAGTTGTGAAATGGGTATAATACTACCCATTCTACTTATTTCACAAAGCAATTATAAGAATTAAATGATAGAACAGACATGAAGGTGAAGTGAAAAGCTAACAGGGCTGTGTGAAGTATTGTTGTTAGTTTTCCTGCTGAGCACAGACAAACTTTTGAGGCAGAAGCCATGAGTAATCGTGGAAAGAATATTGCAATCAGCAGGTTTGGGTTTTTTGAGTATTGATTCTGCCACATTCTGTGTGATTTAGATAAGTCATTTAATGTCCCTAAGCCTCAGTTTATTCATCCGTAAAATGGGAACATAAACTTTCACCATCTACCTATTGTAGGAAAGTCCTAGCATATAGAAATGTGAATTGTTTCCTTGTGGAGTAAATTCTGTGGCAAATTGACACTGTTTCTCACTTTAAGCCATTTCTTTTGATTTCACTTCAGTGTATCTGTCCTGGGGTTATTTATAAAGGATGCTTATTTCCTGGAATTTGGGGTCCACATACACAACACAAAGAGATGAAAACTTAGAATGTAGTAGGGTAGAGTGGAAAGAGCATTGGCTTGGAGTGAAACAAAGTGCTTTCAAATCCATACTCTGGTGATTACTTTTTGATGTTGGAGAAGTCACTTAAATGCCCAGAGTCAGTCTCAATTTCCTTATCTTCAAAGTAGGGGATAAACTAGATGGCCTCTGGGGTCCCTTCCAGCTCCAGTTCTATGATTGAGTGACAAATATCTACTTTGTCAATTGCACCATTCATTTGCCTATAGAACTTAGTACCTGTCCAAGTAAAAACCATCTACCTAGCAAAGCAGAGCTATTATGATTGTAACACTTCACGAAATTAAAAAAAAATACTTGACAACTAAACAAAATTGTGAAACTTATGCTAATCTCTCCATGACTAGCAAGGACTTCCAGAACCCTTCGGTAATAATACAAATGCAGTAAGACTAGTAATAAGTGGAATATTTGCTCTACAGTAATTTTTAGCTCAAGTGTGTCAACTGAGAATAGTCACGTGAATAAACCCATTACATAGAGAGGCACAAAATGAATCCATTAATTCTGGATTCACTTATGGAGGCTATAACTCATGCCGAAATTGGGTCACATACTTTGGCTACTTTGTTAGAAGATGACATTCATTAGGTTATTTCAACACACACACACACACACACACACACACACACACACACACACACACACACACCAAATTGACATTGGGAAGATTAGATTTGTGTAGGCCAAAAAGCTTCATTTGAGAATGCTAGAATTTGTAAGATTTTAACATAACAGCTTTATGTTCTCAACACATTTTTTTGAGGGTAGTGACTACAACTGGGATTTCATTGGAAAATCCTAGTTACACAATTCCCCAAATTGATGCAAATTACAAAATTTGCCATAATTTATATTCTTAGAGAGTTGAGGGCAAATGATTTCCCTAGATACCCAGCCAGCACACATAGGTCTCAATTAGTGAAAATAATTAATCTGTTGAACTAGTCATATATATTTGATTTCACACTTCAAAATTATGTTTTTCAAAAACCAAAATTGGTTCAAACCTAATGGAAACATGCAGAATGAACTTGCAGGAGTACTTTGTGTCATTAATTATTTCTCCAAATTTTGACCCATATTTTGATGTCAGAGGCAGGATTTGAACTCAGGTCTTCATATTTTTGAAACTAATTCTCTGTCTACTATATCATATTTCCTCTCATCACTTTCTTTAGGAGCCACCTCCCTGTCCCAAAAAATTATTAAACAGAGCAAGATGCACATGTGTCTCAAGTTCTGTTTTCTACAATTCTTTCATTTAACTGAGTCTAATTCTCACCTATTTATAAGATTAGATTGAGGTGTAAGGGGAAGAATATCATGATTAAGTCTTGAAACATCAAGATAAAAATTCAGAAAAGAAGCCAAATGCAAGCCAAATGTTGTGAAAGTATCAGTGTTTCTCTAGTTTTTCTCATAGCCCATGTCATGTCCTATCCGTGGAGGAAAAATTGGTTACACAATAAAGGAAATCACTTAATTTTTTTCCTCATTTTTCCAACCTATTCAATCTCCTCTCTACTTTTTTTTTGTTCCTATCTGTCTCCTTTCGTGCATCTCTCTCCTCGTCCTCATTTCCCAACTCCCTTCTCTAGGTATGATGGGTTTTATTACATATCATTTTTGAAAAACTTAATTTTCCCCACAACAAGGTTTATAGCAGAGAAAAAACGGTTACATAAAGGACCCATGACTGAAATCTCCATGAGGGCAGGCAACCCATCTTATTTAAGCTTAGAATATCCTTCTACTCTACCCATCAGCCTATTCCTGTGCTCTCTAACAACATAGGCATGTCATATATTTTTATTTGTTGAATTCAATGATTTGTTGATTAGGTCAAACCCCAAAAGCAGTTAGCTAAGACATAACAGAAGAGAGGCTATGGACAGGCACTGAGTTGCAGCATGATCTGCCCCTCTAGGATTGAACTTCACACTCTTAGCACTCTAAAACATTTAACCACATCACAATTATTACTTGGGCAAAAATTCAAATAGATAACCTATGAGACTTATAGACTCACAGAATAAAAAGTAGTTAATAGTTGTTATACAGCCAGTTAGCATGTGTTGAACAGGTATAGAATTATTATGTGTCAGGTACTGTGCTAAGAACTAAGGATACAAAGGAAAGTAAAAAATAAACCTGCCACCTCTTTTGGTGTTATTGTTCAGTCATTTAGACTTATGATCCTGTGAAGCATATTGTCCATGGGGTTTTCTTGGCAAAGATAACGTAATGGTTTGCTTTTTCCTTCTCCAGTGGATTAGGACAGAGATAAAGTGACTTGCCCAAGATCACACAAACAGTAAGTGTCTAAGGCTGGAGTTAATCTCAGATCTTCCTGATTCCAGGCCCAATGCTTTCTTCACTGAACTACCTAACTGTCTCTCTCCCCTCATTCCAATAATCATTGTTCTGTTGGAGCTCAAAGTCCAACATGCAAACAAATATGTACAAATAAGCTCTTACTGTTCATCTAGCCCAATCATATGTACCCACTGAAACAGGTCTAAATTGTAGGGTTTATATTGTTATATGCATGGAAATTAGAATGAAGTTTCCTATGGAAATAATTCTATAAGTGATCTTTGTTCCCTAGACCACTCTATTTCACCCATCACATAACTAACTTTTTGTACTTATTGCATTATTACAGCTCTAGCCATTGTTACTTCAATGGGAAAGTTCATTCATTGAACATTGATTCTTATTTAGGTACAGAAGCTTTCTTCTCCTTTTCAGAAAAGGAAAATGGGGTCGAATTTTACATATATCAGTAAATCAGAGAGGCAGCTGGTGGTGTAGAGGCAGCAATGAATAGGGTTTTGAATCTGGATTCAGAAAGTCCTGAATTATGTGCCTCTAAGCAACCCACTTAACCCTTATTTGTTTCAGTGTGCTCAACTGTTAAATAAGGATAACAGTAGCATTTACCTCCATTGAGGTTAAGTGACTTGCCCAGGTCACACAGGTAGTACATGTCAAGTGTCTGATCAGAGGCTAGATTTGAACTCAGGTCCTCCTGACTTAAGGGCCATTGATCTATCCACTGTGCCACCTAGCAGCCCTGAGGATTTTTCTTAGGATAAAATGTGCAAGTATTTGTAAAGTGCTTCACAAGTCTTAAAGTGCTATGTGAGTACAAGCTATTAGTTTTACAAAGTACTTATTTCATAAGGTAGGCTGTAAAACATAGTTGTAAAATATAATCAATTAAATTGAATTGAAATATTATGAAGAAATGACTTTGTGAAAACAAAATCCTCAATAAGTGACTTATTATTGTTGAAATAATAAGGTATATTGGTAAACCTGAAGAATGGCTAGATTGTAAGCTCTTTTAGGGCAAAGATTATCTTTTACATCTTTCTGTATCCCCAGCACTTCATACTGTATGTACCTGGTATGTAGTAGGCACACAATAGATGTTTGTTGAATTGAATTCCCCATCTGTAAAATGAAGACAGTATGCCCACTGTATACCTCTAAAGTGTTTTTGTTTTTTATTTTTTTTGGAGAGGGGAGGGCAAGGCAAGGCAATCAGGGTTACATGACTTACCCAAGGTCACACAGCTAGTAAGTGTTAAGTGGCGGAGGTCAGATTTGAATTCAGGTCCTCCTGACTCCAGGGCAGGTGCTCTATTCACTGCACCACCTAGCCACTCCTATACCTCTAAAGTTTATTGTGAGGAAAATATTTCTATTACATTGTAAACTTCCTGAAGGTAAGGGATTTGCTTTATTCAGCTTTAAATACCTATTAAGTACTTAAAGAATGTTGGATTGAATTTTCCAGATAGGCATAAATACCTGTTTGCAGGGAAGATACCCACCTCTCTAGGCCAGTGACTGCCAATCATTCCCTGTGTTCAGAATTGGGGATTGTTCCCAGTAAGTAGGAAGATAGTAATAAAGACTCCCTTTCCACCTAGTCTTTGAACAAACCATTCCTTACTAGCATCAGCATCATTGTTAGCATTTATGTAGTGTTTTCAGGCTTTTCAAGCATTTTACAGATATCTTCTCATCTTATCTTCACGTCAGATCATGAAGGTAAGTGATATTATTATCCCCATTTTACAGATGAGAAAACTGGGATAGGCAGAGGTCAAATGATTTGACTAGGTTACAGGTTCTAGTAAGTGTTTGAGGTTGAATTTGAACTTAAATCTTCCTGATTTCTGGACCAGTGCTCTATCCATTGTGCCACCCAGCTGCATAAGATATTGCACACTCTATGACTGTCCCTATGTTCACTGAATTCTTCTCTAAGATTGGTCTAAAGGAAACTTTCTTGAATAGATCTAGGAGGGGACCTATGTGGGCATGTATGCTGTTGTAGCATCTTGCAGTGCAAAGAGCACACTGGTTCTGAAGAATCTATGTTCAAATTTCCTCTCCACACTTATTTCTGAGTGACCCTTGGACACATCAAATGATTTCCATAGGTCTTAGTTTCCTTATCTTCAAAATGAGAAGGTTTGATTAACTGGTCTCTGAGGTCCCTTGCAGCTCAAGAGCTGTGATCTATGAGCCTAATGTGGTATTTATGGTCCTTTTATCAACTGTGACCTTGTCCTTCTTTTTCCAAGAGGGCCAGTGAAGTCATGGATGATGTCTTGATTGACACATGAATTGGATTTAACTGAGGCAGAGTTGCATAAAATCTTCAGCTTCAGTCATTGAAGTTCAGTGGCAGAACAAAAGTCAGGATAACTAGTGATGGGCAAAGATGCAGTGAATGAACTTAGTATATTTGGTTCCTGACAAGCTTTAATTGCTCCCCAGTGACTGCTTCAGTTACCTTCACCGTCATTGGAACAAATTTTTCTCATATGGCCATTCCACCAAGGAAAGTTTTCATGTACTTGGGGTAGACATCCCTTTAACTCTCTGACAGGTTTGAGTCTTACTGGTTACCCTCAACCTGGTTTAGCTTATCTGCCAAGATGGTTTACCAGGATGTTGCCATTGGACTTGCTACAGTTTTTTGGAACCACAGGGGAGAGTTGGGTGAATCAGGTGGACACCAAGGGTGGATAAGAGATCCTAAAATGGGCTTGGCAAGCCTTCACAACAGAGATACAAGCCATCC
>CM053580.1:205661376-205689887 GCA_028627135.1 Pseudochirops cupreus | reverse complement strand
AGAAGAATGCCTTAAAAAGTCAAATTTGCCAGATGGAAAAAGAATCTCAAAAGCTTGCTGAATAGAGTCAAGCAAATGGAAGCAAATGACTTTATGAGAAATCAGGATACTATTAAACAGATCCAAACAAATGAAAAAATAGAAGGCAATTTGAAATATCTCCTTGAAAAAACCATTGACCTGGAAAGTAGATCCAGAAGAGACAATTTAAAAATTACTGGACTACCTGAAAGCCATGATCACAAAAAGAACCTAGAAAGCATCCTTCAAGAAATTCTCAAGGAAAATTGCCCTGATATATTAGAACCAGAGGGGAAAATAGAACTTGAAAGAATTCACCAATCACCGCTCAAAGAAGACCCCAAAAAGAAAACTTCTAGGAATGTTATAACCAGGTTCTGAAGTTCCTAGATCAAGGAGCAAATATTACAAGCTGCCAAGAAGAAACAATTTGAATACTGTGGAAACACAATCAGGATAACCCATGATTTAACAGCTTCTACATTAAGAGATTGAAGGGCCTGGAACATGATATTCCAGAGATCAAGAGAGCTAGGATTAAAACCAAGAATCACCTACCCAGTAAAATTGAGTATAATGTTCCAGGGGAAAATATGGTCATTCAATGAGGTAGAGGACTTTCAAGCATTCTTGAGGAAAAAACCACAACTGAACAGAAACTGTGACGTTCAAATACAAGAAGTATGAGAAGAGGAGTATGCTGAGCCTGAGAGAGATACAGTGCCTTGAATCATGGTTTTACAACTTGGAGGGAACTTGGAAGCCAGGAAGTCCAATCTCCTCATCCATATGATGAGGAAACAAAAGCCTTGAGAGGACACTTGCCTTGTCTGTGGTCACCCAGGTAATAAGTCACAAAGGTGAAATTTAGAGGTAGGGCTGAAAAAAAATATGTCAGCTAAAAAAGTTTTCAAAAAGAACTATCTGTCCTTTTCTGACTCTTCTCTGGTATTAGGCACTTGTGTATTGTACTTCCTTAAAAACATCTTTTAAAAAATCAAATAATTGAATTAGTGTAAGTAAATACCACTTGCAAAAAAAAATGCCTATATTTGCTATCCATCTTAACTCCTTTTTGAAACCAATTTTCCCTGTAGGTGAAAAGCTATAAACATTTGCACTGATTTTTTAAAAATTTTCATTGTCTTTGGTTTTATTCTTCTTCCCTTGAAATAGCAGTGTGCATGCTTTAGGATTTTGTTTAGACATCGTTTTTCTTTTTTCTGTTGCTTATTCATATAAAAATGATCTATCAAAAAGAAAACCAACAAGAAAAGCTAGTTTGTCTTAAAACTGGTTTACCTTGAATTTACTGGAATCTCAATATTTGAAAGCATTGAGGCAGAAAACATGTATCTTCTGTACTAAAGCACTCAAGTCTATGAAATAGATAACCTATTCAGGGTGGAAAAAAAAAAGAAAGTGCCTGTACTATAACAAAATCACAGGTCTGTTCATACACACACACATACACACACACACACACACACACATACACACACGTGTGTGTGTATTTATGTGTATATGCAGAGTTGTTGGATATTCTATTTCCTATGCCCAGCTCAAATTCTGCTTTTTCCATGAGCTTTTCCCCAGCCACCCCAGCATGTACTGAATTGTTTCCTTCTTGAAAACATATTTAGTTATTCCCTATCTTATTTATCACTCTAGTATCTCAGAGACCTTTAATTTTGTCTTATAGTTATCTGAAACAGTTAGTAGATCTCCAATGACTGCATAAAATTTTTGGGCTTGGCATTTTCAAGGATCTGCGGTCACCCTTAAACCATGATGAGTCACTAGGGAAGGAGTTCCTAGGAGGTATTACTAACTATGCTATTTGAAATTATACTATCTTATATTATTTTCTGAGGCAGCTTGGTAGCTCAGTGGTGGGCTTAATATCAGGAAGATCTGTGTTCAAATCCAACCTCAGACATTTACTAGCTTTTTGACCCTGCGAAAGTCACTTAACCTCTGTTTGCCTTAATCCAATGGAGAAGAAAATGGCAAACCACTCCAGTATCTTTGCCAAGAAAACCCCATGGACAGTATTGGTGTGCTACGGTCCACAGTTCCATGAAGAGTCACCAAACAACAATATTGTTATCTAGTGTGGATTACCTGAGTTCCTATATAATTTTAAATTTTTTTAGAATAAGGGCCCAAATTGAAATTTCTTTATCCCAATGATTTTGTTACCTAATTTAGTGCCTCTATACCACAAACTTCTGCTTACAATCTAATTACTTCACTATTCACACTGATGACAATTCTAACAACCTCTATTCCTGAACTCACACGGCTCATCTCTTCATTCCATCTCATTCACCCACATGGGTGAGCACATCTCAGACTTCCCCATCACCTGATACTGTTCCACCTCTGAAATCCTGATACCTGAAATTTCTGGTTCTGACCCAAAATCTTTTCACTCACTGGTTCAGTCATTCTGAATCTCCTCTTCAATGGCAGAGTGATCTCTAGTGACTCTTTGTTCTTTTAGTCCATTATCCATGTTATGACTTTATTCTCCTTTCTTCCCAGTTTTGACTCTATATTAAAGATTTCATCAAGGTGCTATTCCTCACACTTATCTTTTGGGTCTCCCAACTTGTATTTTTCTCTTTTACTCAAGTCTCCGAATGCTGCTGGAAGAAATCAAGAAAAATTCTTATTGGTTCCAGTTTAAAAATTACACTAACCTCAACCAGGCCCTCATCGTTTCATAGCAATTTTCTAACTTATTTCTGATTGATTCCCTATCGTACTCCTAAGTTTGACTATTACAACTATTCCCCTCAATTTTACCCCAAACTGTCTCTTGCTGTATGATCACACTGCTCAGCTGAAGCTATTCTCTCCAAGGTCATGAATGACTCCTTAATAGCAACGGCCCTTTTTCTTCAGGATTTTTCTAAAGTATTGATTATTTTTCAACCTATCTTTCTAAATACTCCCCCCACCCTTATTTTTCCTAGCATTGCTTTTGCCTTGGATCTTGCTTAGGTGGACATTACCTCCCACTCACTTTTACTACCTCATCATCCTCTCCCACTCCCTAAAAAATGAGTGTCACTAAAGATTCTGATCTGGGCCTGTTTCTCCTACTGTCTCTCTAAAATAACTCATTGGCTTCTATGATGCCCTTTATCACTCTTGTTCAGATTACTCCAAAGTTGATTTATCTATCCCCAAGTGCTCCTACATTTTGAAATCTTTTCTATATATTTCTACCTGAGTATTTTGGTCTTACCCTAACCACAATGTCTCCAAAACTCAATTATTCATCGGTTAACTGAAATCCACCCTTCCCCAGGTTACCTTTTCTAGGAGTCATCAGTGATGGTGATCTGATATATGCAGTGATCCTTTAAGGGATTCAGCAGTGGGTGCTGCCTTAGGAACCTTCTCTTGTTACTAGTACTCTTCTCTCAGCCATTCCAGGTTTGCATATCTCTAGTTAAGTCATTTAGCCCTTTTTTACTTGTACTAAAATATATCTGTTACTTTCAACATAGAATGACTGGACTAATTCTTCTATAGTCTTCTTTAAGCCCTAAATGGATAGGTACATTACACTAACTCATACATTTATCACCTTTTACTTGCACTATTGTAATACTTCCTTTTCATCATATCCTTACCTCTAATCCTTCTCTTTAATCTTTTCTTCACATAACAGTCAACATGTTCTTCCTAAAGAACAGGTTTAACATGTCACTCAACTTAACTATTCAATATCTCCTAGGTATAAAAGATGCTCAAATATATCAGCAACCAGAAAGATTGAAATATATTAAACAGAAGTTTATCTACTATGAGCAATGCATTCTGCCAGGAGCTGGAGACACAAATAAAACAGTGCCTGAACTAAAGGGACTTACATGTTACTGAAGGAACAAAGTATGTACATCATCAAAATCCAGAGAGGAAGTAGTATCTAGAGGGAGAAGGCATGTTCAACAACATCAAGTGTACCAAATAGAAAAGAATGAAAACTAAAAAACAAAAAACAAAAAAAAACATCATTAGATTTTGGAAATAAGACATCATTGGTAACTTGGAAGAGTGTACCTTCTGTGTTGCCATAGGATAAGAGTTTAGATTTCAGAAGGTTGAAGAGTCTTGTAATGAGTTGGAAGTCAAATTGCAAAGGGTTAAGGATTGAGAGGACAGGGTATGGAGGATATGAGTGGAGGTGGGATCTCCTGGGAATTTGACTGAGAAAGGAAGGAAAGATATAGGATGTTAGCTAATGGAGACAATAGTAAGGTTTGGGGAGAAAGGCATGTTTAGAGACGAGGTAAAAGTTAAAGATAAGAGACAAAAGGGTTAATGACTTATAATCTGCTGGAGAAATGGATGGAGGTAGTAAGAAGTGAACCTATGGTAGAGTTGGTTTTGGCAAGGAAAAGGGCTAACTCATTATTAGAGATATAGGGAAAGGGAAGATGTCAAAAGATAATAAAATGAGGATAAAAGAAAAAAGTTTGTGTGGAATGGCTTAAATTTTCACAGAGAATATATTTAACGTGTGTAAGCCATGAAGGGAGATAATCATGTCAAGAGATTGGGGGTCATCACCAGTAATCCTGATCTATATTTGGCCACTGCACCTAGATGATTGTGGAGGAGAAAGTGAGGCTGGTGACTTTGCACAGCCCTCCCTCACTTAAACCCAGTTCACTGCAATTCATGGCATTGCCTATCTGATGCCATGGTCCTCTTCAAGAATGAAGGGCAAAAGATGATATTAAGAGATTATGGTCAGATATGCTGCCTCTCTGAACTTTCATGACACCATACTCTTCCTTAATTTATTCCTTTTGGAATACATAACTTCATGTAGGTGATGACATGCAGGTCAAGAACTATTTTCTTCTTGTCTTTGTGTGCTTAGCTCCTGGGTGAATACACTGTACATAGTAGGTAAACTTCTGATTAATAGGTCTCAATCTTGACTGCTGATATATTTGGACATCTTCTATATCTAGGTCTGGTATGTTTAATGGTCAGCTTTTTTTGTTTGTTTGTTTGGTTTGGTTTGGCTTTAAAGAAGTAGAACATTTGCAGATAAGGGTGTAATCCAGTGTGAGACCATTACTCTGTGTTCTTGAGGTAGAGTAAAGAAGTAGGCCCTGGATTTTAAAGACACTGTTTGAATTGGGAGTTTAACACGGCCTCAACCAAGATATTGAAGTATCTTCATATAAGGGCAGTAGTTGAGAGAAGACAGGAAGACAGTGAGCCAGGTCCTGATTTCCTTGAGTAAGAAGAAGGATGATCAAGAACCATTATAAAACAGCCAATATAATTTGAATTGGGTGCAAATTTTTGATACTGGGATGGAGTAGGGTTTAAGTCAGTCTGCCTTTGCATAAGGTCCATAAGGGGGGATAGTTTCAAAGATGACAAAAAAGATAGGCTAAAGTCAGATTATTAGGTGCCATACTGTTTTCCTGTTAGAATGTTACAAAGAGAAGCAAAAAAGATCCACGTATACATACTACTACCACTACTACTACTCTCCTAAAGACCTGATCATTTGTAAAAATAGTCCCCATTCACACATCATCACTCCAGGATCACCATTAGTTTCCTTCTCTGCCCTTCCTATGAGTGTCTCTGTTGGCCATCTCCTTCCAGCTGCTGACGGGATGCTGTGTTAGCTCCTTCAGAGGACAATGATTTGAATTTCAAAGGAATAAGGCAGGTCCTTAAGAATTCTTGTGAAGCCCTCTAATGTTTTTACGACAGTGAACTTGTTTATGACCATACAGTAAAAGTTAAAGTGAAGTAATGGATTCTATATTGTATTATCATATTGTTTCATCTGAAATATTTCTGCTTCTAATTCCCTCCTAAAGAGAGGGGAAGAACAGGAAAGGAAGGAAAAGGAAAAGAAGAACAAGAGTAAACCATCAACACTTGATTTTTGTATTCCTTACAAAAGCACAGTTGTAATCATGACAAATATAAACTTATTTTCAAAATTTTAGATTTACTTTTTGGGACATAGTCCTAATTCAACCTTTTTTTTCCCCCACTCTTCATTATGAAATGTTGAATCCCATTCTATATGGATTCATTTTAAGTATCTTTTTTTTCTGTCACCAATTGTCCTTGCATAACAGGGAAGAACTTCATGTCCAACTTAAAGTGGAAGCCTTTGAATTTGGGTATGGTGACATTCTATATTGTCTAAAGAATGGCTGAGCTAAGTACAGAAAGCATCATGAGCAGGAAGTTGGTCATTAGATGCTGAAATTTCTTTTGACTGTACATGTAATTGAACGAATGAATGAATGAAGCATTTATTAAGTAATTACCCTGCTAAAAATTTTGTGTTCACTGTCGGAGATAGAAACAGTAAATTAATACATTCCTTACTCTCAAGGTACTCACATTGCAATAGGGGAGGTACCTCATAGGAAACGTTTCAGTTAAAAGTCATATGTAAAAAATCTGGTATTTAGGGTGCCGTAGTGAGTAAGAAAACTTGAAATAGTCAAAAATATAAAATGACCCTCAATACTTTGTGATCCCTTTTCTCTTGGTGGAACAGAGGCAATCAAGTCATCAAAGGGTACTAAGAATATACATTTTTTAGAGCATCCAAAATTTAATTATTGGTGCCCTTACTATACAAACCTTTTTTAGCTGCTCGATAATCAAATCACATTTATATGGGCACTGTCAATTTAAATAAAACCAAATAACATAAAGCAATTATTAATTTGAAGGGCAGTTAATGGATTCTCCTAGAAGAGTAGGTAAGCTAGTGGAGTTGGTTTCATTATGAGCCCAAAGTCAACAATAAATGTAATTTCATGAGATACTTGGTCATTATGCTTATCATGCTAATAAGGGAAACAACAGACTTCAGTCGAGATAATTGCATCTTATGTACTACCTTCTGCTGTGTATGATAAAGAAGGATGGTAAATTTTATTAATAACTTCACAAAAAGACTCAGTGGCTTCAGTGAGAAAGTTGGCACATGGGAGGACATTGAAACACCTGTTGGAAAACATGTTTCAGTATCAATTAAGAAAAGAGACCAGAGGCTCGTAGGCAATCCAGAAGATGTCTCTGAATTTTGAGAACTTGCTTCAAGATTTTAGATCAAACAATATATACAAAAGAGAAATTGATTATATCCTAACAAAAATAAAATAACTGCAGAATAAATTGTCTTCATGAAGTCAAATCCTTGGCTCATTCAATCAAATGTTGTAAATTTCAGACCAGACTAAAGGATAAGGATTAGAATATAGTATGTATGGTTATAATGTTTTTAACACAAGACTTTTTAAGATCAAGATTTTGATACCCCCAAGTAAGAAACTGACAGAAATCAAAACATTCACTGTATCACTATTTCTAATTGAATTTTATCTGGAACAAAACCATCAGAACAATGAGGTCAGAAATTGCTGTAGCCAAAAAAACCCAAAAAACAAACAAACAAACTTTATCTTCCCAAGGAGAGAAATATGGCAGCCAAGGGCAACCCTGATTTATGGTATAAGCTATAGGCATTAGAATTATGGAGGAGTTTCCTAGTCTATCCTCCATGAGGCTGCCAATGTGATATTAAACAAATCTGATCACATTGTTGCCCTATTCAAAACCTTTCAGTGAATCCCAAAGGTGGTGCAGTAGATAAAAAGCTGTTCTGGTGTCAGAAAAACTCATCTTCCTGAGTTCAAATGGGGCCTCAGACATTTATTGGCTGTGTGACCCTGGGCAAGTCATTTAACTTTGCCTCAGTTTCCTCATCTATATGAGTTGGAAATGGAAATGGAAAACCACTCCAGTATCTTTTTCAAGAAAACTCCAAATGGGGTCACAAATTGGACAAGACTGAAACACTACTAAACAACCATTGCATCTAAAACAATATACAAACTTCTGTATTTGATAGTGAAATGCCATCACAATATAACTCCATACCACCTTTCTAGGCTAATTAAACATTATTCCTATTTTATAGCTCACCTGACCTACTTACTGTTCCTTGAACATAATACATCTCCAATGTCCCATTGTACGGACCATCAACCATGTACAGAATGTACTCTGTCCTCAACTTTGCATCATAAAATCCCTATATTTCTTCAGAACTCAGCTTTAAAGTTATCTGATATATGAAATGTTTCTCAATTTAAATCCAGATGCTATTGTTCCATCTTGAAATTACTTCATGTACATTCAACAGTAGATTGTCTATACACATTTAATAAGTACCTGCAATATGGCAGGCATTGGCTTAATACTTGGGATATAAATATGAAAAAGAAAGACGTACTCTACACTCAAGGATCTTATAACCTAACTGAGGGAAAACAGCAAACAAAGGAAAGCAAGAAAAAGGACAGGGAAAGAAGGTATCTAGCATGGGGTATGGTAAAGAAGCCAAATAAATCCAAACTGAGTTGAGTAGGATAGGAAATGAGGAGATACATGTCCTCTGCCCCTCCCTCTTAAATTGAGGAGCAAAATAGGGTTAAATTAAATTAGCTCTTAAATTAGGGTTTCACCATCAAATCTGAGAGGCTGAAGATACTTATATGGTGTGAGTACCAAGACTGATTGGATCTTTCAAAATGGTGAGATTGCCCAATGATATGTTTGTTGAGAGAATGGAAGAGAAGCCAAAGATGTCCAAAATATGTGCAACAAGCATATACTTTGCATTTGCTTATATGTTCATGTTGTTCCTTTACAAATGCACACAGGCAGGTGCACACACACACGTACACACACACACACACACACACACACACACACACTAACAGAAACTCTCTCTGAGGGGAGCTGGCACATAGTCATTGATAACAAAAGAGGATTGCCAAATGATTAATTATAAAAGGTATCACAAAATAGTGCAAAGTAGTTGTTTAGAAAATGAGAATACAGAGAGTTTGGTGTGAGATATAATTAAAGTGGATCATCTCTCGAGCATTCTTGGATCAGGCTTGTACCTGACTAAACCCCCATAAAGGAAATCCATGCTGGAGGCAATGCCATTTTAAAGATCCTCAGGAGTTAATTTTCAAAATGTATCAAAGATAGGAAAATGGTAGAAAAGATGGCAGACTTGTCCTTAAGCAAAGAAAGCCTATGGAACTGAAAGTGATCGTAATCAACACCTGCCAACACAACTGTGCTAGGAATACAAAAACTGTATTTTAAGAGGTGAATACAAGGTGATGTACTTTTGTGTCTTTTTGCACATAGGATACATGACATTAAATATGAGTTTGAGCTCAAAGAACTTTATCACCCTGGCTGCCCTCAGAGGTTTGATCTGCTTGCTGTTACACTAGCAATCAATATGTAATAATTTATAGTGATGCATTAACAATTGCACTGCTAGCCCTTAGCATATGACTTGACTCTTAATGGCAATGGTGGTAGGAATGTTTGCCTGTTTATTGGTGTATGTATGTGGGAGAGGCTGGAGGATTGAAAATATCCAAAGTGACCAACACTTTATTTGTTGTGACAAAGAGAATTTTTTTTTTTATAGTTCCTCAGGTTTTTTTGTTTTTGTTTTTGTTTCTTATTTTTTTTTTATGGGAAATTTAAGAATAGGCGAGGAAGCTAGAGCATGCTAGCTTCAACATGGGGTATTAGTTTTGTTTTAAGTAAATATGATTCAATTCAACAAAAATTTATTGGAGATCTACTCTCATCCATGATTATCTCTTGATGCTAATTAGCCAGACTGATTTAATTAGCTTTTAAAGGGTAGATAGTTATTGAGGTGTGATAGAAAGTGATGCATATGTTTATAAAGATAAAAATAAAACAATTCTTTCCCTCAAGTAGTTTACATACATGTATACTTGTTTTGTTGTTCATTCATTTTTCTGTCAGATCTGACTCTTCTAGACCCCATTTGGGGTTTTCTTGGCAGAGATACTGTAGCAGTTTATCTTCTCCTTCTCCAGCTCATTTTACAGATGAGGAAACTAAGGCAAACAGGGTTAAGTGTCTTGCCCAGGGTCACACAGCTAGTAAGCATCTGAGGCCAGATTTGAACTCAGAAAGAAGAGTTTCTTGTCTCCAAGCCACTGTACCACTTAGCTTTCTGTGCACACACACACACACACACACACACACAGAGCTTTGCATTTATTATATTATAGAATATTATATTATATAGTATATATTATATACTATATATTACAGAATGTATGCATATATTCTAAGAATCTAGCTTTAATATGTATTCACTAACCTAATAGAAGTGTGAGGGAAGAAAAACTTAAATGTTAACATTATGATTAGTAGTTTTTGGAATTATTTTCATTTCAGATTTGAAATGATTTTCCCTAAAAGTCTTCATGTTGGAGCGGCTAGGTGGCACAGTGAATAGAGCATCGGCTCTGGAATTAGAAGGACCTGAATTCAGATCTGGCCTCAGACACTTAACATTTACTAGCCATGTGACCTTGGGCAAATCACTTAACCCCAATTGCCCGATCCTCCCCCCTCAAAAAAAAAGTCTTACTGTGATGCCTCATTAAGGAATGGAGATAACTCTGAATCTATAAAGAGCCTGTCCACAGACTGCAAGATTTGGCAGGTCCTTCTAAGGCAAAAGAGAATTTAGAAAGGCCTGGTAATCTATTGGATGTCTACTACCCAAGGAACAATCTCACTAAGTTCAGAGATTCTCAACAAACAGAAAAAGGATTTTTTTTCCCCCTAACATCAAGTTTTATATACTTATTGCATTTGGAAGATGAACTCTACATTTGGTAGCATGTATCCCAAACACTTAGGTCAATCGCATAGCAATTCTTGAAGAGTAATGGACTGGGGAGAACATCAAATGGCTTTAAAATCAAGAGATGGTGTAAATATTAGGACAACTATAAATTTCATAGGCAATAAACTTCTGGACTTCTGGGCACATAGTAATCCAACCATTGTAAATCACATGGGAGGTTGAGATAACTCATCTAAACTCTAGTGGAGATAAAACAGCCAAGTCATATTGTCTGTATTGAAGGGGTTCACAAAATCATACATTCAAACTGAAGGGAAGCAGGTGATGGATGGGAAGAATATATAACTTATTATCTCACTTTTTGTGGATGTACTTTTACTATAAAAGTTATTTAATTCATGATGATAAGAAATCACTGACTTTTTCTACTTTATCTGGTTACCTTTAATTCTCATATTCTTTTTCAGTCCGGAGAATTCTCTGCCCTAAGGTATTTTTAAGATTTTGGCTTTGGGTATATAATTATAGGATCAGAGAATCTCAAAATTGATAGCAAAACCCAAAGCCATCTATCCTATAACATTATTGAATGGAAACTCCGTCTTTCGGATCCTTGAAAAAAGAGTATCTAGTCTGCAGCTAAAGAGGTTTAGTAACGGTCTTTGATTATATGACATCCTTTCTGTTGAACCATCTGGTATAGAGACATGAAAAAAAAGCAGATAATAATATGGCCTTAGTGTTGATTGAGAATAGTGTCAAACTTTGTGCATAGTGCATTCTAAAGACCAGGACAAAATAGAGGGTATGCTTCTTGAGTTTAACCCTATATAGAGAGAGACATAAATGTCCCAGAAGTTAGCCTAATGAAAAACATTATTTAGTGGAAGGTTGGTCAAACTTAGGAGTCAGGAAACCTAAGCCGAATCTCACTTCAGATACTTATTAGTATCTCTGACAAAAGTAAGGAAATTTACTGTGTCAAAGCTTCTGTTTCCTCATAAAGAAATGGGCAAATTTGTTCTTGCTTTACCTACCTCCCAGGGTTCTTTTTAGGGAAAAGGTTTTCAAAGCCTTAAATTCTTTATAGAGAGAAGTTAATATTATTTTATTTTTATTATTATCATTAATTATCATTATTGTGTTACTACTACTAGTAGTTCTACTACTCCTACCACCACTACTATTACTGTTACATCATAGAAATAGGAGCAGTAAGAAGATGTAAGTGCTTATTGTGAATCTACCACTGTGTGACTCTGAGTCACTTAATTTAATATTTGTCCTATGTATATCATTATACTATCTGGGTTAGTAAAATTAAGGTATTAAAAATCTCAAAAATTACAAAATGAATAAATTTAGTATATTATTCTATCAGAATATAATAGCCTCCACTGAATTCTAGGCTCTCAGAATGCAAATGAGTAAAGAAAATTACAATATTTAATGGAAAATCTGTATCATATGTGAAGGAAAGCTTTCTTCACCTTTTTATCAATTTTTTTTTAAAATTTGATGACTACATGATCTCCTTGCTATCCCCTAGCAAAGGAATAATTTTAAAATAACATTCTTATGTGTGCCCAGTGACCATAAAGTTCTTTTGGATACTTACTTATGCCCAGTAGCTAAAAAGACTTAAATAAGATCTTTTTCATTAAAAAAATAAAACAAAAAACAAAAAAACTGTTCAATAGATTTTTTTTTTTTACTGTCAAAACATTTACTGGGCCATTTCATTAGATTTCCCTTTTACAATGATATCATTAATTTTGAATATTTATATACGTCTCTGCTCGCTCTTATTACTTTTTGTATGTGGGTTGATGGATTCTTCATCCCAAGAAGACAAAGTCTTGGCTGGTTTTAGTTTTGAGCTATAACACTGTTTAGTTGTTTGTGTTGTTCTAATTCTCACCTCAGCTTAAGAATTTGCTGATGCTGCTTCTTTGAAAAAGAGGAAGTGAGCTCTAACAAAACTGGATATGTAGGGTAGACTTTTTCATTTTGCTCCATGGTTTGGGCTTTCATACTGTTTGGGGCCCAAAAGCTTGTTAACTATGATATTAAGAGGAATGAAGTTTGAAATTTTCCACTGATTTTTCTCCTTATCTCTGAACATCTTGGTCTACTTACCTCCTGGATTTAGGTTGACTAACAAGTGCTTCTCTGTAATAATGGCTCGTAATTTTATTGGAAAGATCACTGTCACCTCTTAGTTACGTGATCTCATCATTGTTTCCCCTCTTCAGCTCTCAGTTTCACCACCTGTAATATTAGGGATTTGGACTAGTTGAACTCTAAATCTCTGTACTATTCAAATACCCTGTGAATTTTCTGTAAGATGTTGCCTTTGCTAAGCTTATCACACGTAGTGGTTTTCTTTAAAATAGTTTAAAATCATAGAAGCATAACAATTTAAATCTGGGAAGAGCATAAGAGATCAATTTTAAAGTTAATATTTAGTGAAGCACATCCTGTTACAAAGTCTGATTATGTGCTCATTATTTTTTCTTTCTTGGTGGATAGATCCATAAATGTTTAGTGAATAAGAGTCTGTTCTTGAATAGAACGATGGCACTACCCAACCATTATCAGTTCTTTTCTGTATTCATATATTCAAAATCATAAACACAGACAAATACGTACTTTATATTAATACATATTTACATGTATACACAGATGATGAGATGTTGATTAATTAGAATTTTCAAGAAATGGCATATGGTGGTTAATAGATTTTTGTGACTAACTGGATTTTGTGTTAACCAAATGACCTTTTTTGTTTGATGCTTACGCTTGAAAATATAAAATATATTTCCTTTTCTTTCTAAAATAGAATAATGAAGTGATATGTGATGTGTAGTATGAAGCATTATTTTATACTGATGATTTGTATCAAAACCATAATTTAATATTTGAGAATCTTACACTACTCCTTGATCATTATTCTAAATCTGAGTTCCCATCATAGAATTATGTGGTTTAAGAGACTGGCCAATATCTGTACAAACCTTGGAAAGCATTCCTTTTTTTTTTTTTTGAGAAAAATAAAGGACTATTTGTTTGGTATGTTGGTTGTTGGTACTGGATTTTTGGTTCGTTGTTTTTCTTTGCTTTGGTCATTTGCCGCTTGGGAAAAATTATAATTTGAAACAAGGACTGTGAATAATTGTGCTTTGGATAATTAAAATTTTTGTGTTCTGTAGCTATATCTGACCAAAAACAAAAGCTGTGTAATGTGATGAATTGAATTTGGGTCAGTTGTATGCCCCAGGATTTTGAGGGGACCTTTAGCAGTAGTTCAAATGAAGATGTAGGTCCTTAAGAAAATATTTTGCTAATAATGTCAGCATTCTTCTGGTCTACTTCCCTGCCAAGTAAATTCTCCCTCAGAGTACCCCCTTCTATTACTTCTTTTTCTCAGAGTTCCCTTGGTAGTACTAACCAGTCTCTCCACATCTGTCACCAATTCTTGACTTCATTATGGCACCTTCTTGGTGTGCATTCTTTAGTGCCTTAAGAGTACTTTGGCTAGCACATTTAAAAATTTTGACCTTGGTGCTTTTTTCCTTTAAACATTTGGAATTAGCCAGGTGATGTGTTGATTAGAATGAGAAAAAAGAATGCTTTAATTAATTAAGTGAATCCCCACATCAACATGCACTGTATGTCTTTTGCTCATGCTTCTGATAAGTCGGATTTGCCTTTACCCCTAGAGACATGAAAAATAAAGCAAAGGAATTTCATACAGTGAGAGAATTAATGCCTGTGAGAATTCTTGGTTACTTAAGTACCCGTTTTTACTGAATCAATCCTTTCCTGTACAAGTTTGGCACTAGATGCAGAACTTGAAAATAATTTTGTTAAAATTTTGTGAATCTGTTTTCAACAAAAGACGGGATTATATATCATTTAACTCTGTAATCATTTCAGTTGCAAAATTAAGAAGCTTTTCAGAACATCCAGGAAATTCTATTAGATACATACATCATTCCTACTCTGTATTTCTGTATTCTAATGAGGATTTTCATCCATAGGAAAGAGGGAGATATGTAATATAAATGGGAAGGATAAGAAAATAGAAACAAACATATTGTCCATGTATCACTTTGGTGATGATGAAGACTCATGGGATATTTATCATGATTCACTGCCATCAAAAATCATATCAAAATGAATGGGATTACTAGAACAGTCTTTTATGAGACAAGAAGGAAATGTCTGCTCTTTAATCAAGACATTTGATGATGTACAATGACACATGCTAGACACAGTGAGGCATTACAGAAAAATAAAAGTCTCTATACTCAAGAAGCTTATTCTTGTGGGAAGATATATAAAATGGCACTTGTAAAGTTCCAAATGAGTTCCAGCCATAATTAGTAAAAGGAGTTAATATGAGGAAAGGAAAAAGAGAAAGAGAAAAAGAAGAATATAGAGAGAAGGAGATAGAGACCAAGTCACAGATAAATACAGAGTAAGTAGAGAGATGAAGATACAGTGTGTGTGTGTGTGTGTGTGTATGTGTGTGTGTGTGTGTGTGAGAGAGAGAGAGAGAGACAGAGAGAGAGAGAGAGAGAGAGAGAGAGAGAGAGAGAGAGAGAGAGAGAGAGAAATAGAATTATAGAACTATAAAGTGGGATAGTTAAGGAAAGTTTGTAGGACAGCTAGAACTTTAGCTAGGACTTGAAATATAGGTAAAACTTCGATAGACAGAGAGGCTTGGGAGGACAATCCAAGCAATTGCAGAACAGTGTAAATCAAGAATGGTCAGAAGGCTGACTTGACTAGAATAAAAGATGCATGTTCAGATGTAAAGCTGGAAAGATGAAATGTGTATAATTTAGAGGGCAATAAAAAAAGCATAAATTAAGTATGAGCAGGCCATAATATATAACAAGTAAGGAAGTATTTAAAACATCAGAATAAAGGATAATATAACAAATGTGTCATCAAAAATATGTGGTTATGTGACAAGAGAAAGGGATAATAGAGTTCAAGGGCTGGATAATCTAAATTCTTCCCTGAAATCCTTATGATATCAATAAAAATCAAGCTAGAATGTCAGCAAAATGAGTCTTCCATTTGTGGTGAACTTATGGGAAAATGAGGACAACTGCTGCATAAAATGGGCAGGCATGGATAAGTTATCATCTATGTCAGTGGTTTCCAACTTAGAAAACCACAAATTAGCATTATCTGTGTTCTATTGTTTTTTTATTTATTTTGTTATTTAGGCGGCCACATATAATCCATGAGCCTTACGTCTGACTCCTCTAACATTACTGGTAGGAATGTCTACAGTCATGATATCACAAATCCCTTTGAGTTTTGAAATTTGATTAATAGATCTTGGAGAACTTTGAAAGGTAAATTTTGTATGTTTCAATGGATTCAAATTTTCCTTCATGTGTTTATTTCCTCCATGGGGCAGATCATGACCCAGCCATTTCTTCTCTTATGTAGTTCTTACCCAACTGTTTGCATTAATCTACCCACAGAATTGCACAGAATCTACCCATCATGCTGAAAGCTTTCCTCTCAATCTTGAAATATATTTACACATACTCACCAAATATTTGGGTTGCCTATTTGTCATTCTTCAATCCTACTACAAGATAAGCCTGACTTCTTTTCTTGTCATCTATATCCTTGATGGATGTTGCCTCAGACAAACTGATACCCGGGAAAGACCTCAGCTTAAAAAGACCAAGGTCTCCCTGTGCATCCTGATCTATGTCTTACCACTGGACTCAGATGAGTCTGGAGGAGAAATTGAGGTTGATCACTTTTCACCACTCTGCCTCATTTAAATCCAATTCACTTGAATGTGAAATCACCTTCCTGATGTCATTGGAGCTCTTCAAGAACAAAGGACAAAGAACAATAGTCCTTGATGGTAGCTCTTATACCACTTCATACATAAATGTCATTACTATAAATATAATGCAATCCACACATGCCATTCCACTGCCCTTCATTTGGCAATCTATGAAATACACAAAAATGTGTCGGAGCTCATCCTGTTATAAAGATATGAATAATACCTGGAAGTCAAAGTCATTCTGAACTTGGTAGCCAAATCAGGGTAGGAATCCCAACTCTGACAGTTAATACTTGTATGATCGTGGACAAGTTATTTAAGTGCTTTGGATCTTTCCAGGAATAGTGATGAATAACTATGATAGTTGAATTGCAGAATGTTAAAAATGAAGTCTGTACTAGTCTGGTATCAGTATAATGAGCGCCACAGAGTGGGAAGGCCACTAGGCTTCCCAAGAGAGGGCAAATTGGCCCAGGATGAAAATGCAGGAGGTCATAATTCCTGTGGCTACTGTACCTGCAGGCTGGGAGAGATAGTAAGATCCATCCTCAGACACGTAAACAAACTAAACCTTTCTGAACCTCAATTTGTCCTATAAAATGGAGATGGGGATGATAAGTGTATTACCTCTCAGAACTGTTGTGAAGAAAGCATTTCCTAACTCTTAAAGTCCTTTATAAAGGTGAGCAATTATTAATAAAAAGCAACTAACTGGAAGACTATAGAATGCATACTATTCATATACGTAAAAAACCTATCTGGAGTGGCAAAGTGGCACAATGAATAGAGCACCAGCCCTGGAGTCAGGAGGACCTGAGTTCAAATTCAGCCTCAGACACGTAACACTTGCTAGTCATGTGACCTTGGGCAAGTCACTTAACCCCAATTGCCCTGCCTTCCCTCCTCCAAAAAAAAAAAAACACAAAGAAACAAACAAACAAAAGCCTATGTGTAACATATTTCAGTAAAGTCATGCAATAAAAGATAAAAGAACCTATGCTTTGGGATGTATATATATATATATTTTTTTTTTTCATTCAAGGATGTTACTATTAATGGTTTTGATCTCCATGAGTAAGAGTATTGGCAGAGACCTGTATATAAAAAGCATCCTTCTCCACATTCAATATGTGGGAAGTCTATAGTGGCTTATGTCCACTGCTGCTATTTTCTAGATGCATTTTTGTGACTTTGTCCTTTAGACTCAGGCTTCCTGGCAGCTGTACTTGGAAAAGGTTATCCCACCTCTAATTGACACATATCATTTTGGTGCTATTTTCTAGCACGCATAGTTCTACCATATAATTTAAACTCGATTGAAATTTGAGCATTTAGTTCTCTTTTATTAACAACCTAGTACAACTCAGGACTGTGGACAATCCAAAGAGGTGCCCTATATGTCAGGACCTTAACATCTACTTGTATAGAAAGAAGATATAGGAAATGATTAGAAAACATTTATGTGAATAACTGTGCTGTTGCCTTTAAGTGTAAGAAAGTCAGAAAGGGGAGAGACCCCTTCTCATAGGAGAAGATATTATGGAGATGGTGGGGTAGGACATGAACTTTGAAGGATAAGTAGAATTTAGCTAGGGAGAGGGGGAGGTTTTAGATAGAGAATGAGAACTGTAAACAAAACTAAGGAGGCTGGAATGAACATGGTGTATGTATGGGACATTGAGGAGATTAGCTTGTTGGGAGCAGAAGGTGAAGTTGGAATGTATGAGGAAAATGATAGCTAGAGTAGGGGCTGATTATGGAGGGTTATTGAAACCAGATAATGGTTTCAGGATTGATGGACTATGCAGTAGGGAGTTACCATAGTGCCTTTAGCAAGAGGTTAAAATCATACAGTAAAATACAGAACCAGCTGAGAGTGATAATATCCTCATTGTATTAGAGCAGTGGTTCTCAACCTATGGGTTATGACCCCTTTGGAGGTCGAATGACCCTTTCACAGGGGTCACCTAAGATCATCTGAAAATACATATTTCTGATGGTCTTAGGAACTGAGAAACCACTCCTCTATCCATCTCCAGGCAGGTCCCGCCCACATGCAGCTACACCCACATACGAGTATTAAAGGGTCTCAGCTGTCAGGGTTCTTTGTCAGGGTTAGCCCAACCTGCATGAAGGGGCAGCTGGTTACATACCTCAAAGGGGAAGGTGCTGGCATTTTCTCCAGAAAAGAAAAGTCATGGTTGGAAGGTATATGCAAAGAAGATTTATTGAGGTCTCCCCGGGAAGCCTTACAGCCAGATCTTAAGGCAGGCTTCCCTCCCTCCAAGGCTTGGGTCTTTTATCTACCCCAGATCCACACACCACTTGTGACACAGTCTAGCTGAGAAGAATTGTGAGAGGGAAGTGCAATTACAAGGGCATGAAGGCCCCAGGGTGTGGAGACACTAGTCGCGAACCTCAGGTATCCCACGTAAGAGAATCTTGAGCAATTCAATGTCCTCTGACTAGGGACGGTGCAATATGCTCTGACTTCCACATGACCCAACTAATTCCTGGGCCTCATGCTTCCCTGTGCCTCAACATCACCACTTGCAATCTTGCACATATTTTATGATCCTCACACTCAGCAATAGGAAGGTTGAGAACCACTGTATTAGAGGTTCTTTGGGGATAAAGCAGATCAATAGAGACCAGGTTTTAACCATGGGTTCATCCACTAGGCAGAATATATAGACATTAGAAAACACAAAGGGCTAGTCCATTCCAACAAGCTGCATTTAGTTCTCATTAGGTCTGAATATTATCCTAACTATACTGTATTTAATATGTGAGGCCAAATAGGAGGATATAGACAAGGTCTTGAGACAGGCAGACAGATCAGATTTGACATTCCTAAATCAAAACATTTCCTCTGAAGTTACTTTTCCCTTAAATTTTGTAAATCATTTAAATAGTTCTTTACACCTTGTTTCCCTCATTAGATTTATGAATGCTGGGACTTAAGGGTAGGGACTGTTAATTTGCCTCTGTGTCTTCAGAGCTTAGCACAGGACTTGGTACATAGTGAGGGATTAAGAGAAGCTTATTGAATGACTGACTAAAGTCAGTATAAGGTATTATGGAAGTATGTGTGATCAGAGTGAAGAGTAAGTGTGCATTCTTACAAGCTAATCAGGAAGAAATAGGTAAGAGTGAAGTACATGTGTAACAGTACAGGTTGAGGTTTTGGATTTGTGTCCAATAGGGAATAGAATGCCTACTGGGAACAGCAATTCAGGACTGAGAAAAAGGAGACAGTCGTGTCCGTCCAATAGCATCGCTACAAGGTCACTGTCTTTCTCAGAATTACCAACCTTCTTTGGTTCTAAGTAACCTTCCTGACAGGGAAGAGTTCTAAAGATTCTGGTAACTGGAGTTAGATCAGATGTATTTCAGGATGTCAGGGAAGGCAGTTGGGCTTGAAACCAGGTGAGTGGGGGATTGTTTAAGCATTGATGGCTAGAGGTAATGAGTGCTTATCCTAGTGAAGGGGCAAAGACGAAGAAGAGGAAATTACAAATTTGAGAGGCATTTAAAATAAATGAATGATAGTGTCATGAGACCATCACTCACAAGTCATAGTCAACCTCCCCTTTCATTCCGTTGAACCCAGACAGCTAGAGATCAGTCAATGCCCCATCCAGGTAGGTGATCTGAGAACACATCCTACTGCTAACAGTTCATCTTTGTTAGTGTGTATAAGATTTAGGGAGGGGTTGGAATGGAATGTAGACTCTTTCACCCAGTTTCTTAGATAAAGGTTCAACTGAAAGTCAAGAAAGCTCAGTGTACTCACAGGCTCAACGTACTGTCTTTCCTTCATCCATTCCCTGCATTGAATCCTTTCTCCTCCACTTAATCACTCTCTATTCACTCTAAATAAGTCCCATACTTTCTCCTCCCTCCTGCTCTGCACCATTTCATGAAGTTTGTGGATGATGAAACCATCTCATGTTTAACAGATATATTCACCCTATTCTCTCAGTTTATATACTATCCACATTGACTTAGTTCCTCTCCTGGTATATACTAGCTGTGAGTCCCTATTTCAGCCTGGGAACCATTCTTTAAAGAATATATGCTGATATAGTTTATTTTTAGATCACTTTCATTTTCCACCCCTACTTCCTCACTCAAAGAGTCATCCTTCAATACAAAGAATAGCAAGAAAAAGGGGGGAGGAAGAGCTAAGAAAAAAACTTAGTTCAGCAATTTTTTCCACGTCCAGCTCTAGGTAACACCCCATTTGGGATTTTCTTGGCAAAGATACTACAGTGGTTTGCCATTTCGTTCTTCCAACCATTTTATAGGTAAGGAAACTGAGGCAAACAGGGTTAAGTGACTTACCCAGGTTCACACAGTTATTAAGTGTCTAAGTCCAGATTTGAACTTAGGAAGATGAGTCTTCCTGACTCCAGGACTGGCACTCTATCTACTGTGCCACCTAGATGCCCTCAAGAAAAACTAAGCTAATAATGGTAAGAAACTGAGACCCAAAATGGCTAAGTGACTTAGGCAAGGTCACATAAGTAGTCATTATCAGAAGCTTGATTTGTACTCAGATCCTCTAACTCTACAACCACTGTACTTTCTTCTGGACTTCAGTGCTTTGAGGTTTTTTTTTTTGTTGTTGTTTGTTTGTTTGTTTGTTTGGTTTTTTCCCCTGGGGAAAAACAAAAGGATGACATTACTTACTCCTTACATGGTGGTGTAATAGTGATGATCAAATGAGTTCATATATGGAAAGTGTGTTATAAGCCTTAAAGCACTATTTACATGTAAGCCTTGAAACCACAGAAGGTTGTCCCTATTTCAAGCTCTCAGAATCCCTATTTTCTTACTTGCAGACTGAGAGAAAAATAAATCTGGGCCATCAAGAATAGAGTATATAGAAAAAAACATTGAATATGGAGTCAGAACATTTGTTTTGGATTCAATAATGGGCGTGCCCCCTTATTCTCTGAATAACCTTGGATGAGGCACACAAACTTAGTGGGTCTGTTTCTCGATCAATAAAATTAATAGTTTGACTGCAATTGCTAAGGAGCTTTCTAGTTCGAAATCCTACAGTTCTGTTCTTTTTTAATAACACAAGTGATTTCTGTGCTCTAAGAAAAAAATAGATAAACTATTATTTGAGAGCTAATATTCTTGGATTTTTGCATTCAGTTATAGAAGCTGACAATTCATGAAACTTTGTATAGAAAAAGTATTTGTGTGGGCAATTCATTTGGAATACTCTTTTGTTCAACCGTACATGGGTAACAGACATATGATACAATGTTGGCACTTTGAATCTTGAGGGGAAAATGGAAGCAAGTGCAAGTTTTTATCAAATCACTCTATGTATTTTCAACAGCGACAATTTCACAACTTTAAAGGTGAAAAGAAAATAAGCAAGGGAATCATGAATTTGATGAAATTACTACATGCTAATTATAACATCAGTTATAAATTATGAATTCTGATTCTGATTAACACAGAATCTAATTAATTGGCATCATCGGTTATGTTGCAGTGGCGTCTGGCATGCACAAAAACAAACTTGTGTAGAGGAATAAGTGTCTTTATATGATGGCTAATTAATTCTGCAGTGACTGAATTAAATCAGTACTATTCCTTGAGAATATCAATAGAATTGTTTCAAGTGTTAGGAACATTCTGTGTTATTGTCCTCCTCCACTAAAAATAGCCCAGCTGCTAGCTGTATAAGGCCATTTATACATGAAAACCTATATTTTAATATTTTACATTACTCACAAATTCAAGAAAGTCTACAATTAAGTTGATACAAATTGTATGCTAGTTTAGCCAGTGCCTGGGTGAAGCAAGACCTTCCTCTGCTTTGTCACCATCTGGATGCTACATAAATGTTGTTTTTGGTAGTGGATATTCTGCCCCATTGTATGGTCCTCTGGGACACAATTCATTTGGCTGTGGCTAGCATAGAAGAGAATATATAAGTTTCAAACCACCATGAATCCCAGCTGAGCGAACACACCTGCTTTATTAAAACAATGTTTTCCTTTTTGAATAATTTACTATTTCTTGTTTATTTACCAACTTCCACTACAAAAATTGGGCATTTTAACAATCAAATCATCCTTTCAGGGCTTCTGTTGGCACTATAGACATTTCACCTTCCCTTCATGCAAACCAAAATCTTTCATGTTTATGCATGCTATGCATACACAAGCACTGAAAGGTAATAATTAGGAACATCTGTTTACATTTACCAGGAGCAGATGTTGGATGAATTAAAATGAGCATAACTATCACTCAACATCATAAAGAAATTGAATTTATAAAAATTTTCAGAACACTGGCAAGTGGCTAAATTTTCTATCACAATCTATTTTTGTTCTTCCTGAAAATCTCTTATGCATAACTCCCTCCTCAAGCCATTGGAGGTGGATGGAGGCGAAAAATTATGAAAATACTCCCATGGATCATTTGCTACACATTCTATACAGTGAGTTATTTTTTTAGGTTTAAGTTAACTTTGGGGATTGGTGCATGGGTAAAAATGCTAATTAACAACTTTCACCATTAGTAGCCAAAGTAGGGCATATATTAGCTGAATTGACTTCCCTTACATTTGCTGCAGAAATCTGTATAATTTTGTTGACCTGTATCATCTATGAAGGTTTATAATTTTAGATACTCTGAGCATAAAAGTGTTTTATCAAATCATCATCTTCCTACAGACACTTCTTGAAATCTGCTTGCAGTGATTTGCAATCCAGTGGTGTAGCATTAAGACCAGAATGCCCATTCAATAAATAGAATGACAGATAAATTCTAAATTATATTCTTATGAATCTTTTCTTATGTAGAAGGTATTCCTTACTGCACTTAAGGCGGTAAGAGCTATAATGGTTGGACTTCGATCTACACTATTCAGAAAATAGAGATAACTAGGAATCACAACCATTTCATTATTTCATCTAGACCAGTGGTTCTCAACCTGTGGGTCGCAACCCCTTTGGGGGTCAAATGACCCTTTTACAGGGGTCACCTAAAACCATCAGAAAACACACATTTCTGATGGTCTTAGGAACCGACACACTGCTCCTCTGTCTCCAGGTGGGTCCGTCCACATGCAGATATGCCCACATACAAGTATTAAAGAGTCACGGCATCAGGAAGATTGAGAACAACTGATCTAGACTATACAAAGGGTGTCTAGAAGAAAAAAAAACAGTTTATTAACCAAAATGTTTATTTTTATATACTCTAAAGTTTCAAGGATGATTTTGTCCGATATTCCAAGAAAATGAGTAAATTCAAAGGACAAAGTTAGTTTATATGACTATTTTTTTCACTCACCATTATCTTTGAATTTGCAGCAAGGATATAGATATTAGAAATATATGGACTTCTTTTGTTCATGTTTAATTGCTTCAAGGACTTTGTTTTTCTCTCTATTTTCTGGGGATTTGAGAGAGAGGGACCTAATGACAGTATTGCCCACCAAAAGAAGAAAAGAAAAAAAAATCATTGGAATATCTTTAAAAATGCATAGAAGGGAAAGGAAAGAAGTTGAGAAGAAATCACAGCTCAGAAGGCAGCTTTGAAAATTAATATGATGAATTTTTTACTTTAAAAAAAGCCAGCTCTTTGTAATAGAGATTTGAGATTTCACACACAATGTTCTATTGATGTTTTCCTGTGTATGCAGAAATATTCTCTTTTTTTTTTGTATTCATTAAATACAGAATAAAAGTTACATAAAAGTATAATGTTGAGGTGGGTAGGTACTAGCCCTGGAATCAGGAGGACATGAGTTCAAATGTGGTCTCAGACAATTAACACTTACTAGCCATGTGACCTTGGATAAGTCACTTAACCCAAATTACCCTGTTTTCCCCTCTCCAAAAAAAAAAAGAGCTATAATGTTAAAGGAAAAGTATAAATGCAATTATAACTTCCTATATGAAATTTTGTTTCAAGTAGTATTATATTATTGTCATAGGATACCAAAGGCTGCTCTTAAATATTATTTTAAGGTAAATTTTTAAAATAGAAAATAACAATGAATCATTTGTGTTTATTAAATCCTAGCTTTGATGTTACTGAAAGATATAAATATGGCACACTTACCTTGGAGTAAGACGATATGACTTCAAATCCTGGATCTGCTATTTACTAACTTTCTGACCTTGAGAAAGTCACTTAACTTCTCTTGGTTTCAGTTTTCCCATATACAAAGTGAGGAAGTTATACCATGTGATCACTTCCAACTTTATTACATATGTGCTGATTACAAACAGTGTTAGTATCTGACAACAGTCTTTCATTTATTCAACAACCATCTATTGAACACCCAGTCTTTCCTAGACACTATAGGAGGACATGAAAGAAACAAAAGAATATGGTACCTGACATCCTACCCAAAGTCTGGTTGGACATCAAGAAATACAAAAGTAGAATTTCAAAGCAATGGACAATGGCAATGTAGCATTGAAATGCCAATAGGAATGTTGTAAGCAATTTGTAGTATAAGAGTTTAGAGAAGCGAAAGGTGCAAAAAAACTGGAAAAGATGTGAATTGGGTCCTAAAGAATGAGTAGGGTTTGGATAGATGGAAAGGAAAATAAAGAATTTTCTTAGCTGATGGTATGGATAGAGCGCTGAGCTTGGCAGTCTGAAAGACCTGAGTGCAAATCATCCCACAGAAATTTATAAGCTGTGTGATCCTGAAAAAGTTTGTTAACCTTACTGTGTCTCATTTTCCTCATATATACATCAGAAGAATGTTAACTACCTCACAGCTTGTTAGGATCAAATAAAATGAAATACATAAAGCATTTTGCAAGACTTAAAAGTCAATTATCATTCTCTTCTTCCTCTTCCTCCTTATTGTTGTCATGATCATTTAATAGGGAAAATAGTATGATCATAGGCATGAAGTTAGGCTTGAAGAAGGCATGTTTCAGGGCCAGTGAAAAGTCTATTATGGCTGGAAAAGAAATTTCTATTGAAGAAGAGGAGGGTTTGGTAAGATATTCCCAGCTTCTATAGAGCTGTGAATGTTAGGCTTAATAATATTGGCGAATTCCCATTAAGATGAAAAAATAAATAAACAACACTTCTTTATATGTCCCCACTTTTGAAGTCAGAAACCACGTAGCTTATAATTTGGAGATGTCAATGAAAATTATACTTTTATACAGCACTGAAGAGCAAAATATCTTTTTCTTCTTGGATTTAAGCAATCCACAAAAAACCCATTTCCTTCAAAATCTTTCCTTGACTAATTAGAGAACATCCTAACTCCACTTTACTCTTTTGTCATTTTTGTTGTATCCTTTCAGCCATGTCTGACTCTTCATGACCCCATTTGGGGTTTTCTTAGCAAAGATACTGGAGTAGTTTGCCATTTTGCAGCTCATTTTGCAGATAAGGAGCTGAAGCAAATGGGATGAAGTGACTTGCCCAGGTCACACAGCTAGTCAGTGACTGAGGTCTCATTTAACTCAGGTCTTCCTGACTCAATGCTGTGAGCTCTAGCCATTGTGCCACTGAACTTTCCTCCATTTTACTCTATCCTCCCTAAAAATGAAGGGCATGTGCTTTTTATCTACTCATCACCTCTGACTGTCTTTAAATTAGCCTGCACTATCTCCATTTCTTTCTGAAGCCTTGTCGCTCTTCTTGTATTCTGTGTTTCCAGCAGGAAAGGAGTATTTTGTGGAATATCTTGCATAGACAGGCAGCAAAACACACCCTGATGACAACAGTGCTGATCTGAAGAGTTAATCACTATCATAAGTCTTATTTTATACTATATGATTACCAATATTGATAATAATGATATTTTAGTGCTGCTAATATAACATGCTCTTATTAAAAATACAGAATTAAATAGGTTCTTTTGTAAGAGGGCTTGCTCTGCCTCCATTTTCAGACTGAAAGCACTTGCAAATGTAGAATTATTTGAGTCTGATGAACATTAACAGCAAAGATCTCCTAACTTCTGGCATTGGCGTCACCAAGATTATAGGGAAGTACTCAGAATGTACCATTTAAAACAGAACTGTTGATGATTTTGTAACTTACAGTCATCATTGCTGTCCCAAAGTCTAAAGGCCATTTTAGTACAGCTCAATGTATTCTTCCCAAGGACTCACATAACAAAGAATAACATAGACACATGAGGAAAGCCAACAAGATAACCTGACTTCCCAGAGCTTCTCTGTTCCACTACAAAGAGGGCTCTTTGGCCACCTGGCTCTTTAATTCTCCTTCTGAAGCACAGAGTCCAAACATCTCAGTATAAACACCAACTCAATGGGTCAAAACTTGACCCTTTCCATGTTCCCTGTGGCAGCCAAAGAATGGGAAAGAGGTTGGCACATTTCAATAAGGATTGGAGAAAGCTTATATTTTCTTACTCAGAGGTAAGCTGTATTGCTTTGTTGATTCTGGCAACAGCATTCACATCTAAAGCCAGTCCTCCTTTATTCTCTTCCAGGAGGAGGCAGAGGTGGCCCTGTTATTTGGCGGGAAACCAGCCAATGTCTATAGAATTATTTTTTTTTTGGTCACACTGTGGTGGTGATTATCCACTAATTTCTTCCTTATCAAAGACTATATATCCAAAACTATTTATGTATCCCACTTTGGCACTATTTGCTTTGTCTTTTGACCAGCCTTCCTTTATTCCCCTCTCCTAATGGGCTTATTTGTGCTCATGGTTACTCCATTATTTGTCCTACCTTTCATGCCAGCTTCTACGCTCTCTTCTCCTCCTGTGGTCATGGACCCTGGACAGAAGGTTCAGTAGCTTTGTGGAAATTGAAAATGCTCCTATAAGCCAGTTTAGCTAGTATAAATTCTACTGAATGCTATATGAGTAGTACCTGGGACATTGCAACCCAGATGCTACCCCTACCAAGGTTATATTGACAATCCTCATGATTTGAACCTGCCTGTCAAGTAAATAGAATGTTTTATTACCATATCAACCCTCAACCCCTGAGTGTTTCTTACACCATGTTAACTTGCTTAGCTAAACACTTCCTTCTGAGTGACATGCAAACTCACTGCCAAATGATGGACAATATAATCCTGGCACCTTAATGTATATTTGATGTACAAATATCTGGTCAGCCTAATTCCCAACTATCAGAAATAACTTCTTATTGCATCATAGGATCATTTATTTCAAGCTGAAATAGCCCTTTAAAACTATCTAATCCACTCCTCTCATTTACAGATGAAGAAACTCACACCCAGAGAAGTTAACTGGTTGGCCCAAAGTCAAAAAGGGATAGTAAGTAATAGGTGCCAGATTTGATCCCAGGTCCTCTAATTCTTCTTATTCCAAATCCAGGGTTTTTTCCTCAGTAGTATCTTGCTTTTCTATACTTCCAGAGCCTCTTTCTTTCTCCTCTATTATAACCTGCATTTGCTACCTGGGATTCAGCCCAGGTGATCAAGCCTCCTATATAAGAATAATTGGTTCTGGAAAACCCCTTGTGGTCATATTTCAGAAGATTCGAGTCTAACTATCTTCTCTTGGCTCAGTTTTGACACTCAGTGTTATAAGAGCTCCCTGCTGTGGTCTCAGTGCTGAACCCACTATCATTATTGGGTTAGAAGATGAAAGAGATTACATTAAATGTAAGTCACACACTACTTACTACTCCTTGGGGAGCAACACTCTACAGCTTCCCTTGTATGAATGGCCCTGGGGCTCTCCCAACACCCTAATAGTTTTATGTAGTCTTAGTAATAGACAAAAGAATACAGGAAGTAGAACTTACACTGGATTTACAGTAAGGTGAAACTGGTTCATTTACTAGTTCTTTTTTTTTTAATTTTTTTATTAAATTTTTTTTAAGTTACATATTTTCTCCCCGTCTTTCCCCCGCCCACCACCCCAAAACAGCCATCCCAGTGTGTCCC
>CM053580.1:205650227-205660876 GCA_028627135.1 Pseudochirops cupreus | reverse complement strand
TATATATAGCCTTCTCCTGGCTTGGAGAATGTCACAGCCCTCTAGACCCACTGCCCAATCACAAAGCTACAAGGCACGGGCATTCCTGGAAAACAAGCCTGGTGCCACAGGCTCCACATGACCACATTCAGCCTGTTAGGGAACAGAGTATACTTTCAAATATCCAAGGGTCCTCGGGGTCACGTAGCCACTTTAACAAAGGGCCTAGGGGCAGGGAAGATCTTCAGATTCCCATAACATTAGTGCAGAGGTTTCTTTCTAGAATAAAAGCTTTGGGAGGATAGGAACTTTTTTCATTTTGGTCTCTCTCTCCTCAGAACCAAATACAGTGCTTTGAAGTAAGGATAGGGAAAATGAACTGGGCCAGGAATTGTACTAATGCTGGAAATTACTGCATGAGGGAACTCCTTTTTACCAATTCACATTGCCATCTTCTATATATCATAATCATAGTGAATTTACCCCTAGGCCCTTTGATAGGCTTAAGTGACTCTGAGAGCCTTCCCTGATTTGAAAACATACTCTGGGGCTAGCTAGGTGGTGTGGTGAATAGAGCACCTGCCCTGGAGTTAGGAGGACCTGAGTTCAAATCCAGCCTTAGACACTTAACACTTACTAGTGGTGTGATCTTGGGCAAGTCACTTAGCCTCAATTGCCCTGCCTTCCCACCTCCAAGAAGGCAAAATAAATAAATAAATAAATAACATACTCTGCCCCCTAATAGGCTGAATGTGGTCACATGGAGCCTGTGGCAGGAAGCATGTTTTTCAGGAATGCCCACACTTTATTACTTTGTGATTGGGCAGTGGGTCAAGAGGGTTGTGGCATTCTCTGATCCAGAAGAAGGCTATATATATGCCCTGATGTGAGTTGTTGCTTTGGGGCTCACTTTGGGAAGAGTTGTGTGATTTGGCCAGATGAGACTCTGGGCAGACATTGAGCCCCTGGGCTTTGAAAACCCAGATGTTGGTGCTTCCCTCTCTGGTAACTAACCAGGTATGGATGTAGTGGTCAGACAGCTGGAAGCCCTGTCTGCTGATCTGTTTCTCTGTCTTCTTATAACTTCTGTTTGCATTCTGTTTGCATTCTCTGAAGTTCAGGGTGTGACTTTTCCCCCTGAACTAGGTAAATGATATATGTTTGATTGATTAAAGTAAGATTGTTAACCTCTTTTGATTTACTTTCCTTTAGAAAAGCAGATGCTTTTCTTGGTGTCTCCGGTGCTTAGCCTAGCGCCTGACATTATTTGCTTGGTAAACATTTGTTGACTGACATAATAATAATGGTAGCTATTCCTTCTGATGACTACTACTTCTATTTACATACCAATTCCAAACTCACCTTTAAAGATAAGTAGTACAAGTATTATCCTCGCTTTATAGATAAAGAAATTGAGTCTCTGAAACAAATTGCCTGCTCTCTTTCTTTTCCATGTTTGGTTCTGTTTCCTTTTTTCCATCATTCACTCCATAGGTTACAACCCTTCTATTACAACCAGTAATGTCCAATGTGAAAGTATTTGCAGATCCTGTACTTGATTGCAAGCCGCCATGGGAGAGGGTTGGAAAGGGAGGGGAGAACATTTGATACTCAAGGGATTGTGGAACTGAATCTTGTAAACTAAAAGTAAACAACAACAACAAGAAAAAAGAAATTGAGTGTCAGAGAGATTAAATGAGTTGACAAAGATCATGCAGGATTTGAACACAAGTCTTTTGACTCCAGGTTAAGTGCTAGAGTCTCAGAGATCATGTACAATGTTTTACTGTCTTGCTAACTTGATGGATATTTTGGGAATAAAGATGTTATGGAGTGTCACCTCAACATTTCCAAAACAAAACTCATTATCTTTCTTAAAACAAACACACAAAAAAACCTCATTTTCTGAAGTTCCTTTTTTCAATTGAAGACACCACCATATTTCTAGTCACTTAGGTTTTTCCAGTCACCTCACTCTCATCCTATAGAGCCAATCAGTTGTCAAGTTATGCCTATTCTACTAATCAATAACAAGCATTTATGTGACATCTTTCACAACTATGCCCTTTATACACAGGACCACTGACCTGATTAAAGCTCTTCATCACCTCTCACTCAGGACTTCCATCAGAAGCTCCTAATTTATCTCCCTTCCCTTAGGCTCTGTATTCTCTCACCCATCTTCCACATAACCTCCAAAGTGATATTATTACAACACATGTCTGATCATATCATTCCCTGCCAAATAAACTCCATAAGCCTATTATTTCTGAAATAAAACTCCAATCTTTCTGGCAGTGATAGCCCTTGCAAACTTGCTTCTAGTCTACCTTACCAGTCTTATTTCAGTCTTCTTATATCATATTTGCCTCCGTGAACTAGCCTAACTTGTGAAAATTAGCTTCTTGGTACACCTTGAACATGATATTCCATCTCCCAATGCCAAGCATTTTTGCTGGCTCTTCCTCACAGTAGAACTCTCTCACTATTCACCTTGGCCTCCTAGCTTCTCCTTTCTCAGTTCAAGTCCTACCTTCTGCATGCAGTCTCTCCTAGTCTTCTTTAATCTTAGTGCTTTCCCCTTGCAATAATATCCAATTATCTTTTATACATTCTGTTTCTCCACTGTTTGCATGTTACAGCCCCATTAGACAGCGTTTCTTGACAGCAGGGACTATTTTATTTTGGCCTTTCTTTATGTCTCCAATTCTCAGCACAATACATAGTATGCACTTAACCAATCCTAAGCAACTAGTAGACTTGCCCAGTCATACAGCCAATGTGTATCAGAAGCAAGACTTGATCTCAAGTCTGAGTTTGTTGCTCTAGCCAGTGTGCCATATTTCCTCCCACAGTATGCCTAGCACATAGTAAGCCCTTCAACATTATTTAATGAATTAAAATGTTACATGATATATATTCTATACCAACATACACATACAGAGAGAGAGAGAGAGAGAAAGAGAGAGAGAGAAGGAGGGAGAAGGAGGGGGAGAGGGAGGGAGACAATCAGTTTGAGCATAATGTAGAATGCATAACAGAGAACAGTGAGACATAAGGATGGAGATATACTTTGGAGTCAAATTTTGCCCTTGGATGGCAGATAAAGGAATTTGTATTTTGTTAAAGAGGCCATCAGGAATTATTAAAGGTTTCTGAATGGGTAAATCTATGTATTAATAAATTTATTTTAAAAACACTTTGAAGTAGGAATTGGAGGAGGAGAAATGAAATCAGATAGCTTCCAACAATCCAGTCAAGGGAGAAATGAAATCCTCAAATTAGTTTCTGTGGAAAGGGAGAGCATACAAACACTTAGTACTTAGCACATACACTTAGTACTTAGCACATATACTTAGCTATGTGCTTGGCTCATAGCAGGCACTTAAATGCTTGTTGATTTCTTCAATGATATGAGAAAACTATTGGTGGTAGAATGTACAGGATTTGGCAACTATTGAATAGAGTGAGAAGGGAAAAGAAAAAGTGAATTTAAGTTTTAGATATTGGATTACTAAACGAAGTTGAGAGAAAGACCCAGTTTAGGCGTAAAGACCATTAAATAAATTTTGAATCTCTTGAGTTTGTCATTCATATCAACTGGATGACTGGAAATGCTGGGTTGGATTGAAGGGAATCAATCAAAACTGGATATATAAATATGAGCCATCTTCAGAAAGGTAATAATATGATATGATTTGAATGGATAAGATTATATGGGGAGAGAGCAAAGAAAAAGAGAAGTAAATAGACCCAAAGACTAAGTGTATGGAGATGTCCACATAAATGGCAAGAGAAGGAGGAAATGGATCCACAAAAGGAAAAAAAAAGAATATGTTAGAGAGATAGAAAGACACCATGGAGAAAATAGTGTCTGAAGAGCCAAGGGAAGAGAAGTTTAAGGTGGTGAGTATAATCAATAGCATTTAGTGCTGCAGAAGTCAGGCAGATAATTTTGAGAAGTGGTCATCAAATTAATTAGAAGTCACTAAAGACCTAAGAAATGAGAGAGAGAGACTACAGAAAGACAGTATGCTTATGAGGCTATTGCAGTTTTCCAGGTAAGAGGTGATGCAAGCCTGATAATGGGAGACTGAAGTGGAAATGGAAAAGAGAGGACACATGCATGGCCTAGCTCAAAGCTCATTACATGACAAGCAAGGTTTAGAAATGATAGCAAGACCTGGGAGTCTGAATGGGCAAAAAGGCTAATGAGATTTGTTGACTGGAGTGAGTTGGAGTACCTAGAGAATTTTAAGTCATGCTGATGCATTGGGGCTACCCTTATGTACCTGATTTCTTTAACAGCCGGTTTCTAAGGAATCCCTTAGATCACTGACCTCAGTCACCTAACAGGGGCCAAGTATGAAAAGAGTGAAGGTCGAAATGCTCTTTTGGAATGTTTAGCAGAGAAATGGAAAGATTGAGATTGGATGATACCTTGAAAGGATGATAGGAGGCAGGTTGAGATCAGTTTTTGAATCCCAGTTCTGCCATTTCTCATGAGTATGATCTTAGTGAATTTACTTTTACCTCTCTGGGCTTCAGTTTCCTTATATGCAAAATGAAAGTGTTCTACTAAGAGCTATCATTTAAATAGCACTTTAAAGTTTACAGATAGCAGTCCAGTGAGATAGGTGTAACTATTATGCCCATTTTACAGATTGGGAAATTGAATATGAAAGAGGCTAAATGACCAGGGATATAAAGTTAGAGGGTGATTTACGCAGGTTTGAATTCAAGTTTCCTTACTCTAAGGACTAGCTATTCTTTAAGGTCTCATTACCCTATGATCTAAAGCAAGGTATGTGTGTGTGTTTATCAAATTAGTGAAGCCCTCAGCGTGCATGAGGGCAAGATGTCAGCCAGTTAAAAGGAGAAATTGAGGATGAAAGAAATGGAGCAAGGTCTCCATTAATGTCAACATGGAGTGCATTCCATCTTTCTAAAGGTCACAGAACTGCCATTCAAACAAAAATCGCAGGAACCTTCCTTCACAGTATTCAATGAAAGAAGAAACTCACAGGGATTGTTTCCTTGTGCCCATATATAACTGAAAAAACAGGGCTAAGAGAATTGTTTTAATCATTCCTTCATTTAATCTTCATTTCTTATGTTTGAGTTTAGGATGCTGTATTCTTTGTTTTTCAACCCCGAGGACTAACATGGTACCTAGCACCAAACAGGAGATTAATGCAGGTTAATTGAATCAAAATGAGTGTCCTCTTTTAATGAAATCTATCATTCTCCCCTCCTAAAATCCAGATTAAACATCAACTTTAATATGCTCTGGAAATGAAGTAATCACTTTTTATTTTATTTTTACATAGTCCTTAATTGGTCACACCAGAAGGCTTTAGCTCAGAATAAAGTAGCACCTGAAACCAAAATGAAGTGAGATGGGAATAGAAAGGAAAGGAGAAGAAACAAGTGCAGGGCTGGAGACTTGGCTGTTATAAACTTATAGAGAATCCAGATAATAGAAGCTTTTTCATTTATTCAATATGAGTTCCTTTTCTTTTTAAAAAAAAATAAAAGGAATTAATTGTCAGTGGGTTCAGAATCTTGACAACACCAGAGCTTTTTGAACATAAAAGCAAAGTTTTCCCAAGTGTTTAGTTATTTGTAACTTTCCAACCTTCCACATATGGAGGGAGGGAGAGAAGGAGAGAGGGAGAGAGAGAGAGAGACAGAGACAGAGACAGAGAGACAGAGACAGAGACAGAGAGAGACAGAGACAGAGAGAGACAGAGAGAGACAGAAACACAGAGAGACAGACAGAGACAGAAACAGAGAGGGAGATAGAAACAGAGAGACAGAGAGACAGAGACAGAGACAGAGAGACAGAGACAGAGACAGAGAGAGACAGAGACAGAAACAGAGAAGGAGATAGAGACAGAGAGACTGAGACAGAGAGAGAGGGAGAGAGACAGAGAGACAGAGAGACAGAGAGAGAGACAGAGAGAGACAGAGACAGAGACAGAGACAGAAACACAGAGAGACAGAGAGACAGAGACAGAGAGAGACACACACAGAGAGACAGAGACAGTAACAGAGAGGGAGATAGAGACAGAGAGACAGAGACAGAGAGACAGAGAGAGACAGAGAGAGAGACAGAGACAGAGAGAGACAGAGACAGAAACAGAGAGGGAGATAGAGACAGAGAGACAGAGACAGAGAGAGAGGGAGAGAGACAGAGAGACAGAGAGACAGAGAGAGACGGAGAGAGACAGAGACAGAGACAGAAACACAGAGAGACAGAGAGACAGAGAGAGAGACACAGAGAGAGACAGAGATAGAAACAGAGAGGGAGATAGAGACAGAGAGACAGAGAGAGAGAGACAGAGAGACAGAGACAGAGAGAGACAGACACAGAGAGAGACAGAGAGAGAGACAGAGAGACAGAGAGAGAGAGACAGAGAGACAGAGAGAGAGAGACAGAGACAGAGAGAGACAGAGATAGAGAGAGGGAGAGAGACAGAGACAGAAACAGAGAGGGAGATAGAGAGAGAGACAGAGACAGAGAGAGAGGGAGAGAGACAGAGAGAGACAGAGAGACAGAGAGAAGGAGTGGTTATCCGTTGCTGGTTTGGCCTTCCCAAATGCAGACCTCACATTTTTAGCATAGTGATGACGTGTTCATTAGCCTTTACTGTATGTATTTGGTATATTTCTGGAGAGTCGGCCAATAGTGTCCCTGAATCTATGGAATATCTGCCCATTGGAAAGGCTTCCGTGATCTAATTCAGAGGGAAGTGAGCAGAAGAGCCCCCACCTCCCCAATAATATACAGAATAATCTTGGGTTTTCGGTCCTTTCTGTCGTGTCTGACTCTCCATGACCCATTTGGGGTTTTCTTGCCAAAGACACCAGGGATTTGCCATTTTCGTCTCTGGCTCATTTTGCAGATGAGGAAACTGAATTGAATGACTTGCCCAGGAGCACACGGCTAGTAGGTGTCTGAGGCTAGATTCGAACTCAGGAGGATGAGAGTCCTGACTCCAGCTCTGACACTCTATCCGCTGGGCCACCTGGCTGCCCATACAATGACTACAACAGTGTAAGTGGAAAGAAAAGTCATAAAAAATAAAAATAAAAAAATGAATGTTGTGAAATTGCAGAGAATAAGCCCAGCCTGACGTTGGAAATGGAGTTACCCCTCCTCCTTTGCAGAGGTGGGCGGAGCGTGCCTGGCATAGGGCCTGTATTTGCCGACTTTATGGATTATTGGTAGGGACTACCGATTTTTCCCTTCTTTTTATTTTTCTTCAGGAAAAATTATTCCTTGTATAGAATCACACTTTGGGAGGGGAAAATATTAGGAGAAATCTTGCTGATGAAAAAAAAAATCAAAAACATCATAAAGGTATCATTTTTATTAAAAATTTAAATTGTTCTTTTTAAAAAGTTGCCCATGGTTAACTTAGGGATATATATAGTTTAGGCATCTATTTTTTTTTGGTTTAATTGTTTATATTACCTAAATTAATTTTTAACAAAAGAGAATTTACATGTCTAAGTTATGAGTATGTCTTTAATTTAGTTCAGCAATCTACTTGGTATGCTTTCATCTGTGCCCCAGGAGCCAGGGAGGTATGTTGTGGCAATGAAAGAGATGAAAATATTGCTAGCGTTTCATTCATTTAAGCCCACAGGTTTGGAGCTAAAAGGGAACTTGTCAGTCTTCTGGTGGAATGTCTTATTTCACAGATGTGGACATTAAGAGGGCAAGAGGGAATTAACTAACGTCAGTTAGGTAGTAATGACAGCAAATATTAGAACTCTGGGCTTGAGATTCTGATCCAACACACGTTCTATGATACCCTATCCTGTCTAAAGGAATAAATCATCATAGACCAGCAGAACTTCCAAAGGTATTCGTTTCCTTTTCTTCTGCTATAATTTGATAATAATAGTTCACAAGCCTGTAATAATGTTCTAGATTGCAAAGTAGCTCACAATTTAAATTGTACCTTTCTTATCACAAGGTAGCCTGTAGTGTATAGAGAAATGCTCTTGAATCAAGAAGATCTGGGTTCGAGTCTTGCCTCTGATTCATACTACTTACATAACCTGGACAAGTCACTGAACCTTGAGGCCGGGTATCCCGCTATGACCTGCATGAGACCCACAACATTCCCATGTGCAGCCTGAACACTTTTGAGTACCACTGAACCATATTAAAATGTAATTGGGAAGTACCAAAAGAAATAAAAATATAATAAAACATTGATAATATTGATATGTGCTTTAATAACTCAAGACGCAGCCCCTAGGGACCCTCATTATGGTTTAGGGGCCCTGTTTTGATTGAAATTTGAACCACGCTCTGGGCAACAAACTGCAGAGAAATTTCTGCCCTTCATTAGGGGCAGCTATTCCTTACAGGAATGGAATGTTAGATCTAGAACCTGCTGCAAGTTCCCCACCCCTGGCTTAGTCTCCATCTCTTCCCTCAGTACAGCTTGCAGTGGTTCTCAACCTTCCTAATGCCTGGACTCCTTAATATTCATATGTGGGTGTATCTGCATGTGGGCGGGCCTGCCTGGAGACAGATAGAGAGGTGTCTCAGTTCCCAAGACCGTTGGAAATATGTGTGTTCCGATGGTCTTAGGCAACCCTGTGACCCCTGTGAAAGGGTCTTTCAACCCCCAAAGTTGGGTCACTGGACCCACAGGTTGAAAACTGCCAGGCCCTTAGGGAAATACATAAAATAGGTATAGTTATTCCAGGTTGAGGAAACCAGATTTAAAGAGCTAAAACCACTTAATTTAAACCAAGAGCTTCTGCTGCCAAGTCTTGTTCTTTTTATCGTTGGGCCCCTTTGTTTCTCACCGCACAAGCTACCTTCTAAGCAGAGAGGAATACTCAGTCTTCATGGTGTTCAAATGTGAGAAAAGCCCTACAAATTTAGCCCAGATGGTGACCTATATTTAAACACCATTAGTTATCTGTTACCACTCATCTGCTACATCCTTCATTACTTTTGTAGTTGTTGTCATTGTTAGAAATACTCATGGGCATTCTCTAGTACTAAGATAGCATGACACCATCACATTTGGAGGGGCGGTGGGAAGATACCCTTAGGAGTTTTATCCTTCTTTATCATTGGGTAATTTTTTTCAGTCATGTCCAACTCTATGTGACCTCTTTTAGAGTTTTCTTAGTAGTGGTTTGTCATTTCCTTCTCCCTTTATAGATGAAGAAATTGTGGTAAACAGGGGTAAGTGACTTGCCCAATCACTCAGCTCAGTAAGAGTCTGAGGCCTGATTTGAACACCTTACTCTAGGCCTGGCACTCTAAACACCCAGCTGCCCCTTTATCCTTCTTATATGATATTAATGACCATTTATGATTGATTTTAAGATTTTTTTTTCTAGTCTACTATTATCTTGACCAATTTAGGAAACAAAAGTTTAGTGTGAGGCACACTTAAAAAAATCATTTTGAAAAATTATCTAATTAAATATTTCCCAATTACGTTAAAGTTTTCTTTTTAACACTTGTCTCTTAAAGACGTCTTTAAAATTTGAGATCCAACTTCTCCCCCACTCTCTCACCACTCTCCCAGTCATTGAATAAGCAAGCATTATGGTATATTAAGTCATGCAGAACATTAGCCCCATTGGGACACGATTTGAAAGAAATGAGATATGAGATGCATCTATATCTGTTTTTGTCTTTGAGGAGATGGAGAAAGTAAGCTTTTGATTAGAAGCAATAAAATTTGGGATTATATGGAAGTGGGAAAGGGAAAGTAAATAAATGGGACTAAAGCAGAATGTGAAGATAGTCATACAGTAAATAGGCAATAAACATTTTTGAGGCCTATTAAACATTTGACATTTTGCTAAGGGACATGAAAGGGGGCAAAAGAAAATCTGTGCCCTCAAGATTGAAAAGAGAGGAAGGGGGTAGATGACCAAGATTATGCCAAACAGGAGATGTTAAGTGACCATTGATGATGATAAGTGACCACTGGAATTTATTGAGCAGGGGAGTGACATGGTCAGATCTGTACTTTATGAAAACAACTTTCATGCCTAAATGGAGGATATATTGGAATGAAGAAAGAACTTGAGGCAAGTGGACCCAAAAGCAGGCTGTTCCAATGATCTAGGCATGAGAGAATGATGGCCTCCCCCAGAGACGCAGCGGGGTCAGAGGAGAGGAGGGCACATACTGGAGAGATGTAAGAAAGGTAAAATCAATAGGCCTTGGGTGGGAGAGGAGGGTGAATGATAGTGAGGAATTGAGAATGACACCTAGGTTATGAGCCTGAGGGACTGGGAGGATGGTGTTGCCTTCTGTAGTAGGAGGAAAGGTACTTGTGAGAAGGGTTGAGGAGGGAAAGATGATGAATTCTGTCTTGTACATGCTGAGCTTATGATGACTATTGGGCTTCCAATTCAAGATGTCTGAGAAGCCTTTGGAGATATGAGGTTGGATGTCAGCAGAGAGGGTAAGGAAGACTGAATCAATATGAGAATCATTAAGATAGAGAAGGTAATTAAATACATGGAAGTTGATGAGATCAAGTGAAATAGAGAAAGAGAAGATAAGAGTGTCTAGAACACCACTCTGTGGGATACATGCTAGTAGAGAGTGTATTCTGGATGAAAATCCAACAAAGGAGACTGAGAACAATAAGAAACCATTGAAAGAAGTT
>CM053580.1:205620704-205650127 GCA_028627135.1 Pseudochirops cupreus | reverse complement strand
TTGTGTTCTATTCACAACACCACCTAGCCACCCCAAAATAATTCTTAAGAAAAATATTTTCAAAAATGTGCAGGGCAAGTAGGTGGAGCGGAGAATTAGAGGTCAGAAGACCATTAAGATTTTGGGTTAGCAGTCTAAACATACTGTTATTAGTACCTAGATTATAGTGATACCAATTTAAAAAATTTAAATTTAAAAAATTTTTAAAAATAGATCATAGCCATAATATAAAGGAAGAACTGTGGAATACTAAAATTAAATGACGTGGAAAGAGTGAGGATTAAAAACTGACTCAGAGGTCACAGATATAACTCCCAATGTATCATGGTGGGCCTTGAGTCATTCTGGCAAACATAGTAGCAGATCTTCTATATGGATGCTTTCCTTTACTAATTCAGGCAGTCATCAATGCCTGGAATGCTTTAGTAATGAGGATTCTAAACAAAATCTTGTGATAGGACAGGCTACAAAAGTACTATTGGCAAGGGAGAAGGTAGTGTCCAAAGTCATTAAAATCTATATGGCTTTGGTAGGGAAAGATGGGTAAACTGGGAGGCTTTGAAGCTTTGTATTTTGTTGTTGTTGTTGTTGTTGTATTTTGGTGCCTCTGGATGACCTGATTTAGCTGATCACTTCAGAAATGGAGAAAAGTGGAGCTCAAACTTCCAGAGGGCAGGGATAGTTCGGTAATATGTAATGTTATGTGTGTGTGTGTGTGTGTGTGTGTGTGTGTGTGTGTATGTATATCTATATGTATGTATATATAGTCTCCAGGGCTTAGCACAATGTCTTTCATACAGTGGGTGTTTAATGAATGCTTGATAAATTGAATTCAAAATGTATACACATATAAGGAACACATAGTTCTCCCTTCTTAAAATTAAGATTAAGCATCAATTTCTAATGTGCTCTGGAACTGTAATAGTCAGCTTGTATCTTATTTTTATACAGTCCTTAATTGATTATACCTTTTGCTCTGTGTGAAGCAGGACCTAAAACCAAAATTATATGACACTTTGGTCTTTTTTTTCTGTACTTCTCATGCATAAATAGCTCATGTGAAGAAAACAAGTTACTTTGATCACAGCTTCCTAAAATATTGGAATTACTTTAAATAAGACAGTTTTCTATATCCATAAACCAAAAATCAGACTTGTTACTTTATTATATTTATGAAGAAAGGAGAGATGAAAAACTGAGCAATGATTCAGTGAATCTAACCAATGTAAACAGCCTAATTGGCTAATTTATCCCATTTTTTCCTAAGTTATAAGACTTGTTAAAATTTTAATTATTTGTAGAATTGCCTCAAATATCTTCTTTATTTCTGTGTGCACAGATGCAGGCATGGATAATTATCAGAAAACTTTCTCTTTAGCTGACTTGAAGACTTAAAACAAAAGCCAGTAAATTCTCTAAAAATGTAGATTGCCTGCCAGTCTTATCTGTGCCCCTTCATCATCATCCATATTTCTCAACAAAGGAAACATGTATTTCAGAGCCCCAATCTTCAAACATATTAAGCGTTTGATCTTTTTCATTGAACTGTAAAGTGAGCTCATCAGATCTAGACTGTTGGCTTTCTTTTACAATGGGCTAATGAGAATGCCTGTCCAAATGAGAATGCTCAACTACAATACATCTCCATCAATAGATGGGTCCAACCACAAATTTTCTTAATCACTGTGTTGCTGCTACACATTACACAGCCAAGAGCATATCCACAGATGTTACACCTGCATCAGAAAACAAATGGGCCTATTTTTGGCTACAGATATTTCTGTTGAAGAGAACTCAGGCTAGAACCCTATAATAATTACATGTAATTGCTGCATGCAACAATATTGCCATGAAATCTCTTCCATGGTTGTAAAAGAAAAGCAAAAATCATTGAGATGGGGCAATCAACCATGCTGCTTTTCAAGTTTGATGAATTCATCAGCAGTAGTCAGGAAAACATCTTCCTTCTTCAGATTGAGAGAAATTCTAATTCTAAGTCAATTCAATTCCAGTGATACTCAGTAAGCATTTACTATGGGCCAGGTAGTGTGAAAAATGAAACAATCATTGTTCTTAAGGCACTTATTGCTTGGTGGGTGTGGAAACTGGGAGGAGTTAGAAAAGTACCAAAAGAATTCAACATTCAACAAACATTTATTATGTGTAAGACACAGGGCTAAGGGCTAGGCCCATTTGTTTGTTCATTCACTTACATATATATATATATATATATATATATATATATATATATATATATACATACACACATATATATGTATATATATACATATATATGTGCATATATATATATATATATATATATATATATGTTTTACTGATGTGTACTTCTCTTAGCAAAGGGAACTCTGAACTAAAAACTACAACAACAAAAAAACCTCCCACTATGATGTAGGTTTGAATCTGGTCTTCAAATAAGTCAGTCAAAAGACATTTATTAAATTCCTACTATGTGCCAGGCATTAAGTTAAGTGCTGGGATATAAAGAAAGACAAAAGACCATAAATGTTCTGAGAAATTCAGTCTAATGAGTGGGACAACATGCAGACATCTACATACAAACTGCGTATTTTTAGGACAAATTGAAATAGTCAATTGGGAGAAGGCACTAGAATTAAGGAGGATCAAAAAGTGAAATTGACTTCTGCACTGAGAATATAAGTGACTCACCCAAGACCGCACAGATAAGTGTGTGTCCAAAGGGCAAAATGGGAATAAAAACAAATAAATACAAAAATGAAAAATGCTTTTAAAGGAACTCATTCTGCTACGGATTCAACAATTAGAAGAGATAATTACATAGAAGGAAAACATTTGAAAGAGAGTTAAGGAAAGGTTTTCTTGGGAGAGGAATTCTGAGTTGCCTTGAAGTAAATGAAGGATTCTAAGAGGCCTAAGTGAGAGGAGGTAGTATATTCTTGGTTTGGGAGACAGAGTAGTAGTAGGAGATTGAATGTTAAGCGTGGGCATCTGCAAGGCGGTCATTTTGAATGGAACATTGCTTAAAGGTGCATCATACGAAACAGTTCTAAAAAAATTAGTCTGGGGCCAGAATATGAAGCATTTTAAAAGGCAGACTGAACAATTTTTATTTTATCTTAAAGGCAATGGGGAGCCAAACAAGATTCATGAGCAAAGGAAAAATACATTTAGAATAAAGTATTATTTCAAGAGGCATTGAAGGATGGTTTGGAGAAGGGAAATGTTAGAAGCAAAGAGAGCAACAGCTAAGAGTATTGCAATAGTCTAGGTAATAACTCATGAGGGGGGCTAAAAAAAAGGGGATGGTAGTGTGAATGGAGAAGAGGTGATAAATGTGAGAAATACTGTGGAGGTTAATTCCACAAGCTTTGACAACTTATTCAATTTTGGGGGTGGTAAGGGAGAGGAAAGAGTCAAAGTTGACTCAGGTTACAAAAAAATGGGTGACTGAAAGATGGTGGTATCTTCATTAAAACTGGGAAGTTTAGGGGAGGAATAATTTTAGAGTGATGATGTTATTTATTGTGCTAAATACTTCTTAGGGACATTTTTGATCTGGTTTAGGAGTAGTTGGGACTGCTGTGAGCCTCATGTAGCCTCTCACCTCTGTATTTGACAACTGTGATGTAGAGGGATTTTGAGGTGTTCAATTTGGAAAAAACAGGGAGCACATAATGGATGGATTTTTATTTTATCATCAAAGTAGAAGGTAAAGTCCTTGCTGAGCAGGATAGATGTAGAAGTGGTAGCTGGAGAGGTCTGAGGAAAGAATACAAATTAGAATATATGACATTAAAAGGAGTATAAATCCTTCCAAACCAGATGTCCAATTGTGTTCCCAGTCTGATACACTCAAATAGTACACAAGTGCTTTATCCATGCCATAACAAATGCATTGGATGCATCTGGAAATATCAATGAATATAACTTAAACATCCCATTTTCCCAGAAAACAAGTATGACATAAAATGAAAAAGATGCACACACGCAACTCAGAGTCAAGAGACAAATGCTTAGATCCCAATTCTACCTCTTGCTAGATGTGTAACCTCAAGTTATTTCTCCTCTGTGAATCTCATCTGTAAAATGGGGATAATAATGCCAGGCCTATTTATCTTATGAAGTGAATGTAAGAACCATAATAAAGAATAATAATAATAAATGAGGAAAAGTGACAAATCACTGTGATGTGCTAAAAAAAAAACACAAACAATTCATCTGTTAGATAAAATATTGGGGAGAGAAAGTCATTCGTGTATAAATTAAACCAGCATATAATTGCACGCAAAATAAATTGCAAAGAAAACTCTGTTTGGCAGCACATAACTTTTGCTCAGTCACAGAACACGCAGAGTTGAAATTCTCAGATGTTAAGCTCTTAATTTCACACAAACAATTCAAACACACAAAACAAAACAAAACAAAAGAACAAATAAACAAACCCACAACCATACTATTAAGCTTACAACCAATGTCTGGGAGCAAGAAAATGTCCATATATGTCCAATAGAACAGAAAAATGGCATCTACAATACTACTCAGTAATCTCTTTGAAGATGATGCTACTTTTAGGATTTCAGGAAAAAATGAATTATTAGACTGAAAGCATTGTTCCTCCATAATACTCAAGTACCATATCATTTATGTTCAAATAATTTTTCAGGTGTGATCTGAGTAGTTTATTTTTACTCCTTGGTTAATGGGAACTAAGAATTGATTAGTTTTATTGCTATACTTCCTATAAATTAATAAATGTAACATAGATTCCTTTCAACAAAAGCACATGGAGCTCAAATTTTTTCATGTATAAAAACATTCATTATAACAAAGTCAGAAGGTTATCGAAGTACGTTCATTCTCTCACTCATTCTCTTAGTGCATCTCCTAAGAGGGTTAACAAGTTTAAGTTGTTTTCTCCCTTTTAAGTTCAAAATTTACTATTAGAAAGTGACTCAAGACCTATAACATACACTTTTTTGTCAGTATTCCAAAAGATGCCTTTCTAGGACCTGACTCTCCACTAGGAGATAAGATAAAGAAGGGGTTCATAAAAAACCTTCAATCCCCTGAAGGGATGAAGGGAGTTTCCAGATTTTTGAAGGAAAGGATACACAGGATCAAAGTAGCATAGGAACAGAAATTTCAGGCGTGAATAGGCCTTAAAGGTCAGCTTGGACTCTTTATTTAACAGATGAGAAAAAAGAGGCCCAAAGGGGTGATATAATTTAATAGTTACCTAGCCAAGTAGTAAATGGCATAGCTAGAATTTGAAAGTGGGCCTTCTGACTCCAAATCCAGGGTTCTTTCCATGACACCAGGATTATATTGATAGAGCTTCTGCATTTATAAGAAGAAGCTAAGAGGAAAAGGACCCTGAATTTGGGTTCTAAGCTCCATCTAATGTACCTGATATGCCCCTGGTGGACATTGGTTGTTTTCTCTCAGGGGTGGGGAACCTGAAGACTCTAAGACACATGTGGCCTTCTAGGTCCTTGAGTGGGACCTTTTGACTAAGTTTAAGTTTTAAGAACATATCCTTATACTCTGGACATTTGTTCTGTGAAATTTGGATTCAGTCAAAAAGCTGCATTTGAGGACCTAGAGCGCCATACATAGCCTCGAGTCCATAGATTCCCAAACATTGGTAGGACTTCCCAGGGTATGGGCAAGGACTAGAAAATAGACTAAATTGGAATAATATTGGAATAACTATTTATGCTTGTACTTCTTTCCTTCCTTTTTTTCTTCTGTTTCCTTCCTTCCTTCCCTCCTTCCTTCATTCCTTCCTTCCTTCCTCCCTTCCTTCCTTCATTCTTTTCTTCCTTCCTTCCTTCTTTCCATATCTCATTCTTCAAACACCTCAAATAAACTCTTATTACCAGGACATATATTTGCCTCTCTCTACATTCATGCCCTTAGGCATGTGTAGTGTAAGAACACATGATATCACAGGTACTATTATGTTGGAAAGGCTCAAAGTATTGTCCTGGTAACAGATTATGTCTGCTTTTTGATGACTAGCCTAGTCAGGTATAGTGAGGCTTGCCAGCAAGAGGCTGGCTACCTGAAGAGGAAAACTTTGGCCATGGTAAACCTGCAAACAAAAGAAAAGAGCAAAGTGGCCCTCAGGATTGTATGACCCCCTTCTGCAGTAATGGTGACAGAATGGTGGAAAGGTGGGGGGGAGGAAGGGAGATCCTGAGAATCACGTAGTTTTTCAAGGATCATCTATAAACACTGACTCTACATAGCAGTACTTTGTGTAATGACCAACATTTGGATATAGGCACTGAAGGAACCAAATTCTATCATTGTTGACATTCTCATCATAAATGAAACTAGAAGATAAAACGATCTGGGTTAATTGGAAGGATCTCACAGACTCTCCTTGGAGAAATAAACAAAACATTGGTGGAATAGGTTTCATGGGGCATAATCTTCTTGCACTCATTAGACTATTTTAAATGTAATTGTAATTTATAGGTCAACATCTACCATTAAGGAAGAAGATTTTTTGGAGAAATTCTATGAAAAATTTGACAAGACTCTATACATTAAGTCAATATATGCTTTAATTACACATGAATACTTGGTTACTTTGATTTTGGAAATGGGAAATTGTTGACAAAAATGTTGTTAAGTATTAGTCTCAGTTCTATGTATCGTGATTTCAAGAAAAGAATTTAAGGTGCTAGACAAGTTGGTCACATAACATTTTTTCAAAAGTGAAACAGATTTATCAAGCAACAAGCAACTGGTTGCTGACATTGGAGTCATTTTCAAATGAGATGCCTGTGTGTTATCAGACTGATAGTGTTAGAGCAAATACCAAAATCATAACAAAAAAGAATGAATAACGGTAAAAATCAGATGTGGCATGAAATTGAGGCAAACAAGCCGAAATAAAGCAAACAGGGAAAAGGCTAGAAATCAATAAAAATTATCTCTACTGAGATAAATGAAAAGCCCCAAGAGACAGAATTTCTGGATAATTAATGATCACTATATTAATGAAGCTAGAAAATAATTGATAGAGTGATGGTCAGTAGTCTTTCAAGGTAACCAAAGACAAAGGGATGGAGATCATGGAGTGTGTAAATAACTTTGGGAAAGTGAGTACTCCCTGCCGGTAGATATCAACTCTGATTGGTGAACAATTAATGAGAGCAGGTGGGCTGAAAACCTCCAGCTCCTCCTACTGAGAACTGGCTTGCTCATGAGACTCAGCTGCCTTCATCTATGTGGACCAGACCAGTCTGGCTGAACAATGAAATGTAAGGTTTCAAGGGTTTTAGGGTAATGATCCAGGGCTAGAAATCACCTACCAGCAGTTCTCAACCTGTGGGGCCGTGGCTCCTTTGGGGTTCGAACGACTCTTTCACGGGCGTCACAGGGGGTGCCTAAGACCATCGGAAAAAACATATTTCTGATGGTCTTAGGAACCGAGACACCGCTCCTCTATCCATCTCCAGGCAGGGCTGCCCATATGCAGATACACTCACATACAAGTATTAAAGTGTCACGGCATTAGGAAGGTTGAGAACCACTTCATTAAATTTATTAAATTCTATTAAACTTTAATCAGAAATAAACTTTCTTAGTTGGGTGGGGTCTCCCAAAATTAAGGATAATGTTTCCAGAGGATTAGGTCAATCTCTTCATCAGGCCTTTCCTTCAGAGACTAACTGACCTATAAGAATTTTTCTCTAAATGAGGAAATAAAAAGGAAAAAAAATTGATCCTATTTAATAATTGATTATAACAGTGAATAATAATTTCTTTCACTATTTCCTAAGGAGATTTCAATATAAAGCAAAAGCCACAGGGAGGAGACCCAAGGTGTCTAAGAAGCACCTCAAGTAGCAAGTACAATGTGTTTACCAAAGAGCAATATATATGACATTCCAAACCAATACCAGTTACAAAACAAACTCAAGTTTACAATCTTACAGAGGAGGATGGTGAAAGATTGTGAGCAGTATAACCTTATAAAACAGCAAAAGTGATGCAGGAAAAAAAAGGTTCTGGGAAAGATATCCCATTAAACTAGATTATATGCCAACTAAAGGGAATCAAAAGAATTTCAATAAGTACCAACCCATGTATCTATTTTCCCAATCTGTAAATTCTTTCTTAGAATTATCTTCCCACGTATACAGTCAACATTATTAAAACAACATTCCATAGATGTAGTGGACAGAAAGCTAGACCTAGAGTAAGAAAGTTCAAATAGAGCCTCAGACACTTCACAGATGTGTTATCCTGGGTAATTAATCTTCATCTGCCTCAATTTACTTATCTTTTAAATGGGGAAATCATACTCAAAGGAGCAACTTACTTATGTCGCATGTAAAATAGATGCTACCCTAAAGAGCTTTGTAAATTTTAAAGTGCTATAGAAATGCTAATTATTGCTTTAGTAATAAACTTTTAAATAATTTCCTAGACCTCCATCATTCTATTCCTTTGGTGTCAGTCATTTATGATTTGCAGGCTATCTTCTTAATGTATTGACGTAATTTTTTTTCCACATTCTTATACATCATTTTTTTTAACATTAAAAAGAAGGAATAGAGATTTGAATTCAAATATTTTTCTAAAAAGACAGTGCAATAATCTAACTCATTAGGCATTTTTAAAAGTGATGAGAGGGTTCCTACTGAGACCTGGACATGACTTAAAAGAACTCTCAAATGAAAGCTAAATTATGAATATTTAATGTTTTCTGTGCTAATCCATCACAAAACTAATTAGAAAACCTTCTATTATAATACAACAACACTCAGGTGCAAATTTATAGACTAGGGTTTTGGGGTTTTTATCTTAAAATTTTAAATTTATGGATTGTTTCCCTCAATAATGAAGTTGAGGTAAACATTGGCAGCTAGGTGGTGCAGTGGATAAGAGCAGCAGGCCAGGAATCAAGAAAACCTGAATTCAAATGTGGCCTCAGACACTTATTAGCTCTGTAACCCTGGACAAGTCACTTAACCTCTTTTGCCTCAGTTTCCTAATCTGTAAAATGACCAGGAGAAGGAAATGGCAAATCACTCCAGTATATTTGCCAAGAAGGTCCCAAATGAGGACACAAAAAGTCAGATATGACTGAAATGACTTAACAGCAACAGTCATCCTAACCTACCTCAGAGTGGCCAAAAAAATTAATAAGCTTTAAAAAATGAACTTTGCACATTGATTTTTGAAACAACAAAGAATGATATTAAAACAACTACCAGATATCAACTACAAATTCAATTTTTAAAATTCAATAAAGATCTGATTTGGAGTTTTCTAGGATGAAAGAGGAATACTTTTGAGATAATAAATATGTATATAGGGAAATAATGTAGACATAGGAGCTGAAGGTAAACCTTGGAATCAGGACTCCAGGGTTTTAAGGCCCAACTCTAACATAATGCTGATTATGTGACCCTGGCCAAGTCCCTTACTCTCTTAGTTCTCCATGATCAATTGCAGAGAATTTATGAATCTGTATTAATAATGAAAGTTCCCCCATAGAAATAGAATCACAGGTCTTGTGCAAAAAAAAAAAAGTGGAGGTGGACTGGGCATGTTTTTCGTACTGGTTTTCAAAGATGCCAGAAGACTATTTCAAAAATGTTGTGTGCTTATAATTGCAGAAATCATGTCTTCTACTTCATTTTATTTTTCTTTACAATGCTCACTACAATGGTCAGCATATAGTGAGTTCTCAGAATACATTGGTGACAGACATTGGGATGATATATTTTGTAAGGAATGGTATTTCTGATACTTTGTGGGGGAAAAAAATCATGAGAAAAATCTCTTGCCAAAATTATTTATTGCAATCAAGAGACTATTTAAAACTTGATATCCTACAGGATCCAAAAAGTAAGACATCTGTTGAGATGAAATAAAATTATATCAGCTTAAAAACAACTGCCTAGCAGACAGTCTATATGAATGAACTTTGTGCTTCTCGTTTATAAACCTATGCAAGGTTTCAGCCTTTTAAAAATGTCATTATTTTCAGCAAGAAGACATAAACAAATATAGCTCCTTCCTTCATGGAGGTAACTTTCCATATTTCATCTTTTAATGATTTTTCATTGATGCATTGTTTTACATTACATAAATTTCCTCTAATGTCTCTTCCCCTATACCCACTGGAAAATCATCCTATATAACAAAGACTTTTTAGTAAGAAAAAAAAAGAGAGAAACATCATCACAGTCAATCAATACACAAAAAGAAAATTTATTAGATACTCCAAACCCATAGGGCTCCCACCTCTGCAGAACAGTGGGTGGAGCTGTCCCTGTATCTCTCTTCTTAGGTTTTACATTCTTTTTTGAAGAGGGTGATAACTGATCTTGGGGCCTGGATTACTCAATGTATGAAAGAAAAATTAAGAATTAAAAGTATGGTTAATGAAATCTGAAACAAAGGGAACCAAAATTTCTGTAAATAAAGATAAAATAATTTATTCATAAAAACTCAAAAATATACCTAAAGACCATAGTGAAATCATGCATTTTTTCCATTCCTTACACTTATACATCTTTCATTTCCACGGCTTTTATTATTCTAAACCCTTAAAATTTTCCCTTTGCTAATTATTTTACAGGGTTCACCAAGGTGAGGTCTAGGTAATATGCCAAGATAGAAAATGACTAGAGATAAAGGGAAGAGAAGAAAGAGAAGAAACAGAAAATAGAAGGTAAAATTTCCTAACTCTAAATGAGGAAGAAAAAGCAAGAACAGATATCCCAAGACTATCCTGGTACAGGAAGAAAATAGAGATCTGATTATTTTTGCTAATGTCTTTAATATTCTTTGCTAAATTTCCAAAGTGAGGGGGAAAAAAGATGAAGAAATGCATTTTCTTTTTAGCCGTAAGTAGTTTACAAGGAAAAAATAAATCCCCTCCTGATGTCCAAATAGCTTATAAATACATAATGAAATCTAGATTCACTTTACAAATGTCTATGGGAAAGTTCCATTCAGTAAACTTCAGTAGCCAGCTATACCTGCAAAGGGCAGGAAAATGGGCTAAAGAGGAGGAGTTGGGAACATTGACTTTAGAATCATGGGGTGAAAGGCAAGTCTTTGAAAAAAGCTCAGTGAAGTTTTGTCTTAGATTCTTTTGGAGCATCTTAAACATTTTTTTAGGAAACAGAGAATTTTTAATAGAGTGTATATGGTCCAGAAAATAGTGTGGATACTTTCTGGATGAATAGTATTAGAGAATTATAAATTTATTATTGATTATTCTGGGATGATTTTACTGCTAGAATCTCAGTATGATTTCATATCATTTCATTAGTTTGAGGTTGACATTTTCAATTTATTCTGAACTATTAAAAAATTTAAATGAGAATTTTAAGAAATAGCTATTCAGTGATTTTTTTTTTAAACTATACTAGGGCATAGGCAAGTGTTATATTAATATGAGACAGTGTGTTTAATGTTTCAGTATTATTGAGTTCCTATAAATGACTAATTCTATTTATTCACAGTTAATTTCAAGAATAGTCATGTATTTTTTTTTTCCTGAGGGAAAAGTTCCTCCTTCCCTGGCTCTACCAAGGAAATGACTACTTTGCTTTGAAATGTATCAATGAAAGGCTTTTCCATGACATATATAAACAAGATTCCACTTTGTGATGCCAGGATGACAATTCCATATTTGATAGGAAAAGATATCCTTTGACTATATATCATTCTACTTAGGATTAAAGGTTTTCTTCACCGTTTCTTGAATTTTCTAAGGATTTTAAAATACATTTTTGGACTTTGTAAGCCAGTCTTTCTTACTGCTACCTTCCAACTGATCTAATTTAGTTTAATCTTGGAATAGGTTTCTACTTCCCGTTGCCAAACAATACTGAAGTTGAGAGTGGGTGGGAGGGGTGTTGTGGATCAGAATAAAATGAACAGAAGGAAGATATGATGTTTGTGATTAGTAGAAGAAAAAAGAGACAATGAAATAAAAGAGAAAAATTTTAAAAAAGAAGAGATAATTTTTTCTGAGATTTAAAACTTTAAAGACTTTTCAATCAGTCCTACATGTTAGGGATTAGCTTTTCTCTCTCTCTCTCTCTCTCTCTCTCTCTCTCTCTCTCTCTCTCATTGTTCTTTCTTTGGGCTATTATTTCATCAATGAAGAGAAATCCCAGTAAAGAAACATCATCAACCATACACCTCAACCATTAGTCTGCAATTTCAAAATACAAATCAATCAAATTGTAACCATAACTTTTTGCATAACATACTGCTACTCAACAATTTCTACTTCTTCTTGCAGTTGATACTTGAATGAAATCCTTTTGAAACCTCATAATTTCATAAAACAAGTTTTAAAACTGCTCTGGGATCAGATATTGGAAGTAGATTTATATTCAACTTATTAACAGATGTGAAATTCAAGATCCCTTAAAATACTAGCATTTCAAAGTGGCTATGAAATTATTTTTGGTGGGGCCAGAAATGTGCAAAACAACAAAAATGATCATTTTATCCTAAGCTGCTAGGTGGCATAGTGGGCAGAGCCCGGACTCAGGAAGACCAGGTTCAGATCTGGCCTTAGGTACTTAATAGCTTTGCAGTGTGATCCTAAGCCATAAAACCTCTGTTTACCTAGGTTTCCTCATCTGTACAATGGGAATAATTTCCACACCTTACTCACAGGGTTGTGAGAGTAAAATGAGGTATTCACAAAGCTCTTTTCAAACCCTAAAGAGCTATATTTGTTGACATACAGTCCTGTCCAACTCTTTGTGACCCCACTTGAGGTAAGGACATCGGAATGTTTGGCCATTTCCTACTTCAGCTTATTTTACATGCAAGGAAGCTGAGGCAAACAACATTAAGTTGCTTGCCCAGAGTCACACAGCTACTAAGTGTATGAAGCTAGATTTGAACTCATGAAGAAGAGTCTCCCTGACTCCAAGCCTTATACTCCAGCTGCTGTGCCACCTAGCTATCTCCTAAAATCTATCTATGTCTCAGTAATTTGTCTTCTTGCTCCTTCTCCACCACCTCCTATTGCTATTGTCATTATTACCCTAGAAAATGATTTTTGAAGTTCAGTAATCAATGTCTTTGCATTTCTTCCTTTGTGCTCTCTTCCTTCAAAAGCCAACCGGTACTTGTGGTTTCAAATTATATGAATGACTGTCAAAGTTATTCCTTTAGTCCAGTGGTTCTCAACCTTCCTAATGCCATGACCCTCTCATATCTGGGCATATCTGCATGTGGGCGGACCTGCCTGGAGACAGATAGAGAAGCGGTGTCTCAGTTCCTAGGACCATTGGAAATATGTGTTTTACAATGGTCTTAGGCGACCCCTGCGACCCCTGTGAAAGGGTCGTTCAACCCTCAAAGGGGTCGCGACCCACAGGTTGAGGACCACTGCTCTAGTCCTTATTTCTTCATATTGGATGAAGCTTATTTTACACACTATACCCTCTATGACATCTAACAGGGGTGAGAAAGTAGTAAGTGACCAATAAAGACCTATAGATAAAAAAGATGATCTAGACATTGGCTATATATCCTGAAAAAGAACAGGAGGTAGCTTGGGGAGAAGCACTAGCCTCTGAAATACTGACTGGGGGTTTATTATAAATAAATTGAAGGCAATTAAGTCAACAATAGATGTCATGAGGAGGTTGAAAAAAGTGGAAGAATATCAATGTTTAGTCCCTTCTATCCAAAAGACATTCAATATATTTTTGTTGATGTGCAATAAGCTAGGAGCGCCATAATTGAAGAACAAGTTAAAAATTTCACTGGGCCAAAATATCTTAAACTCAGGATTAGTTAATAAGTGTTGAAAAAGTGATGATTATAAAATACTATATTGGATATTGTTACCTGGATGACATCTTAGGAAAGGATGCCCAAGTGAAACCCAGGAGCTGTCCCATACATAAAGTAGAATCTGGAAGGTATTAACATCTATCTAATGATCTCATTGATAAACCATATAAGCTTGTTCACTAATGAGAGTTGAGCAAATATACTACTGTTTTTACATACATGATGGATGATGCATGTGTGATATTGTTTGTACTTTCCACAATAGTTAAGGTATTAGTTGGTTTTTTTTCCTACCTCTTTTTCTCTTTTATTTTAAACATTTGCTTTAAAGGAAAGCTCTCTGGATAGGAGATGAGTAAGGGCTAAAATTAAAAATGAATATGATTTTAAATTATATTATTAATTCTTTTTTATTTCTTTTAATATTATTATTTGAAATTCTGAGTTCCAAGTTCTATACCTCCTTCCCTCCCCTCCCCACCCCAGTATGGTGAGCAATGAGATATAGATGATACATGTGCAGTTACGTAAAGCATTTTCATGTTAGTTGTTTTGTGTGAGAAGATGAAAGAAGAAGAAAAAATGAAAGTAAAAAATATCAGGCTTCAGCCTGTATTCAATCAATATCAACTCTCTCTTTGGAGGTAGATACTATGCTTCATCATGAGTCCTTTGGGAATGGCTTGGATCACTGTATTGCTGAGAATACCTAAGTCATTTATAGTTTTTCATTAAACAATATTGCTGTTACTGTATAACATTCTGTTGGTTCTATTCACACATTATGCATCAGTTCATGTAAGTCTTTACATTTTTAAAAATAAAATCATGCTGCTTTTCACTACTTATAGAACAATAATATTCTATTACAATCATATGCTACAGATTGTTTAACCATCCCTGAACTGATGGGCATCCCTTTAATTATCGACTACCACAAAAAGAGCTGCTCAAAATATTTTTGTACAAATACGTCCTTTTTCCTTTTTCCTTTTTCCTTTTTTTTTTTTTTGGATGTCTCTGGAATAGAGACCTAGCAGAGGTATTATTGGATCAAAGGGTATGCAGTTATATAAGCCTTTGGGCTTAGTTCTAAATCACTCTCCAGAACGGTTGAGTCAGTTCACAACTCCACCAACAGCATATTAGTGCCCCAGGTTTCCCATGTTCCCTCCAACACACAACATTTTCCTTTTTTGTCATAATAGCCACTCTGATAGCTGTGAAATGGTACCTCAGAATTGCTTTAATTTGCATTTCTCAGATCAATAGTGATTTAGGATAGGGCTTCTTGAATTTTTTCCACTCACAAGTCCTTCAGTGAATCTTATAAGCATTTTTTTTTCCATATAACTATAGGTAGCTTCAATTTCTTTGTCTGAAAACTGCCTGTTCATATCCTTTGACCATTTATCAATTGGGGAATGACTTGAAATGAGGTTTTTATCAGAAATACATGTTGTTTTCTTTATAATTTTGGTTGCATTGATTTCATTTGTGCAAAAACTTTTCAATTTTATGTAATCCAAATTATCTATTTTATATTTTGTAATGTTCTTTATATCTTTTTGGTTCCAAATTCTTCCCTTATCCATAAATTTTACAGATAAATTATTCCATACTCTCCTAATTTGCTTATAGTGTCACCATTATGTGTAAATCATATACCCATTTTGAACTGATCTTGGTATATAGCATGAGATATTGGTCTATACCTAGTTTCTGCCATATTGTTTTCCAGGTTTCCTCATAGTTTTTGTCAAATTGTGAGTTTTTGTTCCAGAAGTTTAGATTTTAGGAGTTTATCATATACTAGATTACTGTGGTCAATTATTATAATGTAATGTGTACCAAATCCATTCCACAGATCTACCACTTTATTTCTTAGCCAATATCAGATTTTGTTGATAATTACTACTTTATAATACAGTTTGAGATCTGTTATGACTAGACCACCTTATTTTCCATTAAAAAAAATGATCCCCTTGATATCCTTAAGTTTTTGTTCTTCTAGAAAAACTTTGTTAATTTTTTCTAGCTTTATAAATAATTCTTTGGTGGTTTAATTCATGTGGCACAGAATAAAGAGATTAAATTAAGTAAAATTATCATTTTTATTATGTTGGTTTGGACTATCCATGTGCAATTAATATTTTTTCCAATTATTTAGATCTGACTTTGTATGAAAAGTGTTTTACAGTCGTGCTCATATGTTCCTGGTTTGTCTTGGCAGGTAGACTTTGAAGTATTTTATATTGTTGCTCTTTCTATCTCTTACTGCTGGGCTTTGATGGTAAAATATAGAAATGCTGATGATTTAGGTGGGTTTACTTTGTATCTTTCAACTTTGCTAAAGTTGTAAATGAATTTAAGTAGTTTTTCAGTTAATTCTCTAGGGTTTCTAAGTATAGATCTCCAAAGAGTGATTGCTTTGTTGCCTTTTTGCCTATTCTAATTTCTTCCATTTGTTTTTCTTCTCTTTTTACAGAACAAATTCGTTTATATGGGGATTTGTTCTGTGATGTTTTTATTCAGTCAAAGAGCCCCTCACTTACATACTGAAAGGGCCACATGTGGCTTTGAGGCTGCTGATTCCCCTCCTCTGATTTACATAATATTGGGATTAATTGTTCTTTGACCATTCGGTAGAATTCTCTTGTGAATTCATCTGTTATTGAGGATTTGAATTTCCTAAAATTGGGTTAAGTACTTTATTTCTTCTTCGGTTAATCTAGGTAATTTATATATTTGTAGATATTCATCCATTTCATTTAGCTTGCCAAATTTATTGGCACAAATCAGGCAAAATTGTTCCTAACACTTGTCTTTAATTTTCTGTTCATTGGTGGTGAATTCAACCTTTTCATTTTTGATACTAGTAATTTCATTTTCTTCTTTCATTTTAAAAATCAAATTAACCAGTGGTTTACTTATTTTATTTTATTTTATTTTCATAAAACCAACTTCTAGTTTTATTTATTAGTTCAAAGATTTTCTTTCAATTTTATTAATCTCTCCTTTAATTTCAAGATTTCAATTAAGTGTTTAATTGGGGACTTTTAATTTGTTCTTTTTCTATTTTTTTTTTTAGTTGCAAGCTCATTTCACTGATCTCATTTTTCTCTATTTTATTGATGTGAGCAATTAGAGAAATAAATTTCCCCCTACTTACCACTTTGGCTGCATCCCATAAATTTTGGTATGTTGTTTCACTGCTGTCATTTTCTTTAATGAAATTTTTAATTGTTTCTATGATTTGTTCTTTGATCCACTTGCTTTTAAGATTAGATAATTTAATTTACAATTAATTTTAATCTCTTATTCCATTGTCCATTATTGAATGCAATTTTGTATTGCATTATGATCCCAAAAGGATACATTTACTATTTCTACTTTTCTGTATTTGGTTGTAAGGGTTTTGTGTCCTAATATGTGGTCAATTCTTGTGTAGGTGCCATACGCTGCTGAAAAAAAAAAGGTGCTTTCCCTTCTATTCTTATTTAAATTTCTCCAGAGATCTATCATATATATCTTTTCCAGAATTTTATTCACCTCCTTAACTTCTTTTTTCCTTTTTTTTTTTTTTTGTTAAATTTATCTAGTTCTGAAAGGGATTTTTTTCCTCCTGTAACTCACCAAACTTGTTCTTCAAAAATTTAGATGCTATACCATTTGGTGCATATATGTTTAGTATTAATATGACTTTATTGCCTTTCACCTATTTTTGCTTTTGCTTTGTCTGAGATCATGATTGCTACCCCTGCTTTCTTTGTTTCACCTGAAGCATAACAGATTCTACTCCAGTCCCTTATGTTTACCTGGTATGTATCTCTCTGCCTCAGATGTGTTTCTTGTAAACAACATATTGTAAGCCTCTGATTTTCAATTCATTCCACTATCTGCTTCCATTTTATGGATGAGTTTATCCCTTTCAGATTTATAGTTATGATAACTAACTCTGTATTTCCCTCTATGTTATTTTTCCACTTGTTTATGCCCCCTCTTACAACCCACCCTTGGCCTCCTCATAAATATTTTGCTTCCAATAATCACCTTCCCTAATATACCTCCCCATTTATCAGTTCCTCCTCCCCCTTCTATTAGCCTTTCCCCTTTTTTACTTTCTTATAGGATAAGATAGATTTCTATATCCAACTGAGTGTGTGTTATTCCTTCTTTGAGTCAATTTTGATTGGAGTAAGGTTTAAGCTTTTCCTGTCAGTCCCCCTCACCATCTTTTCCTTCATTATAACGGCTCTTTCATGCCTCATTTTGTGGAATAATTTATCCCATCCAAACTACCATCACCCCCTTCTTCCAGTGAAATTTTCTTTCTTATCCCTTCCTTTTGATTTTGGGAAATCATCCTATCAAAGTCACTTTATATCCACACCTTCTTCTATGTATATTCCTTCTGATTGCTGTTATAGTTACAAAGTTGTTAAGAGTTACAAATATTATCTTGCCATGTAGAAATATAAACAGTTTAACCTTAGTGAGTTTCTTTTGTTTTCTTTCTTGATTCTTTTTTTTTTAACTTTTTATGTTTCCTTTGGGTCTTGTAGGTCTTTTTTTTTTTATACAGCTCTGATCTTTTGATCAGAAATGCTTGAAAGTCCTCTATTATATTAAATATCCACTTTCCTCCCTTGAAAGATTATATTCACTTTTGCTAGGTAGGTTATACTTGGCTGCAATCTTATCTCCTTTGCCTTCCTGTATAACATATTCCAGGCCCTCCAGTTCTTTAATGTAATCCTGACTATACCTGCACAATATTTGAATTGATTCTTTTTGGCTGCTTATAATACTTTCTTCTTAATCTGTGAGCTCTGGAATTTGGCTATGATGTTTCTACGAGTTTTCATTTTGGGATCTCTTTCAGGGAGTGATTACTGGATTCTTTCTATTTCTATTTTGCCCTCTGGTTCTAATATATCAGGGCAGTTTTCTTTGATAATTTCTTGAAAGATATTATTTGGGTTTTTTTTTTATCATGGCTTTCAGGTAGTCTAATAATTCTTATATTAGCTTCCCTGGGTGTTTTTTCTAGTTCAGTTTTTTCAATGAGAAATTTCACATTTTCTTCCCTTTTTTTTTTAACTTTTTGGATTTTATTGTATCTTAATGTCTCATAGAGTCATTAGTTTCCACTTATTCAATTATAATTTTTGAAGAATTAGTTTCCTCAGTGAGCTTTTGTACTTCCTTTCCCATTTGGCCAATTCTAGTTTTTAGGGAGCTATTTTCCTCAGTAAAATTCTAAATATCTCTTTCCATGCTATAGACTTTTTTCATGATTCTCTTGTATTACTCTTATTTCCCCCAAAATAATTTCTTCTGTTTATTTAATTTGCTTTTTAAAATCCTTTTTTAAGCTCTTCCAGGAATTTTTGGGAGCCTGAGAATAAATTATATTTTTCTTTGAGGTTTCACATGTAACCATTTTGACACTATTATCCTCTTCTAAGTTTATGCATTGATTCTCCCTATCACCACAGTAACTTTCTGTTGTCAAGCTCTTTTTTGTTTGTTTGTTTTTTGCTTATTTTTTCCTCTTTTTTTGTGACATGGTATTTTAATGTGAGAGTTGGGTTCTGGTCCTTTACTACAACAAACTCTTTGTGCTGGGACTCTAGGTCTTACTGCTGGCTTTTACTGGGCTTTCTTTGGAAGGCAGGCTTCTCTTCCAATTTGTAATGGGATGTGAGGCCACTCCGTTGGCCTCCCCTGGGTGTGGGGTCTAGCTGCTGACCTCCTTCAGGGTTGGGGCCTTGTTACTGGGGTGCTTTGTATTCTTTCTGGTGATGGACCCTGGAGGAGGCATCTTGGTGGTGATCAGCCCCAAAGCTGGGGCTCTACTGCTGGGTTGCTATGGCAACAGGGTCTGTCTGTGTGTAGGCCCCAGGGGTGGGGAATTGTTGTAGGCCATCTGCAGGGTATGGCTTTACTACAAGTCAGCAATGGTGACTTGTGCTGGGAGTGGGGTTGCTAGAATGGAGCCTTGCTATGCTTCACAGACTACTCATTTGCCTAGGGGGCTACTGGCTTGCAGGAGGGTGAGGTCTTGCAGGTGGATTGGCCCAGGCTTGGAGCCTTGCTGAAAGCCCTCTACTGTAAGACCAGCTGCTGCTTTTGCTCTTGGACCTCACTGGCCTCCAACCCTAGTGAAATAGACTTCTCCTGCTGGGCTAGCAAGCTACTTCCTTGCTCCTGGACCAATTCTGAAGTGGTTTTCTAGTTGTTTGGAAGAGAATTTGGGAGATCTCCACAGAGTTCCTTCTTTACTCTACCATCTTGGCATCAGAAGATGAATTAAACAACAACAACAACAAAGGATCAATGTCTTTTAGTGAAATAATTACTTGAGGTCATAAAGGTCTAAAATCTTAATTCCATGTACGTTTTCTTTATATCAGGTGAGATGTTTAATTTCTTCTAGATGCTTCCGAAACAGCATTGAATAGTGGAAAGAACATTGAAATCAGAACCAGGAGACTTTACTCTCAGGTGTTTTTTTTTTTTTGCTCAGTTTCTAACAATTTAGATGATCTTAGACAATCTACTTTTCATTGGAACTCATTTATTCTCTTCTGTGAAATGAGAGGGTTGGGCTACATGATGTCCCGGAATCTTCAGCTATAACACTTTTGGCCCTTGCTATTCCTTTCCCTGATTCTCTAGGAGAAAAATATATTTTGAAGATATTCTGCAGGTATAAACTGCAACTGAGGATATCAGAATGTAAAGCTCTTGAAATGATTTGGCATACTGACTCAACATATGAATAGTATAAGTTTTGTTTTATTTGTTTTTCTACCCTGGGCTCCATTTCAAATTCAGGGTAGCTTTTAAGTGGGCTTAAATAACAAGGGAATAATTTGATACTTAGCAGATTTTGTAACATTCTCCTTTTTTTCCATTCCTTTTTATTTTCTCAAATGGTAAGAAAATAAGACTAAGGAAACCATCTGTTTGAAAAGAATCAAGTCAAATAATTAGATTAAAAATAATCTTCCACGGATCTTCTGGAACCACCTATTTCATGGTACTTACATTTCAAAGAAGAAATGATTTGATTATAAGTGTTAGGCTGACATCTACCATTTTGTGGCATCTATTGCCAAGGGTTTTTCTTTAAAAGCTTTTGACCTATGTCTGGTCAATGCTTGATTGAATTACCCTGAATGAAGCTCCAGAAAAAACTTCCCATGTTGGTATACTAACATAGCATTTATTGTCTACTCTGGCAAGACCACAATAGTGAAGGACAATGAATCATCTATACAGCCTTCCTATCTAATGAGGTACGAACAGAACCTTTTTGATATGGACAGATTTATAGTATAGTTCTTTAATATAGCATAATTTTCAGGAAATATACCTTAAGTAAAATAGGACCAAGTAAAATTACTGTTTTGTCAATGAATTTTTATCGACAAACACTCTGGTCAATATGTATAAAATAAATACTCTGTAGAAGGGAAAATAGACATTAATAATTATTTCATTAAAAATAAATTTCTTAATGGAATTAAACTTACTATAAATCACGTAATATGCATACCTCTACAATTGTATGTCATAGTTCTAAACATCTTAGGGCCTGCTAAATTTCTCTATGTAGAAAATTCTCTCACAGGGACCCAGAGATGTCCCCCAAATTAGTTATTAATTCTCTTTTATTCCTATAATGTTATCCCCTTTTTATGTACTCTCTGAAGGGATTATAACCTCATTCAGATAATTGTTTATTACTTATCTAGGTGTCCCATTGCACTGAATCTTGTATTTTCTTGAAATCTTACTCTTTATGATATTTCTATGTAACTCATCTCTTATAAATTTAATTTAAATAGTTTTTCTTGTTGTTTTTGAACAAAGAGAAGCATTTTATTTGGGGGAAAAAGTCAAATCAAGGACATGGATCACAGAAACACCTCAGTTAGTGCAACACTGCAGGCTATGTGCTTGGGAGATGATATCACTAAATTTCATTATGACATCTTCAGTCATAAGGCTACTCAGAAAGAAAAGAAAAAGGCCTTTATTTTGCATGACAGGTTCTTCTTTGGGCACATAAATTCTTTTTCATCCAATAAAAGTACAACAGAAGTTTTAATCCATGAAAAAGAGGCAAGAAAAGACAACCAAGTACTTGATATGATTTTATGGGATTTTATAGTCTTATTGAAAAAAAAATTAAAGAGTCTTTTTCATCCAGTTGTTTGAAATTCCATAACTCAACTTTTATTCAATTAAATTAAACTAAGCAGAGGATATTTCCCCTCTCCCCCATCATAAATACCTATAGGTTGTATGACAGGTATTTTGGTTGCTGATTAATAAATCATTAATCATTGTCAGTCATTTGCTACTTAGTGAGCTTCTCAAATTCTCCTATAGGAGACTGGAAAAAGAAGCATGAGCACACTAGATGCCTAGGGCAGAAGGAAAGTGGTATCCACAGAGAGGGCAATGACTCAGAAATGGGAGCCTTGAGCTGAGGACAAAAAAGACAAACCTAGTTTAATTCACAGCTTTGCCTAGGGGCAGCTCTGCATATAGGACAGGACATCCAACAAACATTCTAAATTTTCCCTCTTCTGATCCAAATTATGTGTAAATGTAACATTTCCAAGTCTAAGGAGTAAAAGTCAATATACCATCAAAATTACTTCAGATTCAAAAGATAATGTTAGTGGGGGAAAAAAAACTTTTGCCAAAGGGAAAACATTAACCTTCCCTATTCCAATGGGAATGAATACTCTTTACGATAAAGGGAACAGAAATAGCTACTGTACATTAATATGTAATAACCATCGTGTTTTCTGAGCTATTGCCCTGCTTTAACTTCTTTCTCATTTACTTTGATGTTGGTTCATCAAAGCTGCTTTAAAAATTAATACTATGTTCAATCCTCTTCATAAATCAGTGTTGTATGAGGTGGGAGGAAAGGAAGGTTAAAAAAATGAATGAAGGGAAATGTTTATCAACCACATTAACACGCAGCTCTCTAGTGTTATGTATTAATTTGCTAATTCCATAGTTAAAAATTTTTAAAAGGTATAAAAATCTTCCACTTGGGGAAAAAAAAACATTAATGTAGAGTCCTCTTTGTGGTCCAGTTAAATGTTTTAAATTGCTATAGATGTCACATTATTGATTTATTAGAGGTTGGACAATAAATTAAAAGCTTCTTGTTTTTCAGCTCAGTGTTCCTTTTCATTGTAATTAGGAGGAAATAAGATTTTTTTTAAATACTCAGAAATCTGTAATAAGAAGAGAAAGGAAATCACCCTCAGAAAGGTGTGACTTATTACAATAACACTTGGGAACTATTAAGAAAACCTCTGAAGGATAAAATTAATATGACAAGATCTAAAGAGATACTTTCAGACTTATACAGTTAGAAAAGACCTTAGACTTCATATGGTCCCTTTCCCAATATTTCTAACAGATGGCTATTAAGTCACTGCACAAAAACTTACAATGATGTAGCCCTCACTATATTCCAAGTCAGCCCGTTCTATTTATGGACAGTTCTGACTGTTAGAAAGTATTCCTTGTACTGAACTAAAATGTGCTTCTCTGTATTTTTTACCCATTGGTAGTTTCTGCCATCTGTAGCAAAACAGAACAAGTTTGATTTGACTTTGGCACAATAGCCCTTGAAAAACCTGAAGATTCCCATGATCATATTAGCTTTTTTATTACTTTGGGATTGTTAGTATGAAAAGATAACTTATTTTGAATGTGTAGTATACTAATGCCCCTAACTAGATCCTTCTCTGACAAACTGGTGTCTTATCATGCACATGCCCCTATCTTGTATTTGTGAAGTTGGTTTTTGAACTCATGTTTAAGACTTCCATTTAACTCTATCAAATTTATTCCTATTAGATTCATCTCAATATTCAAGATCACAAAGAAATTTTTTTAACTGGTACCTGTCATTCAAAATGTTTGTCATCTATCCAATGTTTATGTTATCTAAAAGTTAGTGAGAAGGTTGTTTGTGTTCTGTTAAAGTCATTGATAACAAAGTTTAAATATCACAGAGCCAGAGATGTCTGGAGCACCCTACTCAGGTGCTCCAACATACTGAAATTGAACTGTTAATAACTACATTTTAAATCCAGGTATCCAAGCAATTCTATCTAATTTTATTAACACCAAGTCTGCATCTGTCCATATTTCTCACCAAAATACCATGAAGGACTATAGCCAATATTTTGCTAACTTCTAAGAAAACTGTATCTATAGTATTTACCTAACATCCTAATGTTTAGTAAACCTAAAGGAAAAAAAAAATCAGATATGTCCCATTCTGGATAAAACCCTGCCTCTTTGCAATTACTTATTTTCATGGATGTTTATATATCATTTCTTTAATGGTCTCTTCAAGAAATTTTTAAATAATCAAAGGCAAGCTCATTTGCCAGCTCAGACTGTTCTCTGTGGTACTTTTCTCATTTTCTCAGTTCTTCAAATATTACTGACAGTGTTTCAGCAGTTACACCTATGGGGAGGACGTGGTATCTGAGCTGGCTCCTGGAAGGAGGTAAAGACTCATAGCCTGAGCTGGGGAGGGGGTAGACAGTCCAGTCTAGGAATTAGGAGAAAAGATTAGCATGATTAACATGAAAAGATTAACACAGAAAAAGGAGAGAAATTTAAGTGAATAGAGAATAGAAGTTCAGTTTAACTGAAACAGAGAGCATGTGAAGAGGGATAGATAACATATGAAAGGTTTGGAAAGTAATATTATACCTATCTTTTGGGAGCCTTAAATGTAAGAACCAGTTTTTAATTTACTTAATAGTCAATAAGAAGCCATTGAATTTTGTTTTTTTTTTAATTTGTTTTTTTGTTTTTGTCATGGAATGTTCTGTTGATAGCAGCACATTAGAAAGATAGTCACCTAATGTGTTTCACACCAGGATATGGTATGAAGGATGGACTAGAGTGAGGGAACAGGCTGAGGACTAGGAGATCATAATATTCTAAGCAAAAAGAGATGAGAACCTGATATGTGACAGCTGAAGTGGAAATTGAAAAAAAAGGGATGAATGTCAGAGATGCTTTGGAGATAGAATCAACAAGATTGAATGAATGACTGGTTATGTAGGGTGAATGCAAGGAAAGAGTCAAAAGTTATTTGTGTGAATAAATGCAAGGATGATAATGCCATCATCAGAAAATGAGAATTTAAGATGTGAGTTTTGTGGGGCAAATGAAATATTCAGTTTTGAGCATTTTCCTATTAAGATGCAAGTAAGAGGGGGCACTTAGGTGGTGCAGTGAATAGAGCATCAGCTCTGGAGTCAGGAGGACCTGAGTTCAAATCCAGCCTCAGACACAACACTTACTAATAGAGTGACCTTGGGCAAGTCATAATCCCAATTGCCTTGCCTTCCCCCCTCTAAAAAAAAGGCAAAAAAAAGATGCAAGTAGGATATTTAGGCAGGTCGGCATATGGACAGACACCATGGCAACAGTTATGTAGGAGAGATATAGACTTGGAAATAATCTTCATAAAAGTGATCATTTAAGCCATGGGAGTTGAGAAAATTTTCAAGGGAGAGGGTACAGATAAGTAAAAGAGAAGGATCAATAATAAAGCCTAGGGGAGATACCCATATTTAGGGATCAAGATGGGGATGATGACAGGAAAAGAAACAGAGTAGTGGTTACAGACATAGGAAAACCATGAAAATGCAACATCATAGAAGTCAATAGAATAGAGTATCCAGAGTGAAGGAATGGTACATAATATCAAATATCACAGAAAGATCCAAGTAGATGAATTTGGAAAACAATTCATTGATTTCAGCAACAAGGAGATAATTTTTGACCTTAGAAAAAGCTGCATCAGTACAATAGTGGGGACAGAAACTAGACTACACACTAGATTCAAGGCTATAGAATAAGCCTACAATGCAACAACAAAACAAATGACCATCAAAATCATCATCATCATAAAATATTAAAACAAGTTACTTGCTAAGGGTGTGTGTGTGTGTGTCTGTGTGTGTGTGTGTGTCTGTGTGTGTGTGTGCAGAAAAAAATCACATATGCTATGTACTGAGAAGGAAATTCCCCATGTTATACCAAAACTATTGGAAGACAGTTCTTTGCTAAAGTAACAAAACTTGTATATGGACATGGTAAGTAAATCTGAAGTTCAAAGCTGGGGAAAAAATCCTTTTCTTTTATGACCTTGTCAGTCAGTCAATGAACATTTATTAAGTGCCTACTATAATGCCAGGCACTGCGTTAAGCACTGAAATTGGCAGTAGATGTTCCAAGATTCATACAATTTTTTTTTGTTATGCACAATATCAGCATATCATAATGCAAGAGAAAAAATAGCTTAATTCTACTCAAACTGATACTCAGATACATCTGTGATCTTGTGGAATCACAAATTTGGATGTTGCTGTTTATAATAAAGATCATAACCATCAATGCTTGTCTATCCTATACAACTCTAGTGTCTCTGTCTGTTTCTTATATCTCTTCTTTGCTTCTCAGATTTCTCCCTGTCTACTGCCTACAAACATGTCCATGCCACCTTTAAAAAAATTTCACTATATCTTATTGTCCCCCAGTTATCATGCTTTATCTCTTCTCCCCTTCTCAACTAAAGTCATTGAAAAACCCTATATTCAGTAATTCCACTTTCAGTGTCCTCTAAAGCCCCTGAAATTTGGATTATAACTTCATCATTCAACTAGAACTTCTGTCTTTAAAATTACCATTGATCTCTTAATTGTTAAATTTAATAGCTTCTTCTCAATATTCATTTTCCTCAATCTCTCTGCAACAACATTGACCTTGTGAACCATTTTCTCCTTCTGGGCACTATCTACTCCCTATGTTTCTATGACTGTGTTTCCTCTTACATATATGACTGTTCTTTCTCACTCACCTTTTTAGGAAATTCTTCTATGAAGCTCACCAATTTGGGAGTTCCTCAAGGCTCTAGCCTAGGTTCTCTTTTCTCTATATGCTCTCTCACTTGACAATCTCATCAGTTTCCATGTATTCAATTATCATTTCTAAGGTCATGATTTACAGAACTCTACATATTGAATCCTAGCCTCACTCTGAACTCTAATTCCATATCACCAGCTGCCCATTGTATATTTCTAAATAGATGTCCCATAGGCATCTCAAACTCAACATGGAAAGACAAACTTCATTAACTTTCCCCTCTGTAATGGTAATGGGAATTTGAGGATCTCCCTTAATAAGTCTAAGGGAATTTGAAGACCTTTCCTGCTTCAAAGATCTTCCCTGTCCCCTAATAGGCCAAACGTAATCATATGGAGCCTGTGGTGGGAAGAGCTTGTTGAAAGGTAGAGCAGAGTCCACAGGAAGCTGGGAGTCAGAGCAGGTAGACAGTAAGAAAGAGAGAATACACACAGGAAGACAGCTAGGCTTGTGAGTGTCTATTTGTGGCAAGGCAAAGGACAGTGTGGCTTCATGCTGTGCTATGGTATATTAACTTCTTTTGCTACTATGATCGATTTGACTTTCCGGTGTTGGGATTTGATTTTCTGGCATCTGAATAAATGTTTTGCTTCTGTCTTCTATATACAGAATCTGTTATATTTTGGGATTAAGAATTATGCTGGCATATTTACAGTCACCATTGGCACTGTGAATATTGCATGGGTGCTACATTTTGCAATGAGAATGGGATCACAAAATATGAGACCTCTATTTGGAGGCAGAAGGGATTCAGAAGAAGAAATGGATATCCCAGGATGGGAGAATTTACCTTATTCCTCCCCTGGCAAGGAAATGGGCTAAAAGTATGAGGGTCTGTGAAAACTGAGACCTGAGCTCATGGAAGGGAGAACCTATAGATTTAGAAGCATGTTTGCAAGGAATAGCAATAAAACCAGGGAGAGAACTGGAAGGAATATGTAGAAGAGGCTGGGTTTTACTAACAGATTACTGGGGTATATGTAAAAGCAGAGACAAGCTGCTACAAGAAAAAACTCAGATGGAGAGGAAGTTAGCTGATTTATATGAGAAATTTTCTGTGTTACAGCATTTGAGCTTTCTTTTAGTAGAATAAGATAGAAGGTTTCAGTTAGCAGAAGACAAGGCTGTTACATGTTTGGCTCAGGAAAAGAAGTAGAAAAGCAAGAAGACAAAGTTCATACACTTTTAGCAGAGGTTGGACTTAGTTGCCCTGGCAATGACTGCCAAGAAAGTGCATGAGTAGAAAATGGTACAATGTGAAATGATGAGACTTTTTCAAGGGCATAAATTCACGCCATATTAAGAAGAAAGCAGAATCATAAGGGTCAAACAGAGTTCATGGAGATAATTGAGGATTTCACTCAGCAGGAGGTTACTGATATATTAAGCAGAATCACAAAAAGGATGGGAGAATCTTTAGTGTCTTGGATGGTGAGAATCAATGATGAAGGGGCTGGAGGAGTATGGTAGATAGTATGGATTGCTTGAAATTTATAAGTATTAGTCAGAATCCTTTTGTACACCAAACTTTTAGAGATTACCATGACAGAAAGATCCAGGTAGATGAATTTGGAAAACAATTCATTGGTTTCAGTAACAAGGAAATAATTTTTGACCTTACAAAAAGCGGTCAGTACAATAGTGGGGACAGACATGCTAGATTCAAGGCTATAGAATAAGCATACCATGCAGCAATAATAAAAATGACCATTAAAATCATCATCATAAAACATTAAAACATGTTACTTGCTAAGGGTGTGTGTGTGTGTTTGTGTGTGTGTGTGTGTGTGTGTGTGTGTGTGTACAGAAAAAAAATCAAATATGCTATGTACTAAGAAGGGAATTCCCCATGTTACACCAAAACCTTTGGAAGACAGTTCCTTGCTAAAGTAACACAACTTGGATATGGACATGGTAAGTAAAGCTGAAGTCCCAAGCAGGGGAAAAAATCCTTTCTTTTATGAACTTGTCAGTCAGTCAATAAACATTGATTAAGTGCCTACTGTGTGCCAGGCACAAGGAAGTAACAATACATCTAATTTGTTAGGTTTAGCTGCCAATGGATGCAATAAAATCTATCCCAGTGATTCTAAATGTAGCGTCAATGCAATATTCACGAGTGACTGTAAATATGCTGGCATAGTTCTCAATCCTGAAATATAACAGACTCTTCATATAGTAGACAGAAGCAAAACATTTATTCAGAAACCAGAAAACCAGATCCCAACACCAGAAAGTGAAATCCATCATAGAAGCAAAAGAAATTAATACATCATAGCACAGAATGAGGCTGCACTATCCTTTAGCCTTCCCACAAACAAACACTCATAAGCCTAGCTGTCTCCCTGGCTGTGTCCTCTCTCTCCCACCATCTAGTTGCTCTTACTCTCAGCTTTCTGTTGGCTCTGCTCCACCTTTTAGCAAGCTCCGCCCACTACAGGCTCCATGTGATTACATTTGGCCTATTAGGGAGCAGGGAAGATCTTTGAAGCAGGGAAAATCTTCAAATTCCTTTTACCATGACACCTTCAAAGCCTCCTCTCATCTCAAGTTGCTTATAAACTATCAAAGAAACCATCTTCCTTTAGTCACTTAGGTCTGAAACTTTGTTGTCATTC
>CM053580.1:205581831-205620604 GCA_028627135.1 Pseudochirops cupreus | reverse complement strand
TATATATATATATATATATATATATATATATATATATATATATATATATATATATATATGATTTTTTTTTCCTGAAGGACAGGCCTGACCATGTCACCCTGCCTACCTAGTAAACTATAATGTCTGTCTGTTAATTTTAGGGTTGACTATAAACTCCTATGTTTGTTATTTAAAATTCTTCACAACCTTTGCCCTTCCTATCTTTCTAGTCTTTTAACATATCCCATCCATGTATGCTTTGATTCAGTCACACTGAACTAATTGTTGTATCTCACACATAGCAATCTATCTCACATCTTTATGCCTTGAAAACCTTGTCCCATCATACTGAGAATGCCCTCCCTCTTGATTCTTTAAATTCCTTTAAGACTCAGCTCAAGCACTATGTCCTATAGCCTTTAACAAGTTCCAGGCCTCCTAATGGTTTCCCCCTCATAGGTGACCTGCTCTGCATTTACCATGTAGGCATCATTTTATGTATAAATGGTCTCCCTCAGTGGAATGTAAACTCCTTAAGATCAGGGTATGTTTTTGCCTTTCCTTTGTATCCCCATTGCTTAGTGCGCTATGCCTGGGTTAATAGATGCTTGCTGATTGATTGATGTCTGCATAAATGCAACATGGATTGATGACAACTCCAGATGACAAATGCTTTCCTCACTTTTCCTGATGTCACAAAGATAATAGAGGACCACTTGGGCAGCACACCCCACAGCCCTCATTCTGGCCACGTGGCCCATCCTTCTTCTCTTTCAAATATACATTTCCCAATGACATCTTATATTCCTCTTCTGCATTGAAAATTTATATTTATCTTTTGCAGCCAATTCACAGCCAAATTGATGCCACACATAAATGCCTAGTAATTCAGGAAGCTATTTCAGAGGAGGTAAAATATTGACAAATTTCCCCAGGCAGTGAAGAAGACATAGCAGAAGTGCTAATCTTTTTTCTCTGATATTCAAAGAACATTTATTTTAACTGTGCATTGAGTATTATTGCTGCTCTTCAGTGTTCTTACCTAATCACTGATTCTAATGTATTGTTCTCTTTTGTCTTGTCCTTAACCAACATGTGATATTAATATCTAGCCTTTAGATTTCAATTCTCTGTATTGTGCTGCTGGGACAGCAATGACTCATCTGTAGAATATTAAGACCCACATCAACTTTAATATTCCCAATGTTCTAAATAAAGTTCTGTTTTAATACCTTAGGGGTGGGAGTTTTCAGATATAATTTTCCCTCTAATTTATATTTTCAATATTGACATTAGGTGACAATGCCCTATACCAGTTCTTTTCATATAGAAGACATGCAATTTTTTTAAGTTAATTGGACTGAAAACTATGATAGACCTTTTAAAATTTACTTTAATTGCTTTATATAAAAACTTTTCAGATCACTTGTATAGAAACTCTGCATGGCGGTGGACGGAGAAGCATATTTAGGCTTTGATGGAAGTACTTTTGCAAATACGTGAAATAACATAAGCACTATATGGAAAGGATGAGGAATGGGTTATACTAGTGCATGAACAAATCCATCCAGAAATCACCCAAAGGGCAGATGGTAAGGTCCCTTTTTCATCACAGAAGGAAATTAGAAAAAAAAGGAACTTCTAAGAAAGAGTTTACTCATCCATCTTCAAGAGAGGTTGCCTAAGGCATGAAGAGCAAAGGAAATGTTTTCTTTCCTGGGTTTTTGAGGTCAGATGTTGACTAAGGTCACACCTGCTCAACATCTAATAAGAAGTCATGTAAAACAGCATGTGATGGTGATAATAGCAAAAAGATGTAAAATGTACCTAGCCCAGTGCTCTGCCTACACAGAATAGACACTTAGTGGTGGGTTTTGGGTTTTGTTTTGTTTTTTTAATTTTTTGAATAATTCATGATGAATGTATAAAATCCTTCTAATTTAAAAAAAGGCATAAATAGTAGAAATTGGAATTCAGACCTGGCAAGAACCTTAAAAATCATATTATCCAACACATATAATTTATAGACGTGGAAGATGAAACTCAGGGAGAGATTGACACATAAGACTTGAGTCCAGGCTTCCCAGCCCTCTGTCTAGAGCTCATTTCACTAGACCATATTATATACAAATATCAAATGAAACATATATATGGGGCAGCTCTGAAAAATATAGATACATTAAACCAAGAAAGATCAATGATAATGACCTCAGGAATTCATATAGATTAATCTACATAAGGTGGACATTTTAAACAATTAGAGGTCAGATTTTGCTGACAATACAGAAATTAGTACTTCTTTATAAGTCACAGCACCAGGAAATTTTTTTCTTTTTTGTTTTTGGTTGAGTTTTTGTTTTTTAAATTCAAATTGTAAACTGGTGTAATAGAAGGTGAATATAAAATGAGACTGAATTTCTGGTAACATCCATAAACTTCTAAGGGCTGATAAAAAAAAAAAAACATAGGTTCCCAGTGTCTTTTGTAGCAAAATCAAAACAAAACAAATAAATAAACACAAGAGAACAAAATCTACCTGTGACATGTAAGGATACCATAAGTAAGGTCTACAATAAATATGAGAAAGAAGGCTGCATTTAGAATCAAAAGACCTGAGTTCAAATTCTGACTCTTCTGCTTACTTGCTACATGACCTTGAGCAAATTATTTCATCTCATTGAGTCTGATGTTCCTAATCTATAAAATGGGAATATTCATAGTTACCCTTCTTAACTTTCAGGAATGTCATGAAAATCAAAAGTGATGATATATGTGATATGCTTTGTAAACAATGATTGTTAATTATCAGTTATTATTTTGCTTTACTATTATTAGTAATGTTTTTATTGTTAAAAAAGCAAAACAGAAAAAAAAATCCCACATCAGCATAAAACCATGTTTGTTCTATATCTGTAATGCTTAGCTCAGTTTTGGTTTCTGTACCTCGAGAAAAATGCAACAGAGCAAAAATAATATTTTCATCTTCCTTAACCTGTCTGTTGCTTGTGCCATTGTTGGTTATCTATTTCTTCCTATGCTTTTTATGTGTTATAAAGATTCTTCTAACACTTTCACAGATCCTTTCCTCTTTTCCTTTTTTCTTGAAAATGTAAACAACCTCTCTCCAATATTCAGCCAATAGCCCTTTCTTTTTTCCTTTCTTAAACTTTCTCTTGAGGTTATCAAGCAAGTAATTAATCGAACCATCACTAAATACATACAAAGTGCCTGCTACACATCAGATCTTGGTCAGGATATAAAGACAAAAGTGAGACAGTCCTTGGCCCCAAGGGTCTTTAGTTATTGCCTCTATGTGTAAAGGTATCTGTCTCCCCAATAAGATAGCTGGACTAACTGTCTCTCCTAAGTCCCTGAACCACAATTTTAGTTTCTTTCCAGATGTCCCGTTAACACCTCCAACTCACTGTTGCCAAACCAACCTGGTTAACTTTATCCCCATACTTCAGTCAATTTTAAATGGGTAATTCAAGGAGGTTTTGAATGTAATAGATAGTAGAAACACCATTTGCCTAAGACTCCCCTCATTGGCAGAGACCTATTATTTTAATTATCTATGTGTGTAAGAGCTTGAGAGAAGAAAGATCCTAGCCTCCTGGCTTCTGGCTTTGAGTGAGAAGGCACACTATTGCACTCTTCAGTTCATTTCAGTTTCCTCCCAGAATTTTTCTACTTTAATCATTATAAAGAGTCTGGAATGGTGTGAATTCTCTCTAGAAGCTGGACGTCAGTATTCTGGGGTCTCTTTTCTCTCAAGCTCTCTCCAACACAGCCCCTTAGGCAGGCACAGAGTATTAAATAATTTATTTTCACCAATGAAGAGCAGCAATGTGGCACATTTGATAAAGCGTGGGGCCTGATATGATGAAGACTCATGTTCCTGAGTTCAAATTCAACCTCAGACACTTACCAGCTGGGTAACCATGGGCAAGCCACTTAACCCTGTTTGCCTTAGTTTCCTCATCAGTTATTTGGCCTAGAGAAGGAAATGGCAAACCACTGGAGTATCTTTGCCAAGAAAACCCCAAATGGGGTCAGGAAGACTGAGTCACAACTGAAATGACTGAACAAGAAAAACAACCAATGAAGAGGGTCATATGCAAATGAACTTTGATCTCCGTGTTGTATGGTTAATTTCATAATTTAAAGTCTTCTGGTACCACTAATAAAGATTTGTGAATGGGTAAGATGACAAGCGCGTAACACGCTGCCATAGAGAATATTTTAAAGACCATCAATATTCCACATTTATTCTCACTGCTGGTAGACATTATAGTTGTTCATGTGTTAAAGGTGTTCAGATAGCTAGATTCTGCCATTAACAATACATTCAGTGATAGGGTTATGCTAAATAGTCTGTGGAAATACACCACAGATAAAAGGGATTTTCATACAATTCTCCAAGACAACATGTTAGCAATGCTATTCTATATTCTACTGGCTTGTTCCCAAGAAGGATGCTGAAACAGCATGACAACTGGAATTCTTACAACATTAACACATTTTATATTACTCAATGAGGGAAGCTGTTTTGCCTATGATGGTATTGACCAGTTGGTGTGAATAACTAACCAGCAAAATATATTATTGGAAGCAGTAAGTTTAATAAAAACAAAACAAAAAAGTGTATAGGAATTTATGTTTCCCTATTCAAGTGACAGCTCTTATATCAAGAGTAGCTTTATTTGGAAAAATGCTGAGATAGGGCCACCTAAGCAAAAGACGTCTGTGTCTGATAACTGAGCAATTATCTGTGGACCTTGTTGAAAGTGCATCTATATTTTTTTAGGTATCCAGCAGAGAACACATAGAAATTCAGAGATTTCTGGCAGTTTTCCTTTAGTAAAGCTAAAGACACTGCATGGCCTGGTAGAAGGATCAAACAATCTAGGAAAATTATTGGTATTCCATTGTTAGGCACTGTCATTATACTGAGCTCTCCTCTATTTTTCATTCTCAATTCTTCTCTCAGATCTCAGATTAAGTCATTCTCAAGGCAATCAACATTTGCTGTATGTGCTGATAAGTCAAGATTAACATATTCAGTCTCAATTTTTTTTCAGCTTGAAAATTGGTTGTGCTTGACTTCTTTTTTAAAAAATAAGGCTATTTCATGTATTTTTAGAGTGCACTGGTCTTTTGAATGCCTCAAACTATGTATGTGTGAGCACCAATTTTTCAAAATATTTTATGACTTCATTCACTCATATATCATGTTTGTAAAGCCATTCATTACATCTACTTACAGATAAAAGACAATTTTAACATAAAAAGATTAAGTAACATGCTGCAAACCATAAAGCACCAGCAAAACTCAGATTAAAACCCAGTTAGGTTCCTTGCTTCAAGCATCAGGCACGCATGTTCTGCTTTGCTAAAGAATCAAGGCTATTAACAGAATGTATATGAGGTAGCAATAGCAGCACAATCCAAGAAACTACCAATTCTGGATATAGACAGACCTACAGTAAAACTCAAAATCCAAAAGTAGACAGAAGGGAATGAGCATTTATTACATGAAGAGTCAAGCGATCTGCTAAGGACTTTACAAATAGTATCCCCACAACAACCTTAAGAAGGTGAGAGTATTATTATTATCCCCATTTTACAGGTGAGGAAACTGAAGCAAGCAGTGACTTGTCCAGGATCATACAGTTAATTACAGTTACCCCTTCCTCATCAATGGGATATGTGGGTGGGAGGAAGTGGGACCCCTGCAATCTCGAAAATTCATGTAAGATTTTTTGACCCTCCTTTCATACCAGAGAAGTCTGAATTATTATATTTAAAAGATAAAATACTTTGATATTATACAATATCATACATATATTTTATGCATTTTGGAGTTTCTAAACATTTTCTGTGTCATCTGCTGGTCTTTGCATGTTGTCTGTGGCTTTTGCAAAACTCCTCCCAAATTTCCATTTAATTTCTTATAACAACCTGTTACATACATACATACATATGTGTATATATATGTATGCACACATATATGTGTATCTCTATGTAAATTATTCTATACATATTTCTATTTATCAGTTCCTTCTCTGGATAGAGATAATGTCTTTCTTTATGTGTCCTTTGTAGTTAATTTGATAATTTGTAATAGTCAAAATGACTTAGTTTAGATAATTGATCCTAAACTGGTAGCGACTTAGTAATTCAGTTCTTCAAACAATATTGCTATTGATGCTCTAGTATTTTTATAAAATGCACAAGTACTTTTATTGAATAGTAAATCATGCCAATGACTTGGCATGATTTATTATTCTGTAAAATTACTATATTTTAGCTTCTGTAATGTGTGAATATTACATCTATTTTAAATTACACTGACAGAATGAAGAAATTGGAAGAGACTATTTCTAGGGTCCATTTCAACTCTATGACAATGTGGTCAATATTTTTTTTTCATTTCTTATGTTTCCTCTTAGGATGCATTGTTTTGTATTCCCAAATTCCCAGGAGGAGCTATCCATGGTTTTAGTAAAATGTCACCACTGCACTTCATTGAGTTTCTAGAGTTGATTCTTTATAGTACTATTTTTTCCTTTTATTTTCTTAGTTCTACTTCTATATTTGGCCCAAAGTCTATTAAATTAAGTCCATTGTATTTGCCATTTGGGCTAGAATATAGGTTACTCTATTGGAGTAACTACTTCTTTTAGGTCACCGAGTTATATTTTATCCCTGAGACAGTACTAAAAATATTTCTACATCCAGATCATTTTCACAATGCTGATGATATGCATTAGTTCAGCATATGCCAGAGGAAATTAATTTTCATGACTACAACAGCATGAGAACAAAATTCAAATGTAATTTCATTTGGATTTGTTAAAAATCTCTGTTTTTACCAATTTACAAATAATAATGAGACTGTCCAAGAGCATCTTTGCCCAATTTAAAATTTGTGTCTATGTCCCAACTAAATGTCTGTGTTTGTTATGGGTACATGTAGGGAATTCTATTTGTAGTTGGGGACTTGGTCTGAAAACTGCTTTGAATAATTATGCTTTCAAGAACCTAGGCTATTCCAGTTCACTTATATGATTATATGATTTTCAATTCACTCATGTGTGATATAAAGAGGGACTTTCAGATAATCTATCTGGTCTCTTCTACCTTTAAATCCTATGATTCTATATTTTGTTGGATTGTTTTCATGTTTGAGGCCAGATTTGAACTCATGAACACGAGTCTTCCTGATTACAAGCCCAGTACCCTATCCATTGAGCCATGAGCTGCCCTCAAAATTCCATTTTCCTCATTTTAAAGTTTGTAGACTTCAGAAAGTGATTGAGTTATATCAATCAACTGTGCCCAACACTAGAACCTAAGTCTCAGAACTCTCTGCCCATGATAATTTCTTCTAAACTCTGTCACCTACAGTTTATATGATAAAGACTGTATGGACTTTGACCAAGTAAGTGGCACAGACCAAAGAGAGAAATAACAATAAAATATTCTGTGCCAGTTTTGAAAATGAGCAACAGATTGATAAATTGAGAGGCTTTGGATAATGGATCCTAAGTTATAAAATAGTTATAATAAAATAAAATAAATAAATAAATAATAAAATTAAAAAGTTACAATAATATATCCTAAGCTATAAAACATATAACTCCAAATAAAATAACAGATATATTACATTGGATATAGTTTTTTTTAAGTTTATGCAAGCTGTCAAATAGCTGAATAAATTAAAATTCTAAAATAAAGTTAGTTCCAAATAAATAAAATTTATTAAAGGAAAAGTATATAGGAAAAATGCATATTTCTTTTTCAAAGAAGTTATTGTTTTTCTGGGGAATATGGGTATCCGTTGAGAGGTGGTGCAGTGGATAGAAAACTGGTTCTGGAATCAGGAAGACCTGAATTCAAATATGGCCCTAGACATTTGCTAGTTCTGTTACCCTGAGCAAGTAACAACTCTGTTTTGTTTACCTCAGTTTCCTCATCTGTAAAACAATCTAGAGAAGGAAATGGCAAAGCACACCAGTGTCTTTGCCACGAGCACCTCAAATGGGGTCACAAAGAGTTGGTCACAACAAAAGCAACTCAAAAACAGCTTTCTCTTTTTACACACACACATACACACATACACACACATATAATGTACATATATATGCATACGTGTGTGTACATAAATGCACACACATGCACACATAGAAGTTACTTTTCTGGCTCTCAGTTTCCTCCTCTGTAACTATTAATCAAAACACAATGTGCCAGATACTGTACTAACAACACAAGGGAGGGGAAGAGAGTTGCCAATATCCCAACAGAATGAACCCAAGGGAGCTTTCACACATCTCTCTTATTTCTATATTCTCTCCACTTCCTTTTTCTGGGTTTTCCTTTTACTTCCACCCCAGCCCAGATTATGTGACATTCCTTTGCCCCAAGAGATTTGTAAAAAAAATCCTACAAATCCCCAAACTTTAAGCACGTCAAGACCACTCTAGAGGAAGTGTTAGATTTGGAATAGAAAGAATGCTTATCATGCTATCAACAAGACCTAAATTTTAGTAATAGTGAAAATAACCTTGACCACTTACTGAATCATTTCTCTGAACCTGTTTTCTCAGATATAAAATGGGAATGACAATATTTATTTCACAGTGTTTTGGAGACAGGCACATTAAATAACATGTAAAATGAATTGTTCAAATCATCTCACTATTAGTTGTCCAAATAGGTGCAGAATCCTAGAATCCTAGGGTTATATGGGAAATCAAAGGGTCTTAGGGTTACATGAGAGATCATTGATATTTTAGATCAATGTTTTATTGAATACTGGAATCCCTCCTACAACATCCTATATTCAACAAAGATAAACCAATCAACATACATTTATTAAGTACGTACTGTGAGCCAGGCACCATGGTATGACATGAGATCACTATAGCAGAAAGGAAAAAAAAAATTCCCAGCCTCCCAAGTGCTTAGAAAAGAAGACAGAGTGTACATGTATAAACATATATGAAATAAATATAAGGTAATTTGGGGGAGAAAGCCACCAGCAGCTGGGCAGAATGAGAAAGGTTTCATGGGGAATTCCATGTCTAAACACCACCAGTGATAGGGAGTTCAAGAAGTAATAAAAAACTCTATTTTTTGAAAGAGGTGATTCCTGATACTCTAAAAAAAAAAATGCAATTCATACAATTGAGATTTTTTCTCTCAGAGATTCTTTTACAATACTGCTTCATAGTAGGCAGCACAAATAGCAACAAGATAAAATATGCCCCAATCTCAAAGAGCAGAAAGACTAAGTGAATCTATTGCAGGAAGAAAGGTAATAATAGGTAATTAAATTTCTTTTCTTGAAGATTACAAAATAGAATTGATTTCTTTTCTTAGAAGCTAAAAACCTTCAGGGGCGTTGTGTTCCCAAGATAAGTTTACTATAAGGAAATGTAACTGAAGTACTTTTACTAGTGTTTGAGGAAATATTTTCATGACAACTGAAAGGAAATCACACTATAAAATAACATTCTCTGACTCACTCCTCCTGAGCTATATTTTTGGCATTTATTCAACTGCTAATATATTAAGTAAGATAATATCATAAGGTTAAGAAAGAAGTACAGGGTACTCTATACATCATAGCACAGTGTTAAGCTTTAATGCTCTAATGGAAAGAAGACTAAAGAAAAAGGCAGGACACAAGGCTTCTACCTCCCTTCCTGTGCCACCTATTATCTTCATGAGTCTGGGCAAGTCCTTGAAACTTTCGATGTGGCAGGTGGCCTGCTTTATGAAATGGAGATTAAAAAAAAAAAAGTTAGGTAGGTAGAAGGCTGAGATTATCATTTGAAAGCCCCTATCAAATTCTATGATATTAAGGAGGCTTTTTTTTGTCCACAAGAGATTCCCCTTCTAATATATACATGCATACATACATACACACGCGTGTGTGTATATGTGTGTATATGTATGCATGTGTATATATACACGTGTGTATGTGTATGTCATGGTATCACTAAAGCAAGTTCCAGCCTCCCAAGCACTTACATAATATTAAGAAGATAGTATGTACATGTATAAACATATATGAGATAAATGTAAGGTAATTTGGGGGAGAAAGCCATAAATAGCTGGGCAGAAATATATATATGTGTGTGTGTGTGTGCGCGTGTGTGTGTGTGTGTGTGTGTTATACATGTATATATCTCTGAAGTCTTCAGATGAACATGGTTCAGAAAGAAATTAAGTAGTTAATTGTAGCAAGGATTCTCTTCAGCAAATGGCCCCTCTCTATTCTTCTAAGAATTCATTCAGGTCTCAGTAAGCATCCTTTTCCTCACCCCGATCTTTGGCAGGAGAAAAGGTATATCTAATTGTTTTCTCACTTGTACTTGAATGGAATTGTAACCCAAATGGCTCCCAGCACCAATGCTTCCCCAGGGAGTAGATGAGAAATCCATATGCATATTTTAAATTTACCCACGTCAAAATTGATTTGTCTCCTAATCTCTCAGACAGAAACCATGGAGGGAGAATTCTGTGTTTAGGGATCTCTCTCTGTCTCCTTGTGTGTGTGTTTATGTGTCTCTCTCTCACACACACTCACAATCACACATCTGTTTGTTTCACATCGACCCTAATTCAAGAAAGGTTACTGGAGGGTGAGATTAGGAACTAAGCATTATTTTCATAGCTGTCCCTTCTTCAGTTAGTTCATCCACAACCTGAAAAGCTTTCATTTTACTCCAACCATCAACTGCCTGCTTAATAATACTACAGTTAGATAGCACACATTGGGAGAGTACAATCTTTATGATTCCTGAGACGTCTCATGCTCAGCAGGCAGAATCTATAGACTTCTAATGAGTGGAGATCAAGGTGTCTGAATGACATTTTCTGCTAAATGGATTCATACAGATAGCTTTGGGCTATGTGAGTGAGAAATCCCCTTTGGGTAGGATAAGGGGTTTCCTGATGCAGCTTCCCTGACCTGTACATAGCTTCCTTCCTGCACGCAACCTGACTGTCCCCAGTTTCTATGATTCAGGTTCCTCATCTGAGAATATAAAAGGTACCAATCTTGGAAATCCCTGCCTCTCAGACAGCTTAGGAACATGAGACCATGCAAGTTAGTATATTCCGATGCCTGAATGACCAGATGCATTTCCATATGCAACCGAGGAGCACCTTCACATCCCAGTAAACCTAAGTGCCACTGTATCCAGTTGAGTATTCTTGCTTTGTTAAATGTCCAGTGATTCGTGAGTGCCTCATTTTGTCCCAACACAGGACCTAAACTAAGAAAACAGAAGCTTTAGATCCACACCTACAACATTCATGTTGTTTTAAATGGCCATGACCCACTATCACTTCACTGAGAAAAGAAGTGAAAATGTAATGCCTTTTTTATTTTAATGATATAAGGGATGAAAAGAAATTCCAAGGTTTATAGAAGGTTATGTAAGAAATATTGTGGCTTCAAACACATTTATATTCTAAATTATATTAAATCTCCATTCAGCCTTCATCAGAGTGCTGGGGTAATAGAAATGTTAGTTAAGTGGAAAATGCAAGGAAAGTACACTTTTTTAGATTCAATGATTTAATCCATGAGTAGAGAGGAAATGTCTCTGAACCAAAAACTGATCTTGCATGAGACTGAGATTTTTTTGGAAACTAATGGTATCTAGGGATCTGTTTTATCAATGACTGAGTTGATTCCATTCTCTTTCCTAAGGAAAGTAAACTTTGCAGTAAGAAGAGAAAACCTTTGTTTTCTACATTAATACACACACACACACACACACACACACACACACACACACATTCCCTCCCTCTCTCCATTACTCACTCATCTATATCAAACTCACTTGGGCATCTGGCTATGACCTCCTTCTCTTAAAGGCATATAGGAAAGTGAGATAGAACCATTTAGTGGTGTTGATACTGCTACACTTTTAAGGAAATATCCCACAATAGAAAATAGCCTGGAAGAATTTCTGTACTCCTAAAATTGAGAAAGGATGTATAAGAGAGAAGGCCTATTCTGCTCTCAGGGGAAAGGGAGGATTGAAATTTCATCTCCTTACACAAGATAAACCCACAAAAATCTTTCTCCATGGATTTCCCTGGGTCCAATTATGTAAACTGTGGGTGGGAGACAATCAGGCTTAATCTAACAGTAGGACACAGTGATCATTTCTTCTCCTTTTGGCTCACCTCAGTACCACTAATGAAGTGAACTGTTTCCTTCTACATCTGAACAAGAAGACCCATAATGAAAGAAAGGCAACTAATGAAGCCTCTTTATGGAACCAGGGTGTCTATTAAACAGCCCACCTGCAATACACAGTGTAGGCAGAGGCAAAGCTGCAAAGTTAGCCTCTAAGCCTGCCAAATAATTGTCAACCATTTGCATCACAGGAGGGAAAAGGAGGAGACAGATGGACAGACATGACTAATGCTACTGGCCTATTATTCTGAACTGGGAACAAGGCTAAGGGTAGAGAGGTGTGGGAGGGGGAGAGAAAAACTACACCACCAACAAGCCCCAAGGTATTTCCACAAAGATTTCACTAAAGTACAATTTAGGAAACCCTTTGGCATATCTCCTGATAAAGGTGAAACATGCCTATTCCTTTCTTGCACATGCTTTCCTTTGCTTTGTATTCTGGATATGAATACCAGAATGAAATTTATTAGCATCTAAGCAGTCTCTGTCTGACAGCCCGCCAAGAATCATAATTCTAACAAGTTTCATTGCTACCTGCATCCTGAATACAAACGATACAGTGACAAGGGACCACTAAGCAGAAATACGAGGAGAGCCTGCAAAAATAGGGCGGAAAGGAGGCAAATAGAGAACATCCAAAAGGAAAGGAAACAGAGCAGGTGATAAAGGACACTAGAGAATAAGGGATACAATACACTGGAGGGAGAAAAGAGTCAGGGCATGGTATGAATAATATTCAGGAGGCCAACCTGTCCTCCATCTGAGCTCAGCCTATATTCCATCATGTGTTTCCAGTTCAGGAGCAGCATGCTTTTTTCCCCTCTTTTGAGCTTTCAGAAACTTCATCTGTTAAAATGTTAATATCCAGAACTGGAGAAAGAGAGTTGATGTAGAAAATCTGATCCAACACACAACAAAAAGACTCAAAATATTTATTTTTAGTGAGTTATATTCTACAGCTACAATAGTGACATAATTGCCGAATTTGGACTCATTTCTAAAGCCACAATGGAGCTACAAAAGGGAATATATGAATCCTCCCACACAGCACCCATGCATTTGGTTTATATTCTCCTAATGCATGAGGAAGCAAATATTTCTAGTAGCCACTGGGGGAAAGGAACAATCTCTGTCAAAATGAAAACATCTATCGGTTGAGAAATGGGAATATAAACACTTGTAGGGACATTTTTCATGACTAGGAAATAAACTAGTTGGATCCACCAATAAGTAGGGAAAAATGTGTGAAACAGGGAATCTCATTTGAACCATTATATCATGATTGAATTTCAACCAAATGCTGTTTCTAGGGAAATAGGCAGAGTATAGGGCTCCTCCCTCCCTCACAATCACCCTACTTGGGTTATATATAACTGAAGCTTTACCCTTACAAGATGTTAATTAGATCCACAGAAGATATAGTGAGAAGCAGGGCAGCACCCCAAGGCAAAATCAACCTTGTGAGGAGTAATAGTTCAGACATTACAAAAATACTTATGAATTCTTCAAGTAGAAACACAATTTTAACAAAAGGTAAGATATCATACTGAGAAATTCATTGTTACAAGTATTTTCAATAAGCCAGAGAATATTAGCCAGGAGACTAAGTTGCTTTTTTAATTCACTTTATTCTTAGATTTATTTGTGATACGGCATTGTCTGCTATTGCACATTCGTTCATTCATTCATTCATTTATTCATTCATTCATTCATTCAGCAAGCAAGCATTGACTGAGTCCCTATTCCACATACCACACTGTATTTAGTGTTGCTTAGGATGCAAAAAATTCGATCCTATGTCTTGTGGAATTTACATTGTAATTAGGGGATATATTACACATACATGAATCAGGCACAAAACAAAGGAAAATGCATGAAGTATGTTTAAAAATTAATGCTGAGTACTAACAGAACAGGCAGCAAAAAAGGGAATAATGAGGTGGCATGTGTCAGAAAAGGCTTCCTGGAACAGTTTCCTCATCTGCACAATGAGAGGGTTGGCTTAGATGGTCTCTGAGATCCTTTCTGAATCTAAATCTATGATACTTATTAGGCTCATGGAAGACAACTTCACTTACAAAGAAGTGTCTACCTGAGCATCTAGTAAAATCAATTTCCAGCCACCAGCTGCTTACAAATTAGTAATGGGAACCTGTAAGGCTTTCATCTCAACCTTGCTGTGTGAATGAGTTAATTACTAAAGATATATCACTCAGATCTTAGGAAAGATAAGGTTTTTGCAATCTGGCTCAGAGGAGAAGACATGCATAAAAAGCAATAGTAGAAGAAATATTAAGCAGGACACAAATACATTTGATATAATGTAATTCAGGGAAATCCACAGATGCTTAAGAAATGCAAAAGAAAAGATGAAGAGCAAAGATAGAGTAAGTTAGGGAGAATTTTCTAAAATGGAAGATAAGGCTTGGGAGATGAGAAGAGGGATGACATTCTAGCATTAGAGAGATAGTAACAGAATAGAATTAAATAAGTTTGTAGAAGGAAATAGCAAGCATTTTGGGGTCATACCAGGGAAAAATAGAATTGGAGTAGGAGAGGACCATAATGACTGGGCTGAGGAGTTGTTTTTTTTTGTTGTTTTTTTTTTTTATGATATGTTAAACAATATGAAGCCACTCTAGGTTCTTGGGCAGAAAAAAATGGCATAAGGAAAATCCTGTTGATAATAGATTGCCCCAGGAAGAGCTTTTATAGTGGAGGGGAAAGTGGAGGTAGAGTGGGGTATGTGTGGCAGGCAATGCTTGAACCTTACTCTTATCAGAATTGATTCAAAGAAGGAAGAATACACACATACACATACACTCACACACACACACACACACACATACAAACAAACACACATTCAGTTGTGTATAGAAGTGTAATTTATCCAATAGGCAAATAGGAAGAAAAGAGGATAAGGAACAGGGAGAGGGATGATAAAAGGGAGGATAGATTAAGGGAGGCAGTGATTACTAGCAAAATATACTTTTGAGGAGGGACAGAATAAAGAGAAAGAAGTAGAAACGGGAGAAGTTAGTAATCATTACTGTGAATGTGAATAGGATAAAGTCAAACATAAAATGGAAGTGAATAGCAGAATGGATTAGAAAACAATACATATGTTGTTTATAAGAGACACACTTGAAATAGAAAGATACACACAGAGTTAGAGTAAAGGTCTGGAACAGAATCTGATATGCTTCAGTTAAATGGGGAGGGGGGCGAGAGAAGAGGAGGCAAGAAAGCAGGACAGTAATTATGATAGACAAAGCAAAAGCAAAAACAGACCTAATAGGGAAAATTAGGGAAAGGACATTGTGCTAAAAGGTACCATAGGCAATGAGATTAATATTAAAAATTTTACAGCACATTTCTCTGATAAAGATCTCACTTTCCAAATATATATTGAGTATAGAACTAAGTCAAATTTATAAAAATGAGAGTCATTCACCAATTGGAAAAGGATAAAAGATATAAACAAGCAGTTTTCACAAGAAGAGACCAAAACTATCTATAGAAATATGAAAAAATACTCTAAATCATTATTGATTAGAAAAAGGCAAACTAAAATAATTCTGAGATACCACTTCATACTTATCAGGAATGACAAATGGTGGGCAGGATGAGGGAAAAATAGGTGAACTAATGAATTGTTGGTGGAGAACAATTTGGAACTAAGCTCAAAGAACTATAAAACTTATGTAGCAATACCACTATTAAGTCTGTATCTCAAGTTGATGAAAGTAAAAGGAAGAGGACTTACATTAACAAACATATTTTTAACAGCTGTTTTCTGTGGTGACAAAGAACTGGAAATTGAGGGGGATGCTCACAAATAGGGGCATGACTTAGCAAGTTGAGACATAGGATTGCCATGGGGAAATGTGCTGTTGAGAAATGATGAGGGATTTGGTTACAGAGAAACATGGCAAGACCTATATGAACTGAAGCAAAGTGAAGTGAGAAGAACTGAGAGAAGGCAATAGCAACGTTGTAATGATGACTGACTGTGAAAGATTTGGCTACTCATCAATACAATGATGCAAGACAATTCCAAAGGACTCATGATGAAAAAAATACTATTTGCCTCCAGAGAATAAACTAATTAACTCTGGGTGCAAATTGAAGTATGATTTTCTCACTTTCTTTTTCTTGTTTTTTTTTTTAATATGGATAATATGGAAATATATTTTGCATGATGTCACATGTACAATTGATATCATTTTTGCTTGCTTTCTCAGTGAGTGGGGGAGGTGGTGGGAGACAGGGAGAGAATTTAGAACTCAAAATTTAAAAAGAATGCTAACAATAAATAAATAATAAAAATTTTAAAATATGAAAAACAAAAACAAAAAAGATTACCCTGGCAGCTGTGTGTAGGATGGATCAGAACAGAGAACATTCAGAGCCAGGGGAATCAGCACAATGCATGTTATATTTAGCAAAAGTCCTAATAATGAAGTATATAAATCTCTGAGTGCTGAGTCAAACGCCAGCAGTCCAGAGGATCATCAAATTGAACAAATTTTAACAGACTTACAGATAAGTCTCATAGAATTATAGCCTTTGAGAGCATGTTGGAGGGGATCTACTCCATATAATACATTAAGTATGAATCAGTGCTAAAATATCTATGGCAATAATCAGCATTATTTACACTGCATTCTATGTGCTGCATAATATCTCATTTGATCTTAACAGTAAGCCTACTATGGAGGGAAGGTATGTTATAGAGGAGAAAACTGATCCTAAGAGAGGGGAAATTAATTACCAAGGGACATAAAGGTAGCAGAAAGTGGCAGAGCAAAGAGGTTTGTTTGGGGCAATCAGGGTTAAGTAATTTACCCAGGGTCACACAGCTAGTAGATGTCTGAGGCCAGTTTTGACCTCAGGTCCTCCTGACTCTAGAGCCAGTACTCTAACCACTGTGCCATCTAGTTGCAATTGAGCAAAGGATTAACCCAGGGATTCTCATTCCAAATCCAGTGCTCCTTTAACTCTACTGCACTAGATGGTAAATTAGTGATCCAATTTCTACTTGAAGACATACAGCTCTGGGGAAGTCACTACCATATAAAATAGTCTGCTCCATTTTTGAAAGATCTAAGTAGGAGATTCCTTCTAATACCAAGCCAAAAAATCATACTGCTTCCCTACCACATCCGCCCTCCAAGTTTCTTGTAAATCCCAACTTAATTAGACTATTGTATCACTCTTTCCAAAAGCACAGAAAATATTCTTGGTCGAACAATACCTAGGTGGGGGATGGCTTAGGGGGAAATCCCTGTTTTATCTACTAAAGTGTGGGGCTTCATTTTTCTTCCAAGACGATTTGCTGGTCGTAATCCCAAAGGCATATCGTTATACAGTGCTGCGCTCTTCATTAGGTTTATCCTGAAAATGGCTATTTACCTGTTTAAACTATTTCCATGTTAATGCACTGATGAAGATATTTGGAGGCTTAGAGGTTATTTTCTCTATTTACAAGGCTAGTTCACAAAACATAAAGATTATGCTCTCTAGAAAACACTTTTAAAATTCCACAGTTACATTTTACATTAGATTTTAAAATCATATTACCTGGGCAAATAGAACAAATGTACATTAAAAAACAAAGGAAACCTTCATCCTCATTCAAGCAATTGTGAGAACACAAAAACAGAGTCAAAACAGAGGCTGCTTTTCAATTAAGATGGAAAAATGCAGTATGCCAGAATTTGCCACATTCTTGTATAAGAAATATTGTTAACGTAGACTTCACATGAGCAGATCAATATCTAAACTCACAAAAGGAAACAGAAAATCTCATCTTAAAAATGTAATATTGTGATTGATTTTCCCCCTAAGGGCTAAGAGGGTACAAATTGCAAAATAGCTTTCAGCAACTGAACACATGCTGATTCTCTCATTTTTATGAGAGAGGGAGAGAGGGGAAAAGGGGAAGGGAGAGAGAGAAAGAGAGTCAGAGAGACAGAGAGAGACAAAGACAGAGACAGACAGACAGAGACAGAGACAGAGAGAGAGAGAGAGGGAGGGAGGGAAGGATGGAGGGAGGGACAGAGAAGGAGAGAGAGAGAGGGAGAGAGATTGAGAGATAACTGTCTGAGAGGGTGTGGTGGAATGTGTAGCACAATATTTGAGACCTTTAAGAATAAAGAAAATACATACAAGATTAATTCCATGACTGCGATATTTTGTATTTTGCTGTTGCTTTTTTGGAAATGCATTTACTTTAGTATAAGGAACTCCCACTTTTATAATTTACTCTGTCAACATTGTTCAGTAACTGTTCACCCATTTTTGATTTCATGGAGTGAGCAAGGCACTGACAGGTTGAATAATTTCTCATGATCACATAAACATATTAAAGGCAGGACTTGACTCCAGATTTTGATTTTGAGGGAAGCTCTCCATCCACTTTGTCCTGCAGTGTCCATTACCCTTAAAATATAAATTTCCTCAAATTTATTTTGGAAAATGATACAATAATAGAATTGGAAAAGATGTCGGTGACCACCCTAAGTCCAACATTAGACCCCAAAAGGAATCTACTCCCACATAACAGACCACACAACTTGTGGTAATCCAGACCCTGCTTGAAGACATCTAATAGTTCTTACCTTCTCTATAATAAACAACCCCAGGTCCTTCAGTCAATATTCACACAACAGGAAAACACAAAGTTCCTTAAAATCATGGTTGTCTACCTCTGAAAACTGCCTAGTTTTTCAGGATTTTTAAAGTGAGGTGCCTACTACCCTGCAGATGTTATCTGATTAGGACAGAGTATAGAGGAACCATCACTTTCTTACTCTGGAAACTTATTAAAAAAAAAGAATGAAAAAGGCTTGCCTATGAAAGCTATCAAAGATTCCATCCACTCTTTTGGTGGGCATGTCACAGTGCTGACATACTGCACTTCTAGTACATTAAAATCCTCGGACTTTTTTTAGTCGAATTGTTGTCTAACCATGCTTCCCCTATGTTATAGAAGTTGAATTTTGACACACACACACACACACCACCAATGGCTTTATATTTAATCCTATTGAACTTCTTATTCAATTTTGTCCAGTACTCTGGTCCATGGAGAGCTTTTTGGATCCTGTTCTTTTCTCCATTGTGTTCTCTCTCCATTATCTTTGTGTCATCTGCAAATTTGATAAGAATGCCACGTCTTTAGAAAAGCAACTGATGATAATAGCAGCTAACATTTAGGCAGTGTTTACTGTATGCTAGGCACTATGTTAAGTGCTTTACAATTGTTAACATTTGATCCTCACAACAACATTGGGAGGAAGGGGCTATTATTATATTACCCATTTTATGGATTAGGGAACTGAGGCAAACAGAGGTCAAGACACTTCAACATACCTAGTAGTCACACAGTTGGTATTTGATGTCAGATTTGAACTTAGGTCATCCGAACTCCAGGACCAGCACTCTGTCTACCTCATCACCTAGTTGCCCTGTCCGTAAACACAAATATCTCTATTGAAGATATCCTTCAGGATTGAAAGTGAACCATTAATGACTACTCATTGAATCTAATCGTGCAAGTAAGTCTGAATTTGTCTTATTATATTATTACTTAGCCCATATTTTCCATCATTTTCATAACAGTATGAGATATTTTGCTAATACCTATCTATCTATAAATGTATACATATCTATAGCAGTTACCTAATCTCCTAGTTAAATAATCTGGTCAAAAATAGAAATCAGGCTAATTTGGCATGATCTGTTCTTGATAGACACATGCTTACTCTTTGTAATCAAGACTTCCTTTTTCGCAATGTTCACTAAATATTTCTTTAAGGATGTCTTCTAGCCTTTTCACAGATATAGGAGTCAAGTTTGCTGGCCTCCCTTTTTGAAAATAGGAACACTTTCACTGGGTTAATCCTTCAGTACTTTTCCTATTCTCCAAGGTCATACAGATGATACTGCCAATGGCATAATAATCACAGAAATGAAGGAATGCATATAAATATATATGTGCGTGTGTGTGTGTGTGTGTGTGTGTGTGTGAATTTATTGAGTGTTTACAGCGTGCCAAGCACTGTGCTAAATGCTGGAGAAACAATAGCAAACAAGGCAAAACCACGCTAAAGCAACTGGCATTCTAATTTGGGGGTGACAACATATAAAGGAGGTCAGCTGCAAGGGCTGATGGAAACAAGCAGTGATGTTTAGGGTTAATTGGCAGTGTTGATAGCAAGACCTTTCTAGCTCTAAATGTTATGACTTTTACTTCTCTATGCAACCCCCCCCCCCCAGGTTTCAGGGTGGGTGGCAATTTCCAGGGATCTATAAGGAGTAGTTATAGGGCAGCTTGTTAGATGCAGTGGTTTTCTATCTTATTATAAAGATCACAGTTGTTGAATTCCTGCTAATCCAAGTGGCAGACGAGGCCATGCCTGTCTCAAAATTTATTATTATACTGCGTCTGTCCCAAAGTTTAAGATGCTGAAGGGGCCTGGCTCATGACCTTTGAGAAATGGAGAGTGAGCAAGAAGAAGCAGGGAATTGATATTCTCCTCCATGAGGACACAGAGTAGTGGATAAAGAGCAATTCTCAGAGGCAGGAAGAGTTGGGTCCAAACCCACTTCTAAGATACACTGACTTGTCATGCTAGACAAGTTTTTTAACCTCTCAATGTTCCACACAAGCCTTTAAGACTATAAATTGCAGAAAATTAATGATCTGTATTAATAGCAACTGTTTTCATAAAGATTTGCCTAGACAAATGAAATAACATATCTAATGTCAAAAAAAATTCTCTTACATTATTTTTGTGTGAATTGATCATCGCTGGCACTATGCTACAGTGTACTTTCAAACATTATGAATCACTCCATGGGTCTTTCAGTGACTAGAGACATTAAGTTTGTGGTGTGCAAATACTCACAGCCATACAGAATCACTAGGAGAAAACTTGATGATTTTCTTTGGGTGTAGTCCGGCCTTATTAGAAACATTACATCCTTCTTTAAATTTAGCAGTCCAATTTCCTATCCAATTCATTTTCTATCAGTAGCGCCTGTATTAGATATACATAATGAAATGTTAACTCAATAGTCTGACTCTCCAACTGGAAAACATAGCCTGGACAACAGACATTTTCATTCTTTTAGTTTTTCCTGGACTGATTCTTAGGCTAAACTCTCTTGAGTGTTCACTGTTCTGAATTGGAAAGTCTTGTTATATTCCACGTTATGGGACAATCAGCAGGCTAATGTCATCTTCTTTTTTTTTTAATTAATTAATTTATTTTCTTGTTTACATCATTCAAGGCTAATGTCATCTTCAAACAAGACTGCCTTATCAAATTTAGGGAATCCCTCTTCCATATATAAGGCTTCCTTCATGACAGTGGCAAATCAGAAAATTATTCAAAACAGTGTTCTATGTGGTTGTAGCACCCAATCATATAATTCATCTGGGCCAGGAGATATGAATTTCCTAAGAGCTAGGTTGTCACCTGGTTCTGTCTTTACTTATCTTAGACATCAGCTATCTGTTAGTCATTTTTTTGTTCCATCCTTTGCAGTGGCTTGCACAGTGAAATGCTAAATGGAAGCCAAGAACAAAACAAAAATTGAATAATTGTCAGTGACCATCATCTCATCTACTTCATGTCTTTGATCTTCTTTTCACCTAGTATTATTTAAAACAAACAAAGCCAATTTTGCTGTCCTTAGATCTCCTCACCAGCCTCAGCTTCTTATGAGCTTTAGCATTCCGGACAGTATTCTGGCAGAACCAAGTTTATCATATTTATCCTGTTATTTTCCCTGATTTTTATCATTGGTACTTTTTATATACGTACATAAATTGTTAGTTGAGTTCCCTGTGTATCCACATGAGTGCCTTCAGACAATTCCTGTTTTCCCTCATTAATGGAGATTTTCCTTTTATGTCTTCAGAATTTCATTCTTGAGTTTCACATTCTTCCTAGTCTGACTTCCCCCTATAAAATTTTATTCTATAACATCCTTCCTGTCATTCCTCTGAATTCTACTAATGCCACATATAGGATATATATCAAACTATACCTGGTTTTCCTCTCTTATATCACTAATTCTAAGAGAGGGTATTCATTTCCCTTCAGGGTTTTCTCATTTTTCACCCATTATCCCCAATTTCTCTCTATTCAGGAAAATTATATACTAAGCAGAATTTCCTATTTTTTTTGTTCTTCCCAGTTTTTTTACTGAAATTCTGCTTTAAGACAGGACTGCACATATAAAGTATCCAAGAATGGTAGCAGTTATCTTCAACGTTTCATCAAAAACAATAGGAACATCTGGATACATATCACTGTGTTCTTCAAAATCCCATTACCAATGGCCCCATCCCCTTTTATAAATGTGTTAACAGATAATTGGAGGAGTTCAATGATCTGCCCAAGATCTTGGACTAGCTAGCAGAACATAGAGTAGAACACAAGTCTTCTGACAGACAATGGCTGAAGAGGCAGTATGGCACAAGAACTAAGGTGTTGCACTTCAAGTCAGTAAGGCCTGAATTATAATTCTGCCTCTTTTATGCTTATTACATTGTGGCCATGGGAAAGTTATTTAATCTTCCTGCTCTTCAGATTTTTTTCATCTCTAAAATAAGGAAATTGATTACTATGTCCTCAAGATTCCTTCTAGCTTCACCATTATTTGATTACATGGCTCTAAGTTCATTAACTTTCCATTTTAGACGAGAGAAAGAGATACTATAATCTCTCTGGGTAGCTTTAAGCATTTTGAGTCACTTTTTTTAGCTCAAGGAAATCCTTTTTGTCTAATGTAGCTTTTTCTTATAACACTAAAGACTAGAGTTTCTAGTTTTGCTCAATTTCCAAAGAAAGAAAAGTGGATTTGGAGACAACTTCTACCACTTAGCAGTTCTATGTGTCCTTGGGTAAGACACAAGCTACAGATCAACAAGAGCGGAGTTCAGAAAGCAGTGTGCTATGGTTGGGATGCAGAGTACATGACTGTGACTTAAGTAAATCAAGTCTGGAAAGGCAGGTTGAAATTAGATCTTGGAGGAACTTAAACAGAAGACTAAGACTGTTTTAGTTTTATTTGAAAGGCAATTAGCTGCTAATACTTTTTTTTTTAATAGAGCAGTGACTTACTCAAATATATAGGATTCTGTGAGGGATAATTTATAGTGAAGTTTTCCCATTCTGAAAAATCAAATCTAGAATGGCTTCAGTATTCACCAGGCCTATGTTTAGAGGTCACCTGACCTTCCAGGAATCTAGGACTTAGAGCAATGGAGACCCTCCCCAGTGCCACCTCAGCACAAGATATGCCAAATAAGGAACCCTGGCTTTCATTGGACACCCACCTGTTTCTGTGTCCTTTGTCTCAGAGATAGATTCCCATGCTTAGGCTGTGGGCCAGCCTCCCTACCAATAGAGTGAAGGCCAGTTCGGTGGTTGGGTTTCTGCATTAGAAGGTTATATAACCATGGGCTTTCTTCTACCTGTTGCTCTCTCCCAGGCAGATGACATGTGAGCAACAGGGGCAGAGTCCTTTCTCATGAGAAAGAATAAAGACCTTTTCTGACCTCAGACTCAGACTCTGAACTCTTTCATTTCCCACAATTCTAATGTGTGTATTTGTTTATTTAGACACTATTTGATGTTCTTATAATTTTTCGAATGTGATAAATATTTCCATTTATATACATATTATGCTTGTGTGACATAGTAATTGGAAAGACTAGATTAACTATAGGGACAGAAGTTAGAAAGGTTAGTAGGAAACTCAAATGAGATAATATATATATATATATATATATATATATATATATATATATGTATTGTTTTGTATAATTTAAAAGTTACATAAAGGGTGGTTATTAAGATTTCTAAGTATAATGTTGACATTCCAATGCAGCTGTGATACCTGCTTTCTGCTCTGCCTCAGAATTTTTTCTGCAATATTCTTGTCTCTCTAGCATGTTCCCATTTTGTGTTATTTTTTTCCTCCCTAAATTTTCCACCACCTTTCACTTTTTCCTATTGAAATAAAATATTCAAATTAGGTCTGTGGAACAGTGGCTGCACAGAGTCAGGAAGACATGAATTAAAATCCTATTTCATACATTTATTAGCTGTGTCACCCTGGAGAAGTTACTTACAATCTCTATGACTCAGTTTCCTCATCTATAAAATAAGGGGGTTGGACTTGATGGCCTCCAAGGTGATCACCTCCTTTACAAATCTTTCATGTCACTCAGCCTCGTCTTCACATTTATATTCAAATTTACATCATTGTTATTTGCACACATGACTTCTTTTTCTCATTGTATCTGGAATTTCTTAAGGGCATGAACTAGAGATATTTTGATGGTAGTGGGATGCAAGCTCAAAGCAAGTCAAATAGTGTGATGTGACATTGACTTCAGGCTGGATTAGACAGAGGGCTGTCCAGAATAAGAGAAGTCTCTCTTACCTCTGTCCAGGTCAACTCCCATAGGCAACACATTACAAAAAATAGTGGGGCAGATAGGTGGTGCAGTGAATAGAGCACCATCTCTGAGGTCAGGAGGACCTGAGTTCAAATCTGACCTCAGATACTTAACACAAAAAACTAGCCTTGTAACCTTGGGCAAATCACTTAACCCCAGCTGCCTAGCCTCCCCCTTCCAAAAACAAACAAATAAACAAAAACAAAAAAGTTCATGGAGTCACAGAGATTCAGGATTGTAAGACTAACACTAGACAGAGAGGTGATATAATTCAACAACAATTCAAGTGTATCAAGTACCATCTGTGTGCAAAGTATTGCCTCAGGAATTGGGAATACAAAGAGAAAATGTGAAATTAGCTACCTTAAAGGGACTTACATTCTATAATGATTTAGATCATTCAGAAAAGAAAACGCATTCTTTGTCTTCAATTATTTAAGAAGGCTTAGCTATAGATGTCTTCCTGAATCTCCTTCTCTCTCTCTCTCTCTCTCTCTCTCTCTCTCTCTCTTTCTCTCTCTCTCTCTCTCTCACACACACACACACACACACACACACACACACACACACACACACACACACAACTGATTACCTGAGTACTTGTGCTGTACTACAATTGACCTGATCCCAAGGTGGGTATAGCCAGGTAATAACTCAATTCTATCTGGAGCCCTGATCTATAGAAAAAAAAATAAGTGGGGATAATACAAAGAAACAAAGCCAACAAAACTCAATTTAGGATTTGTGGCCAAATTAAATTCAATTCTCTATTCTCCAAAGTTATGAAAAGATACAGGTTGATCTTTGTGATTTTGTTGATGTGGGCATGAGAAAATTCCTTCTTTCAATGCAGGTTTGTACTTTCTCTGCAAATTGCAATTTTAGAGTGATGTCTAGAGTGCTCCAAAGCTAAATGACTTGCCCAGGGTCGCCCAGCCAGAATATGTGATGGGCAGGAATTGATCTCAGTTCTATTTAGCCTGAAGGATTGCTCTCCATTCACTATGCCACACTGATTCTTAAGGTCCAAAATGCTCACAACGCATTGCTTTGAGATCAACATTTTGCAAACTGCAAACTATTATATAAATAGTTCTTAATCTTAGAATAATGAAATATACGGTAGGATTTAATAAAAATATTCAAGAAAGAGAAGGCAAGATAGAAAAAGGAAAAAGGAAAGGTAAAGGAAAGATATAGAAGAAGAGCTAGACTGTATAAAAACTAGAAAGAAAAGAGAAGAGTCATTCTTACTCTCAGACCTAAAATGGAATCCCCATTTTGATGCACTAATATTAATACCTCTAAGCAAGCTTGGTCTCAGCAACCACAGTAACTTCTATCAGATTTCCCTACCTGGCCCCAGTCTATCCTACCTCTCTGGCATCCATTCCCCAAACACATGGTTTCTTTGCTGATTTATCACAATTGTCATACTTTCTGCAAACATCAGGCAGGCTGCTGACAATACAGCCTCATCCCAGATCACTACACTCAGTAAAGTATTCTTCAATGTCAGGGTAGGGTGGAATATTTGGGGAAATCCTAAACAATGATTTTTTTTGAACAGGGGTATTCTCTAATAGTTAGAACTTCCCTGATTTGAGGTTGATGTCACAGCTGACTTTATGGCCCTACAAATTCAAATAGGTGGAATGCCAGTATACAATATAAGTGGTGATCCATCTAGGTAAGTTGATGGAAGAAAAATATAACCCAAAATCTGAGAATTCTCAACAGAATCTCTTATTGATATATTATAAACTTAGAACAAATTCAAATGGGTTAAATATGAAGAGTAGAGAAAAGTACAGTTTATGCTTTATTTTCTAAGGGTAATGTCTTGACTCATGTGTGAGTTGGATTTAAGTGAAACACAGTCGCACAAAGTTGTCAGCTTCATTTTCTCTTCCCCTGTCATCAAATTTCAGTGGCAACACAAGTCAATGACTGGCAATTGCTTGGGATTCAGTGGAAGACCTTGATGTCTTAGAACAAATATCAATGGTAACTTGAAATTTCTCTTTGGAACAGCAGCCTGAGAGTATTCCATCGCAGCTTGATTTTTTTCTTTCTCTTTTACTCATTAAAGGGATCCACCCTTGACTCCCTTCTTAAAAAGATCTATCCATCGAATGGGTGTTACCCTGCTCTGTTAGTACATGAAAAGGCCTTAATGTAAAAGGGTCAGGGTCTCCCATTGCATTCTGGGACATCTTCAGTCATACTAATGGATATGTGGCCACTGAACCCAGATAGCTCTGGAGAAGAAAGTGAGACTGGTGACCTCATACAGCAGAAATTAAAGCAAAACGTTCATAGAAACCAAAGTACAGCATTTACAATGTTATAACAACTTATCAAAATCAAAGTCTCCCTCAAATCAAAGTCAACTGCAAGTCATGTCATCATTTCCCTGATGCCATAATGCAATGGCAAGCAAATAAGGACTTAGCACCTTGTTTCCACTACTTAAGTACTTAACATGTTGCTTGAGTTCAAGTGTCTTTGAGCCTTGCCCTGACTATATCAAGTCTCTTTGTTAAGAAACAGAAATTGTGAACCCCACGGTGGGAGGAACTTGCTGATGCAACAGGAAGGGGCAGAACAAGGAGGAGCTAATGACCATATATAAACAGAAGCCCAAGCTAGGAAAGAGCAGAATTGAGAAGGGGAATTTTGTGGTGGCCAGGCACTCTGTTTGTCTGTTCTGTTTGGGTTGATTTTTGTTTGTGATACTTTGTACAGGATCCCTGAAAGAAGATTTTCTTGTTGTCTGTTTACAGAGGTCCTGGAGGGGATCTGGAGGTCCTGGGAATGTACTGATGATTTCTGTTGAGTTCTCAGACCTTGTATGTGGGTCTGCATTGATTTCACAGGCAGATAGTGAATTGATGATGGTGCTGGCAATGTGTGTGAATGTTGTTTTGCCTCTGTTAAGCTTTGTGTTCCCAAAGCCAAAAACTGTGAAGGACTTGAGGTGGACTGCCACTATGAGCTTCAATATGGAATGGGAATTGGGTGAGGAACTGGATGAGGAACTAGATGAAGAACTAAATGAAGAACTGGATGAAAAGCTGGAAGAGAAACTGAGAGCTGCCTACCTTTGATCCAGGTGACAATTGGGTATAGATTCAGTCAAGAGCTGGGACCATGGAAGAGCAACCATGGAATCTAAGAGCCAGCCTTGAGTCAAGATGAAAAGACCTCTTCTTGGGTACTTAATGCTGACTGAGAAGATATTGATTTACTGGGACCTAGGCATGGAAAACTTTGACCTTTGTACTTTGTGTCCCTTAAGGAGGCCTGCTCCTTAAGGATGACTGAGTTAAGGTCCTACTGAATGATATCTTTTAAACTTTAAAAGTATGTGGCCACTTTGGTGAAAACTATGCGGCCACTTTAGTGATAAGTTGTTATAACATTATGAATGCTGTACTTTGGTTTCTGTGAATGTTTCGCTTTAATTTGCTGCTGAATAAACAGAGAGTTCACTATACTACATAATCACAACCTTAAAGCTGTTCACAGCAGCAGTCCTCTGGAAAGCTGCTTGTGCTTGGCTTTACACATGGTCCTCTTCAAAAATGAAGGACAAATATAATAACCTAGTGTCGTTGATGTCTGATCAAGCACTAAGTGCTCTGCAGCATCTGCTTCAGCTGCCTTCGTAGTTGTTGGAATAAATTGTTTTCATCCACTCATTGCACCAGGAGAAGTCTGCACATGCTTGGCATAGATATCACTCTAGGTTATTCATGGGTTTGAGTTCTATTAGTTACCCTCAACCTGGTTCAGCTGAGATGGTTTTACCTGAGTGTGGGTGCTCCACACGCTATAGCTTCTTGGAGACACAGGTGAATATCAGGGGACAGCTGCACAACAAAGGTTAATGAGCAGCCCTGAAAAGGGCTCCACAAGCCCTCATACTAGAGGTATTACTTCTCCCTGAATACCCCATATGTTCCAGTAGTAAAAATAAAGTATTTGTCAATATTAGAGGCAGTTACGTGAGCAATAATATTGTAATATTGGGTACTTCATCACCATTACTAACATTCTGTTCCAAATATTGAGCAAAGAAACCATTAATTGAATGAATCTTGCTTTGTTTCCTGTGAAAAGTCACATGATGTCTATTAATAATGTGATCCTGCAGCTTTTGCCAATGTGTTGACCCCAATTTTGATTTTGATTTGTTTTTAATGTTAAAAGATTGACATATGCTCCACCACACAGTAGTTGTTAAAAGGTCAATATTTATGGGCTAAAGTCTTATTCTAATACAATTTCAAGGCTAAGAAAGCATAGAGTTAGCTCTGGCAGATGCTATGAAACTGGGATGGTATAATATGGATCTTATGGGAGACTTTATGTTCACCTTAGAGGAACAGGCTTACTAATTTTAAATAGGAAGCTGACTACCATATTATTTTTACCCACAAAAATTAGGATTATTTTTTTTTTAGCCATAGCGATTAAGATACGGATATCTGCATTGAAGATGGTACCCAAATTGATGAAGTCATGATCCTTGAAATATTTTAGCCAACTTGGAAACATTGTGGTATCAATTAAGTTGTCAGCAAAGCATTGACTAAAGCTCACAATCATTTTTGTTCACATAAAATAAAGATCGGTAAAAATTTTCAGAGTGTTTCATGGACATCTATTTATTTGATCTTTGTGTCAGTCTTGTGAGCTGGGTATAGTAAATATTATTATTCCCATTTCACAGATGATAAAACTGAAGCTCAGACTTAAAGTAACTTATCCAGGATCACATAGCTATCAAATATTAGAATTAGGATTAGATCCCATGTTTTCTGACTCTAGGTCCAGGACTTGTTCTTGCCACACTTCAGAACAGAGAAAAAATAAACAAGACATGGTCTAGTTCACTAACAGTACAGAATTGAGTAGTTTCCATAGAAGTAGACTGGACATTGATGCTAAAAAGCAATAGTCCTTTAACGCAGATAAATTTTAATTTACATGAAGGAGCAAAAGTGAGCAGAATGTGTTGACTCCAGGTCTCACTTTACAAGAAGGTATAGAATAGAACCAGATCTCTTACAGAGTGTCACCAGTTCTCAAATAATACTGATTTGGGGGGTAGTGAGGGAAGAGAAATAGACTCAATGGTCCTGCAAGAGGATCCCCATAATGACCATAGTTAATGCCAAGCTTTTGTCCTTCCTGATTGTTTGCAGAGGAGTTCCTGACTTCTGACCTTCACACATGACAGCAGCCTTATGACACAGGAGAAGACCAGGAGTCTTATAGGAATGGGGGGGGGGGGTATATAATACCTGCCAAATCTACTTGACTTCACACTTTTGGTATAACAGCCTGGAAGAGGCAAAATAATAGCCAGAGAGGGACAACACAACATATTATGGCATTGTAAGTTTATTTCATGGAAGCTTTATGATCTGGAAAGGTCCAGAAAAGGGGCAAGTTGAAAATGCCAAGCTAGAGGAGGATTTATGTCTCCAAAAAAAGCAAGTTTTTATATTTGAAAGTTAAGGATCTCAAAGGGGGAACCTAAGACAGAGAATTTGGGGACTACTGCAGTAATCTTCAGCAAAATTGTGTTTATCATTTTTCTCTGTTACAGGTGCTAGACTTATAAAATCAGTATCTATGAGATATAAACTATGCACTACCTTTTTTTTTTACATACTCACAAGGGAAAATATCTGTTGATATAGTAACTAAAAATTCAACTCTCCTTTCAAAATTAAGCAAAACACCAAAATAAAGAGGGAACAATCTAAATAGAATATTTAAAAATTATTTCAAAGAGCCCTATTCATTTTAAAATCACGGAGTCTATTTGCTTAATTTTCTCAGAAAGATGTTATAAGAAACTCCACTTTCTGGCTAAATAAAAAGTTGAGAAACATAAAGTGAAAGCAGTATCAAAACTAATAGAATTAATTAGCTTTTTTTAAAGAAAAATTAAAATTAAAAGAACATAAGAAAAAACTCAGATTGGGTGTAGAGCAGATAGGAGGGAGCTTGGAATGATGACAAGATAAAGAAACTCTTCACACACACTCTCTCTCTCTCACACACACACACACACATACATACATACATACACACACACATGCAAATATTTTTCTTATTACTTCTCTTTACTCACCCTAATCAAATCACCTACCAGACCTTATCCCAGATGAAGGCTTTCTTAAACCACCTCTACACATTTCCTACTAGAGTTTGCACTAATGCTGAGAAATAACCAACCTTACTCTGACTACCAGGTCTCAGTCCTTACCTAAGATGACTTTGTAGAAGCCACATGATAAAGCTGCTGGGAATAAGGGTAATTTTCCCATTTTATTTCCCATATTCTTCCACACAAAGTTTCAAGTTCTGACAAGCTGGTCTGCAACCATTGTTTGAGAACATCTTATGCCTTTCTATCTTAAAATTTTCAGTCACATTAATTCCTCTCCATTTTCCCCTACTCCCACCTGCACCCCAGACAAAGATACGTCTATTCAAATACAATCCACAGTATTGTAAATCTAGATGACATAGTTTATTTGCAGATTTTACATGTAAGGAGAAAAAAAACCAGGCATTCCTTCATTTGAAAAGTATAACCTAATATCCTTTGTTTTTATAGATTTTTTTTTCTGTAAACAAAAATGAGAACTCCATTTCTTCATTATCTCATATAATTTTAAAAGAGGAAGGGAGTAAAGGCCATCCAAACATAATTACTCATTTTACAAATGTGGACTTTAACGTATAGAGAGGAAAATAATTATTGATAGGTCTATACCTCTAGTTAGTAACAGAGCTGGTAAAAGCTGGAAAATGAATTCAAGGAAGGTGAAGTGACCTGTCCAAGATCACACAAGTCTTCTAAGGTCTAGTTCTATGCATTTCACAGTAACAACTTCTAAGCACCACATTTTTGCCAAGAAAGTCAAAGAAGATTTTACTCAAATATATATGTGTATATAAACTTTTTTTAATGAACAAAAATCTATTTTCTTTCCCTCCTTTCCTCTTCCTCCTCCTCCTCTTCCTTCTTCTCATCATCATCATCATCATCTTCTCATTATTATTATTGTCACTACCACTATGACCACAACAATGCTATTATTGCTGCTGATGCTTTTACTGCCTTTCCACCTTTAAACTTCTGGAGAGACTTCCAAAGAGAATAAGCAGTATGATATAACAGTAAAAGCACTAGATTTGGAATCTGAAGAACTTGATTAGAATCCTCTCTCTGCTACCTGATATCTGTGGGATCTTACATAAGTGACTTTCTCTAGGTTTCAGTTTCTTCATCCATAATGTCAAAGGTTTAGATTAAATGTTGTCCAAATGCTCTTCCTATCCTCCTATAGCATCCAGAAGGTCTCTTCAATATATGTTAAGGAAACTGTAATTGTTCAGATGATTTCTCTGAGTCTTTCTAGGTTCACTGACCCAGTTTCTCATCTGCTAGATAGCAACCTTTAAAATTTAACTTGGAAAATGAAATTTGTCACATGGCATGTGAGAAACATAGTATCAGATATGAATGTCTGGGTGTTGGTTATTTAAAACAAAAAAAAGCTATCCTGAAATCTATTCTTCAGTGTATCTCCTTCCCCTTTCTCTTAAAAAACTCTGCTCTCATTAGGCAGAGTCAATGCTTTCAGACAGAAATGACTCCTGCTATGTCAATGTATGCACATATTTTATCCTTTGTGGACCTAGCTATTATATCAAATGAAAAGAGCCGATCATGACATTGGCATGGGAAAATTTAATTGCTCCTTCAAATTCTCTTTTAAAAATAAGTGAGAAGCAGAGGAAAGAAATGGATATGAAGTCAGAGCAACTGGTACAAAATCACTATGTAACTTACTCTTTCTATGACCTTGGACAAAATAATCTCACTTCTCTGGGCTTGATTCTTTATCTATAAAATGAGGAGATTGACTCAGATAACATCTAAGCTACCTTAAAGAGCTAAAGGAATGATACTTTGTTCCATAAGCATTTGTATTTCTTCCTCAAGTGGATTTATAATTCCAAGATAAAATCCCTATCACTAAGCTTGACCCTATGGGACATAGAAAGAATTTTGTAGTGTTGGCTATTAAGAAACACTAGTAAGGGAGATAAATTATTTCTAAATGTATTACCTGGAAGAAACCATAAAGGTTCTGGTAAAGGTTATAAATGTCTTGAAATTACAAGATTATGTACCAAGGAAAATTTATTCTTTACAAAATGAGGAACAAAGGTAGGCCATGTTTTCATGGCAATAGGAATGGAAGTTAATATGGGTGTAGCTCACACTCAGAAGGATATACTCCAGGTGAATTAAGAACAAAGGTATTTGATCTTCAAATAAGATTACAATTCTGGAAAAGCTCTAAAATGGCACAAATTTGAACAAGAATCTTGATGCACAGAGGAGCAAAAATAAGCTCCTTCACTTTAGTCCCATAGTACACAAAAAGAGTCAAAATACATGAGCATACTAGAAAAGAAACTGTCAGAAAAAGCAGCAGAAGCTCAATAAATACATCTGAAGTGAAGGATAGCATCTGACCAAGGACATTATACACAATGCCTTATTGGGCTGCATACCCACTGTTCCCTGACTGGAGATGCCACGGTGGGTCCAAAATACTAGAGTTCTGACTTGGTACAACGAAGTCTGAAAAAACTCTTAGCTGAGATAAATTAAGGAAGATTGGTGTAAGCAGCAGAAACCCAGGAAATTAGGGATAGGAATGGGATCTGATTATCCAATTCAGGAAGATAGGAGAGGATAAAAATTTTTCCTTGCCCAAAGTCCCAAAAAGGAACTGAGGCTGGACATATGAGTCACTAGAAGAATGGCTCTCAACCTGTGGGTCGCAATCCCTTTGGGGGTCGAACAAGGCTTTCACAGGGATTACAGGGGTTGCCTAAGACCATGGGAAAACACATATTTCTTATGGTCTTAGGAACTGAGACATTGCTCCTCTATCTGTCTCCAAGTGGGTCCGCCCACATACAGATACACCCACATAGGAGTATTAAAGGGTCTCACCATTAGGACAATTGAGAACCATTGGACTAGAAGATAATACTACACAAAACAATTAATTAACACTATAGTTCTAGAGATTCTCCAAATATAAGCCCAGAAAAAGAGAATAATTTAAAAGTAACTAAAAGCAAAGACTTAAAGTTTTAAAAAACAACTTAGTTGCAAAATATTGCCACTAGATCTGGAAGTATTGGAACTGGAGGGCTCCCAATAGTTATATACAACTCATAGTATAGCATTCCAAAAGAACACACAAAAAGAATTCACCAACAAACTGATTGCTAAATTTCCAAGCACTTCAGATAAAGGAGAAAATATTAAGTGACCAGTAAGGGATTGATAATGAGCAAAGAACAATACATTATATTTCTAAGTACTATTCACCATCAATGTGAAAGCAAAGGAAAGTTGGAATATGATATGTTGAAAAACAGTGAAAAATATATTGCTCAAGTTTATGTAATCTTGCAAATTTGGGCATAATCTTATATCAGAGGAAAAATGAAACATTAACAGAATTGAAGACTTCCAAATTTTTTTGAGAAAATCAGCTACACAGAGGATAAATTGCAGAAAAAGAAAGCAAAAGAAGCTTGCACATATTAAAAAGAAAAGGAAATAATCCAGTAATTATAAACCTGAAGGAAAAGATATGACTATCATCCCTTCTTAATTTCAGTTGGCCTGGGAGTCATTACAGAAATTGAGATACAAGCTTAATAGAAATGAGCAACAACATTTCTTCAAGCTGAGGAACAATAAGTTAAAGTCATTCAAATATAGAAATTGGGATTAAAGAAAGAAAATTAAAATTATTACAGTAATAGATGAGAAGTGTATAGTGGACTAGAATAGCATAGGGAAGGAGGTGGGATAACTAATGTTTATTAAGTTGGAGGCAGGCAGGGTGATTGTCTCGCATAACACAAACCTAAAGCTATGAATAGAAAATCACCAAAAAAAGTACCTAGTGATTAATTTCTATATGGAAAAAGGTGATATGAGGGAAGAGAATGGAGTTGGGTTCTCCAACAACATAAGTTAATAATAACTAGTGAAGATTTGTTTTGTTTTTAATGAATATTATAACAGCATGTGATGTAAAAGAAGGTGGAACCTTACTAATCATAATAAAAAAATGTAAATAGGGTTAGATTGTCCATAAAGACCGATAGGATCAATTAAAACACACAAACACACACATAAACATGTATGCAAAATAATTTGTTTCATATTTAAGAAACAAAGTATAAGGATTCCCACAATTTGAAAGAGTAAAAAGTTAAAATGGGGTAGAATCTATATAGCTCTATTGATAATTTTAAAAATCATAAGTAATATTCATGATCACAAGTAATGAAAAATAACAAAAAAAAGGATAGGTTTGAGAAAAACAATCAAAATATTAATCAAGGTTAAAGTTGTCATAATAAAATAATTCCAAATAAATATATTCACCAAAAGGCAGATCATCTAAGCACATAAAGAGAAAACTGAGTTCCATATGATCTACAAAAGGTAATTTTATATAACTTCAACTGTTTCAAGCAAGAAATATTAAACAAGTATGACAGAAGTATAAACATGAAACAAATTAACATATGAACAGGATCTTAGAATAACTAAATGTAACTGGTGATTATTATTAAAGAAGAATCTTAAAGACTATATATTTTTCATCATTCCATTTCAACTTCATGCCAGGGCAAAAAATGATCATGAATAAAAAGAATTCATAAATAAATTTAGAAACTGAGAAACATTTAAAACCTTTGTAATAGACCATTTCACAGTAAATATGGTGACACAATAGTTAAATATAATCAAAAGACAGTTATTTAAAAGGAAACCAAATAATTTTGTCCTGATTAACAGTGGATCAAATAACAAATCATAGAGTATATATAACAAAAAGAATAACATGATAAAAATATGAAGATTCAAGGACATATTTTAAGTATTCCTTAAAGGAAAATTTCAATGTTTGAACATTTGTATTAATAAGACAGAATTTATTAATGAAGCACATAAGCAAAAAATAATAAAATTAAAATTCACATAAAGTAAAAATTTTGGGACCCAAACCACAGTGAACAACAAAAAAAAATGACTTCTGAACTGGTTATCAAAACAAGGATTGTTTTAAAGAACAATAAAGTTGATAAACCATTAGATAAGCATTAAAGATAACTTAAAAAGAAATCATGAAAATTTATTTTAAATAATTAAAGGAGGGAAAATTTAAAAAATATCAAAAGCTTCTACATCCAATTATATACAAATCAATCAGAAACATAGAATGGATGAATATTTATCAAATACACAATACCAAAATTACCAAAACAAAAAATCTCAACAAGACAAATGTTTTTTAAACACACTTTGGCATGCAGTATATGGGTTCTCAAATGGTGAAGAAACCATGAATCTGATGAATTTTAAAATGAATTCTATTAAATATAGAATTATACTTAAATAACACATAACTGATATTAAATAACTTAAAAAATAAAACAGAAAAAATATTGCTGTGTTCTTTCTATGAGACAAATGCCCAGACCATGAAGATATGAGGCAGAGGAAACAAAACAAAAAGCCCTATATAGTCCAATATCACTAATTAATGCTTATGCCAAATAATAAACATACACATATGTACGCATTTATACATGCACTCATGTGTACACTTATAACAAATATTAACATATACTTATATATGTGCACATAAAGGTATTGTGTATGCAAATTCATGATTCTAAATATCTATGTGGGAATCATAATAACATACAGCATAAAATAAAATCAATCATAATAAAAACAAGAATAATAAAATTCATGTCCCATAAGTTTCTCATTAGAAGAGATTTAGGGGCCATTCACCCAACCCCTTCATTTATCAGATGAGGAAATTGAGTTTCATAAGTATAAAGTGACTTTCCCAGGGACACATAATTAGTAAGTGTCAGACACTCCAACCTCACTGATCTATCCATGGTACCATTTTGCTACGACGTATAGGAAGAAAAGAAAAAACTGACAAAATACAATGTTCACTTCCATTAAAAATGCTAAAATAACTAGAAATAAAAGGCCTCCTCATTTACACACACACATATGTATACACACATGCATAAATGTGTGTGTACACACACACACACACATACACACAAACATCATTTGTGAAATTCACTGGAAATTTTCCCAATGAGGTCAATTCAAGGGCATTCACCACTTCTATAAATATTGGATATTGCTAGAAATGATATGAGTGGTGAAAAGAAAAGAAAAAATGCATTGAGAAAAATAATTATTGTGAAAATTTATCTTTACTTGTGGATGATATGATAGTTTATTTAAAGAATTCCAGAAAATGAATGATTAACAACAACAACAAATATTCTGATCATTAATCTGTCAGTACATCAGCAAGATAAACTTACAAAATCTTCAGTTTTCCCATGAGGTCCTAACAAAGGCCAAGGACAGAAAGGAAAACACATGACATTTAAGGTAATAATAAAATTTTTAAATGCTAGCCAGAACTAGGAGCACAAAGACATACTACTCTTGAGAATGATAAACCCAATGACACATACTAATGGGAAAGGGGCTCTTTCTTTTACAAAACTCCTGGGAAAATTCAAAAATTGTCTGGTAAAAAGAAAAGTTTGTATCACCATCTTACACTAATTAATATTTTTTTAAACATTGTAATTGCTACATAATTTAAGCACAAAAACAAACAGCAAGAGAATGTATCTTTAATTATTATAGCTAAAGTATTAATTAATAATGCAAACAGGTTAACAGAAATAAATTCAATGTTTAGGACATAAAATATTACCAATGTGGTACAACACAGGAGAAATGATATAAAGGATGCCATTAGAGAGCTAAATAAATGGAAAAGAATGAGTAAGTCAGTTATGTAGCTTTTAGCAAAGGAGAAGGGATGGATAGCCCTCCAGTTCCATTGACATCTGTGCAATCAAGAGAAGTAGAGGAAATATTCTGGCTCATTAGGTTTAGATTAGCATTTTATGTCACAACACACAGTACATTCAGAATGGATAAATAATCTAAATATAAAAATTTTCCATAAAATTATCTTTCACAATTAGTAGATACTGGAATAATTTTTAACTACAAACAAAGGCAAAAAATTAGTTTTAAGTGTTTTCACACATAGAATTAATGCAACTAACACTAGAAGATTAGATACCAGTTCGGAAAGTAACTTCATTCAGCATTCTAATACCTTGAAAGATCTGAAATCTTTTCTCCATAAACTAAGGGATTCTAAAAATGCACTTATGTTGTCATACAGGTTTGGGAGACAGTATGATATGATGTATGAAGTATTAGACTGAAAGAAGTATTTATTGGTTATTCAAATTGCAATTATTTTTCATATACTTATGGCACTGGGGAAAGAACTATACCTCTCAGGCCCTCATTTTCCTCACTTAAAAAATGATGAGGTTGGACTAGATACATTCTGAAGTCAATACCTTTTTTTTGGTAGGGGAGAGGAATTGGTGAACACTTTAATAATTCAATTTTTTTAAAAAAAACTAAAACCTCAGTCATTTATGTCATTCTTAGCTAAACTAATAGCCACCTTCTTCTTTTTTTCATTGACTTGTTTATTTACTTTTAGTTGACAACATTCAGTTCCACAATCCCTTGCGTTTCAAATTTTCTCCCCGCCCTCCCCCTGCCCCATGGTAGTGTGCAATCACATATAGGATCTGCAAAAACTTTCACATTGTACAATACTCTGGTTGTATAGAAGGGTTGTAACCAATGGAGTGAACAATGGGAAAAAGAAAGAAAACCAAACATGAAAAAGAACAATAGCATATCGATTGCTTCAGTCTCCATTTAAACTCTAGTCTTTCTAGATCTTTCTCTGAATGTAAATGTCTCCTTCCATCCTGAGACTTGTAGAGTCGTCTTATACCTGTGCGTTGCTGAGAAGAGTCCAGTTTATCAAAGTTGGTTGTCACACATACAATGTGTCTGT
>CM053580.1:205526410-205581331 GCA_028627135.1 Pseudochirops cupreus | reverse complement strand
GCACTATCCACTGCACCAACCTCACTGTAGCTCTCCCTATTTCACTCATTCAGACTAAAACTACAGTGCCTCCTCATAGGCTTCATACCACTATTGATTGACACAGCATCTTTCACCAGTCCTGTTTCTTTTCTGGACTTGCCCCCCGTCCCCCTTGGGCAGCCTAATAGCCCCCTGTTCCTGGGGTTTCACCATATTGGTTCTAGATGAAATAGGGATATCCAATCTGCTTACCTTACTACAACCCAGAGCTCTCAATCTCAAGAAATTCACAAGCCTTAGGGGTACAAGAATATGACATCATACCTGGCCTAGAACTACTTTTTACAGGACAATAATTTACTGTCCATTAGCAATAACATCCTTCAAATGTGAAAATTCATAAATTACTAATATTGAAAATAATCTTGTGGATTTTTATGAGACTTTTCCAAAATCTGAGATTTTATAGTTGTTTTAATGTTTACATACATGTGATGCATTTCTATATGAAGAAAGTAACAAAAAGATGAGAAAGAGAAAAGATAATATGAACTGTCTTTCTAATTCTTGAAAACATTCATTTGACCCTGCTATCTCCTCAAGATATGTTCATATCTCTTGGCCCATTCAATGCCAAACTCCTAGAAATAGATAACAACACTGACTGCCTCAATATTCCCTCACTCCCCATTTCCTTGGAACCTTTATTTTGATCCATCATTTTATTAGATATGAGTTTTTCAAGGTTACTGAGTATCTCTTATCTTTTAGTTAGGAAGGTCACTTTTCCACCCAGATCCTTCTTAATTTCTCTACTATGTCTACTGCTATTGGTCATGCTTTCTTCCTCAATAATCCCCCTTTCTTTCAATTCCATGACACTCCTCTCCTAACTCTGCTTTTAACTGCTGTTCCAGTAAATCTCAGGTTTTTTGCTGGATTTCTACACACTTCCATGTCGTGTTTATCTCCTAAATTTCTACCATGAGAAATTTTCTCTTTCTTCTCTCTTTTTTCTTCCTTAATGACTTCATCATCTCCCATGGGTACAGTCTTTGCATAGAACACTATCAAATCAGTATTCAGCACTTTTTATCTCCTGAATGCCAACCCTACATTACCAATCAACTAATGGACATCACTACCTGGATGTGCTATCTATATCTCAAATTCAATATGTGCAAAAGGAACTCATTAATCTCTACCTTTCCTCTCAATCTCCTAATTTTTGTGGATACCTTGACTATCCTCCCAGACACCCAGGTCTATAATCTTGAGCTCTTTTTAGACACCACCCTCTCCTTCATTCTCCCCAATGTACTCACCTATTAAATCTTAACATTTATGCTCCACAATATCTCTTGCATCCATTTCCCTTCCTTTCTACAAACATGTCTACCATTTTAGTTCTAGCCATTATTATCACTATTCATCTGAACCACTGTAATATTCTTTTATCTGGTTTTCTGGCCTCCAGTCTGTTCCTGTCCTTCACATAGCTGCTAAAATATTATTTAGAGCTTGTAGATGTGAAACATAGATTGGAATGGATGAGTAAGTGTGTGGCAGGTAGTTGCTATAGTGGATAGATCATTGGATCTGGAGTCCGGAAGTCCTGAGTTCTAATCTAGCCTTAGATGCTTACCAGCTTTATGACCTAGGGCAAATCATTTAACCACCACCTCTCTGTCTCAGTTTCTTCAACCACAAAATAACATAATCTCTGTAAGGCATTTAGCTTAATTCCTAGACATAGTAGGTGCATAATAAATGCTTGTTCATGTATGTTCATGTATTGTGCCCACACAATGTACATAGGGGTATGTGTGTGCACCAACCAAACTCATCGACTCATAATTCTGAAATAGATCATCCTTGGAGGATTTATAGGAGAATATGATCAAAAATTACATAGGATGAGAAAACATGAATAAGTTGTTTTAATATTTACCAGTAAGTGGGAATATGGTGGCACTTACATAAACAGACTCACAAATCTATCGAGGTCCAGATAGTTATACAGATAGAGATAGAGATAAAGATAGAGATTATAGATAAAATATAATGCACATATAATTTATGTGTATATACACACTACATGTATAACATTATACATACAAATATACATTTATATGTATATATATATATTTACTGAGGTCCGCATATCTTGAATAGAGGAGAAAAATGGATAATTAGGAATACTCACACAGACAGGCACAGATACACTCAGAGACATGTACTTCAATAGATCTGTCATCTCATTGATGTAAGTACTATCCCGTACTGGCAAACATGGCAAACGATACGTGCCTTCTTATTCTATAGGATTTTTGTCCCTGTTCTGTTAAGTCTTTTAGTATTTTTTAAATACTGTCTCAAGCCCTGCTTTTGTTTTCCCTTACTTTCATTGCATAATACACTTCTCTTCTTTTCCAACCATACATTTCACAAAATCATAGAATTCAAGAGTTGAAGGGACCCAATCAGTCATCTAACCCAATTCATAAAGAAAAGCAATCTTTTCTATAGGATATTAGACAAATGATCATCTATCCTTTCCCTGAAGACCTCCTAGGGATAAAACCATCACCAACTGAATCAGGCTACATTACTTTTAGATGGTTCTAATTGTTAGGATATTTTTCTTCAAATCAAGATTAAATTACCCTCCTTGTATCTTCCATTCATTACTCCTTGTTCTGCCTTCTGGGGCTAAAGAGAACAATTCTTAATTCCTTTTCCATATAACATCCCTTAAAATACTTGAAGTCAGCTATCATATCCCTAAGTCTTCTATGGGCTAAACATCTCCATCTCCTTCAAACAATTCTCAGAAGACATGGAATAAAGGTTATTCACTAGCCATGTTGATTTCTTCTAGAAGTTTTGAAAATAATCAGTGATCTTGGTTCCAAGAATTCAATACAATATTCTGGATGATGCTTGGTGTGGGTGAATTACAGAGATACCATCACCTTCATATTCCTAGAAGATACACTATTCTAAATGCAGCCCAATATCACATTAGCTTTCTTGGCTACTGCTTCACGCTGCTGACTCATTGAGCTTGTGATGAACTAAAATCCACAGATTTTTTACAGAACAACTGCTCTTAACCATGCCTCCCCCATCCTATTTTTGTGAACTTGAATTTTTGTACCCATATGTAAGACTTTATATTTATACCTACTGATTTTCATCTTATTATATTCACCCCAATGTTCTAGCCTGTCAAGAGTCTTTTCGATACTAATTTTAGCATCCATTATACTTTCTACCCCTTTCCACTATGGGTTATCTTAAAATGGGATGAATACATTATCTATGCCTTTATCCAACTCATTGATAAAAAGGTTAAATAGAACAGAGGCAAGGATAGATTCCTAGCCTATTCCACTGAAGCCCTCTTGTCATAACATTGAATCATTAACAACTACTCTGAGTCTAGCCATATAAACACTTCTCAGTTCATCAAAGTCTGTCATCAACTAATCCATATCTATTTTCTCCACAGTTATAGCATAGCATGCTTTATTAAAGACTTTATTAAAGTCCAAGTAAACTATATTTACATTGTTTCTCACATCTACCTAAGATAGTAATCCTATTAAAAAGGAAGTGAGGTTTGTCTGGCATGATCTCTTTTTGACATAGCCATGCTAATTTGGTATAATCACTATGTCTGTTTCTAGATAATTAAATTTAAATCTTTCTGGAATTTCCTCAAGAATCTAAGAACCAATCTATCCTTTCTCTGAATGCTGAATTTTGACTTCCTGAAATCTAGTTTTCATATCAGATTGTGTTCATTATTAATTTCAAATAACATGCTCAGAATTCAATGAGGTCAGTTTCCATTGTTCAAAAGGCTATGGTGCTTCCCACTTTTGGATTAAGTCCTAACAAAAATAATGGAACAATAATTAGGTTCCAGATTAGCTTTGGATTAAAATAAAATAATAGGGCCATTAAATGGCATAGTGGACAGAAAACTGGCCTGAGCACCAGGAAGATTCATTTTTCCTGAGTTTAAATTTGGCCTCAGAAACTTACTGGTTGTGTGATCCTCGGCAAGTCACTTTACGTTGTTTGCCTCAGTTCCTCATCTATAAAATGAGCTAGAGAAGGAAATGGTGAACCGTTTCAGTATCTCTGCCAAGAAAAGGCCAAATGGGGTCAAAAAGAGTTGGATGTGACTAAAATGACTGAACACAGAATAACAAAAATAAAATAACTAAACACCCCAGATCTAGAAGGTCATGAAATAAAAGTTCTTTAAAACACGTATCACATCCTCCTTTTTCCTGTATTTTATTTTTGGTGCCCTTTTTATTTCATGTCCTCATTCCCTAAACTTTTATAATTGTCTGTCTTAAAAAGAAAAATCTGATGACTTCACCTCTTTGTGTTTTCTATTTTTTTGAAATTGTCCATTTGTACTAGTGTTTTACTGTTTGACCTCTTTTGTAGTCATGTACTTGCTATCCCTTTTTTCCCTCTTTGATTCTCCACCTAGGGTTCTAGACAAGTCGTTGTTTCTTTCCAGTCAGACTGTCTTTCTAAGAGTCAAGCATTATATCTGTGAAACACTTCGAATAGCCTCGGTCCTCTCTAATAAGAAGTAACTGATTCCTCTCTGTTTTAAAACATTAGGCCCTTTGTGACCTACCCACCAAGATCCTATTTAATTAAAGAGAACTACCTCTAGCTCTTAGCTCTTTGGCAAAGTGGAGATGAGCAGAGCTCAGATGGCAATACATTTGAGATCAATCTCATTTCTTTATTGTATTCTCTAAAAATTTAAGTGCCCAAGTATGTCTAAAGAAGTGACTTGGAGCAGCTAGGTGGTGCAGTGAAGAGAGCACAGGCCCTGGAGTCAGGAGGACCTGAGGTCAAATATGACCTCAGATATGAGACAACTTATCAGCTGTATGACCTTGGGCAAATCACTTAATACCAATTATTTTTCCTTACCCCTCAAAAAAAAAAAATAAAGTGATTTTACAGAGTCCTATCACTAACATACCAATATACTTTAGGTCTCTGTGTAAAATCAATTTAAAGGCATCTAGGTTGTCAATAGATAGACTACAGGATCTGGAGCCATAAAAACTTGGTTTTAGACACCTACTACTAGTGTGACCCTGGGCAAGTCACTTAACAAGTTCAGTATTCTCAATTTTAGAATGGGAATAATAATGATAGCATCTACCTTCTAGGGTCATTATGAGGATCAAATGACATAATTTTTATGAAATACTTAAGCACAGTACCTGGCACATAGTATTTAATTGGTGGTTGTTTCCTTCCCTCTCCTGCCCTTCCTTGCCCATAACTCAATTCCTTCTAAGATTAGTCATCATGAAGCAGATTTGATTATAATAAATCTGTGAATCTAATATAAAATAAAATGTACAGCATGAATATGCAAAATGAGTTTTAGTGATAAAGACATGCAATAGCTCCTAGCATCAAGGATCATTAAAAGGTAAACTTGGAAAGAACAGAATCAATCTGCAGAATGTTAACATTCTCAGGCCTAGAACAGGAGGCTCTCCTGGATTCTATTCTCTCCTTTTCTCTCATTCATGATCCTCATAACTGCCAAAAAGAAATCCTCCTAAAGGACACCTGACCATCTCTTTCCCCTTCTTTCCCCTTCTCACCAACATTCAGTGACTCTCTATTGCCTCTCTATTGGAACAAAATACCACCTCTTCATCTCGGCATTTTTGAACTCCATTACATTCTGACTCCAGCCTACATTTCTTGGTTTATGACTCTCATTCAGCTACTCTATGTTCCAGCCAAATTGGTCCATTTTCTGTTCCTCAAACCTAAGAATTCATTTCCTATCTTTGTTCAGTCTTTCCCCTATGGCTGAGATGAACTTCCTCTTCACCTCCACCTCTTAGAATACTTTGATAATCCTTTGAGTCACAGTTCCTGGGCCAATTCCTACAGAAAGCCTTTCATTATCCCCTTCAAGTTGTCAGTGGCTATTTCCTCTTCTTCAAATCATCATGTGTATACTAATCTGTTTACATATTGTATCCCAAAGGAAAATGCAACCTTCTTTGTGCAGGTATCATTTCATTTTTAGTTTTGTATCCCCAGGATGTAGCTTAATTCAACACTTCAGCAGCATTGAGCTGAATATTCTGTTTGTAATTTCTTTCCTTTTGCTTTTCGACCCCAGAAGTGGACTTCTCTAAAGAAGAGATAGGTTTTTGCAGCTACACTAATGGGCCAGTAAATATCTATTTCTATTACTAATTTTCAGTCATATTGTATATTCACTTCCAATAGGCATTTAGAATGTAGAAGGAATGAAGAATGGTATCTTTTGGCTGAAGATCTGAAAAATATATCAGGCCTGCCAATAATATTGTTATATAAACAAAGGTCTACCTTTGACCTCCTCAAGATAAATATGCATTACTGTTACTTTTACATAAGTCCTTTTCAACACTCTTGATTCCACTTTTCTAGCAGACATTCAGCTGCTATTTAGAATACAGATAGTCATCATCCCTTGCTATCTTTCTCCTATACTAATTTTTATCATTATGTGATTCTTAATTATCTACCACCTAAGCTATCTCTTTCTAACCTCTTCTTTCTCTTTATGTTCCAGATGACTCACAAGGTTCTTTTAAAAGAAGCATATCATATACTACCTGGGCAAGAGCCAACCTATGCTGGTGACTTGGCAAGCACTATGGTGAAGAAAGAACGATCACTCCCTTGGGAAATGAGAAGAGGAATCAAGTGTGCATATACCAAAGTCTCCAGGTTGGGTTAGTACCAGACTTGGTTTTCAGTGTCAGAATATGTGGGTCTGAGGTAAAGAATAATGTGACTGAGAAACAAATTCAGGACAGAGGGTGTCTACTAGATAAGGAGACAAGACATAGGATATGCCAGAAAAGATGAGCATTTGTCCGATTCCACCTGTCTCCCACATTTTTGGACTTATATGACAGCCACTTGTACTTTCAATCCCAAACACCAAAACACAAGCATGCTTTTAGACAAGGCCTGCTAGGGGTTTTCCTTTGTCAACAGTGCCAATAAATCAATTAGCTCAAAAATGGCATGTCTGCCTCCAGTTGTGCCTATTCCTAACTTAACTCTCTCAGAACAATTCCAATTATTTCATCAGCTGACTTTTCAAAAGTGACAACTATTTAGTTAGCTTCATAACAAAAAAGGATTTAGATCTAGAAGGGACTTTAGAATAACATAGTGTAGCTAAAATATTGATCTAGGGCGGTTTAATTGGCACAGTGAATAGACCACTGGCCCTGCAATCAGGAGGACCTGAGTTCAAATCTAGCCTCAGAAACTTAACGGTTACTAGCCGTGTGACCTTGGGCAAGTCACTTAGCCCCAATTGCTCCACCTTCCCCTCCCCAAAAATAAAAGAATATTGATCTGGAGACAACTGGCACCTGGGTTTGAATTCTGCCTCTGACACTAACTAGTTGTGTGAAAATGCTCCAGGCACTCGATATTTATAAACCTCAGCATCTTTATCAAGGATGATGGTATTTGTAGTGGCTAATTTCCAGAGTTATTTGTTAAGATCTGATGTGACAATTGATATTAATGATTTGTGAAACTCAAAACATCGCATAAATGCCAGCTACTATGATGCCATCCAATGTCCTCAATTTATAGATGAGGAAAATGAGGGTAAGATGAAGCAGTGTCTTCCCCAGTATCACAGAGCCAGGATTTCAACCAAAGTATCCTGATGCAAGATCTCATGGTCCTTTCATTAGACTGCGTAGCCTTTTTGATTTGGTGTTTTTAATCTAGTAATGAAACCATTTGCCCTGAGATATTTATATTTATTATTTTCAACCCTGGAGTGAAAGAAATTAATGTGAAATGAAAAAAAAAAACCCGAGTGTACAGTTTTCATTGACTCTTACATTTTGTTCTATATCAAATTCTGAGATAGTAGCATAGGTTAAGTTGAAAAAAATCCTAAGTTCTCTTGGAACATTTGTAAGCAAGCAACCAAAGCAAAACAAAAGCAAAAAACAAAAGGCAAAAGATTTCTTCATATATCCACTAACATTTTCTTTAAAGGAATGCAAGTTTTATCAATCTTTTCTCCATTCAATAAGAATCAATCAATCAACCAATAATTTGTGCCAGTTACTGTTATAAGATACAAAAAGAGGGAGAAGATACTCCTGCCCCCAAGGAGCTTACAATCTAATCAGAGAAGGTAATATGTTAAATATATACAAAGTAAGCCGCATAAAAGATAAATAGTAAGTAATTAATGGAGGGGAGAACTATGAGGGGATAGCAAAGAAGAGACTTTAATATAGACTTAAAGGAAGCTGAGGTCAGTATCTGGGGTGCAGGGGAAAGACCATTACAGGCATAGGGAGTCAGCCAAAGAAAATGTCCAGAACCAAGACCTGGAGTATCTTGTTTATAACAGCCAGGAAGCCAGTGTCACTGAATTAAAGAGTATATATATCATAAAGTAAGATGTAAGAAGATGGGGAATACAGGAGCAGGGCTAGGTCATGAAAGTTTCTGAGAGCTAAACAGAGCATTTTGTATTTGATGCTTCAATTGTATTTGATTACTTCAGGGACTGAATGGAGGATGGATTGGAATAGGGAGAGACTTGAAACAGGCTGCCCCACCAGCAAGCTGTTGTGATACTCCATCTATGAGATGATGAGGGCCTGCATTAGAATGATTTCAGTGTCAGAAGAGAGAAGGCAGTGAATTTGTTGCAATTTAATGTTGCAAAGATGAAACTGAAATGCTTTGGTGACAGATTGAGTATGGGAAGTGAGACACAGTGAGGAGCCTAGGATGACTCCTAGTTAGAGATCCAGAGGGACTTGGAAGATGTTGCCTCCAAGATAATAAGGCAGTAGAGCTGAGGATGATTTAGGGGGAAAGAGGAGTTCCATTTTCGACATAAGGAATTTAAGATGACTGACTACTGCACATCCAGTTCCAGATGTTTGGAAGACAGTTGGAGATGAAAGATTAGAGGTCAGCAGAAAATGCTGGGCAAGATAATTAGGCTTGAGAATCATTGGCATAAAGATGGTAATCAAATCCATGGGAGATAATAAGATCACCAATGTCGTAGCATAGAGGGAGAAGAGGACCCAGGACAGAATCCAAAGGGACACCTACAGTTAGAAGATATAATCTGGAAGAGGGTCCAGTAAAGAAGAAAGAAAAGGAGAGGTCAGTTTGGTAGAATGAGAACCAGGACAGTGTGGGGTTCATAAAACCTAGAGAGAAGAGAGTATTGAGGAGAGTGTGAATCAACAGTGTTAAAAGTCAAGCAGAATTGATGTTGGTCCTTTGATCTCTAAGGGGACCGTGGCATCAGAAATGGGATGCCATGACTTGCAAGTTGAATTTAAGTAAGGGAAAACTGTGCATAGTAATCAGTCTCACTTCCTCCTCCAGAGCCATCCGAGTTCAGTGGCAAATGTAGATCAGGATGAATGGAGATGGTCCTTGAAGGTCAAGGAGAATGGGGATAGATAAAAGGTCATTGAATTTGGCAACTATGACATCATTAGTAATTTTGGAGAGAAGAGTTTAGGTGAGATGATAAGGTTTGAAGCTGAATTGTTAAGTGTTAAGAGAAGAGTAGGAGGAGAGAAAGTAGAGGCATCTATTAAAGATGACCCTTTCAAGGAGTTTAGCTACAAAGAGATATGACAGCAGGGATGGAAGGATGAAGTGAGGATTTTTTTCAGGATAAGAGAAACATGGGAAAGTTTGAAAGCAGGAATATACCAGTAGATAGGGAGAGATTTAAAATATGTAACAGCATTGGGATAGAGGACAATACACTGGGGGAAAAGCAAAGGAAGGAGAACATTTAACCAAATACCGAAGAGTAGCTTTGGTAATGAGTAAGGTTACTTTATCATGCAAAATAGGGATGAAGGAAGAGATGGAAGCAGAAGGCTTCTGAATGACAGGAGAAAAGGAGAGAGAGCCCATGGAAAATGGCCTCAATTTTTTCTGTAAGATCTGAGGCAAGGTTCTCAGCTGAGAGAGCAGGTGTAGAGGGAACCATGGGTGGTTTGAGGAGAGATGAAGAAGGGGTGCGCATGAGTTCATTTAGTTCATTTGCCCTTTTGGCAATTTTTAAACCAAAAAGCATTTCTATTTAGAGGAGGGTAAAGTGAATACTAATGGAATAAACTCTTGAGTCTAATCTATCCAACAGATGCAGGAAATTGGGGAAGAAAAATACCAGACCACTTATATTTCTATTTAAAATGCACTGCATGCATTTTCTTTTAGAAGTGCTATCTCTCCAGTTATGTTTTATTTAAGCTAACTCTAAAAATATTTTTTGATGCCTAAAGCCCACAGTGCTTAGGCACTCTGTACTGGTTGCTATGGGGGAGCCAATGGGTCCTAGAAAATCTACCAAATGGGTAATTGAGTGGTTGGATCATTAGTGGATCTGGAAGGAAATGGTCTCCTTTTTTTACATCCTTACACCTCCTAGTTTTCCAGGTCAGAGGGAAAGAGTGACAAATGCCACATGATTAAAACAGTGATAAACTGTAAAACAACAAGGTGCTTTTTTAATCCTTTGATTTCTTTATCCATATGACACATTCTATTTTGAACAAACTTGTTACCGTAAGTGTAGAAGAGTCATAGCACTTCACTTTGAAGCATCAAATATAGTGTTTCATCATGTATTTTGCAAAACCAATTATTTGCATGCATCATCTCCATAGTTTGGGTACATCTCTACTTCTGTATTAATTAATTTGTTCAGAAATTAATGGGCATTCATGGGATGTTTATTTTTATCCTTGTGTTTTATTGTCCACATTTAGTTACTCTGTAGATGGTCACACTCATATACACACACAAACATACCCCTCCCCCCCCATGCTTATCCATAAGAATACATATTTCAGTGATGCTGGGCCCAGAAAACCAGGTTCAAGAGGTGTGAGATTTATTTCTCTCTCTAGGTAACTGAGAGTCTCTAATAATACTGTAGCTTACTAAAGTTGTTAATTTCCCTATTTTCACAGGTATTGAATAATCATGTTTAGTTCTGGAAAAAGGCTGGGAAATCAGGAATCAAATGTCAATTAATAGGTGCTTATATTATTGTGTGCCTTAGTTGAGCAAATTTTGCTTTCAGTTTTCCTAACGGTTTCTAGAATAGACAAATATTGCCCCCTTTCAGATACTATCCTCCAGAGGGAAATGACGAAAGAAAGAAAAAAAAATACTGAGCCATGTTGACTTTTGAGGTCTCCATCCTCCCCACTCAAAAGCCAAGAAAGATAAATGAGGAGAGAAGTTCGTAGGTAGAACTGTCATTGCCTATCTTATACGAGGAGATAAATGTCATTCAGATAGGCAGCTGGAAAACAACCCAGGACATTTCTGCCTCTTTAGTTGATGGGGCTTATTGACCCTTTCTCCTTAATGTTAGCAAACTAGTCATATTTCTGACTCCACAACTACCACTTGGTTCTCAGGTGGTGGCTCTGCCCTAGAGCTTTCTATTTAAGCCAAATTCAGGACAAAGTGTCACCTTTTCTTTGACATATGAACTCTGCCGGGGCATTTACACCTCTATTACCTCTAAACCAGGTGACCGAACAGGTTTAGAAACCACTGGAATAATTCCATCCCCCCAAAAAATAAAACAAACAAAAAAACCAATTATTCACCTTTATTAAGATAACAAGCAATTTGCCTTAGCACACGCGCGTGCACGCACACACACACACGCACACACACACACACACACACACACACACAAAACCAACATTATTTCTAACAGAATTTTCTAAGTGAAATAAGTATCATTTAAGCACCCCAAAATTTATTTCTCAATATTTTTTGTCATTGACTCTTTGTTCCTAAATAAGATTGAGAGATATACTTTGATTTATAAAACCATAAGTATATCATCTCCAAGTTATGAATTTATGGTAGAAATAATTCCACCCCAATGAACAAAAACACGCATTACTACAAGGAGAAAAATCACTGATAAAGGAAAAAAAAAAAGAACAATCTGATATACAAATTCTCCCCTCCCTTCCCAGTTCTCAACCTCTCCCACAAACTATTTAAATGCAGTACTTAAATTGTTCCTTAATTCTGTCTAGAAGAAACTGGGACATTGGAGTGAATTGTAATGAGAGAAAGTCTCTTCAACGTAATAGGGAAAGCATACTGCATCATGGATCTTACTGATTCTTTTGCACGTATCCTACTAAATGACAAGTCCAATATTAGGTAGCAAGGTCAAAAAGGAAAGATGCCATTGGTATGGCTGTGTCGTTGTATATGACTCTTCATGACCCCATTTGGGTTTTTTGGGGGGTTTTTTTGTTGTTGTTGCTTGGGCAAAGATACTGAAGAGGATTGCAATTTCCTTCTGCTCACTTTACAGATGAGCAAACTGAGGCAAACAGGGGTAAGTGACTTGCCCGGGGTCACAGAGTTCATAATTGCCTGAGGCTAGATTTGAACTCAGCTCCTCCTCACTCTAGCACAGCACTCTAACCATTGCACATATCACATAAAATAAAGTATGTAATTAAAAAAAATCTGTAGGTACCAAGGTCCTGTTTACACATATCCTCCATTTAATTCCACTGGATTTTGTATATTAACCAATGATAGAATGATACTGGTGCAATATCAGACAAAAATCCAGAATTTTAAGTGACATCAAGCAAAAAAGCAGAAACATAGATCCTTACACATTGTATAGTACCCCAAAGACATTTACTTTCTGATAGGTCAATTTCTCTCATATTTTAATTGAAATGTTATATTAGCACTACATCAGAAGAATTTTGATATTATAGTTCAGGTTTTAAACATAAATCAATAATCCTCAATTGCAACCTTCATATGCACACACACACACACACACACACACACACACACACACACACACACGTGTGCATGCACTGGATGCTAAACCACTGGGGAGATGACAATTTTCCAGCACAAATGCAGACTTTTGAGTCCAGTTGTTTCTCTTTTTTTTTTCCTATAACAAACCTTTGAGAATATAGAATAGGTTAAATTAACAAAGAAATGTACAGCTTGTTCTCAACTACTGAGAGTAAGGTATTTTTGCAAAGACCATTAACTCAATTACATTCACAATAATGGAATGTTTACAGTCTTCACAGCAGTAGGCACTGTAGGTAGATAGAACAGAAATGCTATTCCATGGCCACCAGCCGTACTTCCAATCCTGGATAGACATCTTTCAAATGCCTATCATTGGACACAGGGTTGTAGGCATCAAGGATGTAACTCAGTGCAACTAATGTTACAAAATTTCATTTCACATAAAGGAATAACATGTTCATAGTGGGTTTAAACTATTAGGAGGTCTAACTTGCATTCCTTCATTGTACTGTACAATTCTTGCAATTTACATAAAATTACAAAATTAGAATATAAAGATATCCTGGAGACAACAGGCATTAGTTTTTTCAATTGACAGTTGAATAAACTGAAGTCTAGATGGGTTGTCACTTGTCTGTGGTCACACAACTAATTAATGGCAAAGTAATGGTGAATGAATGATAAAATATAATTCCCACTCCAGTGTATTTTCTCCATGGTGCTTAATCTATATGATTCCCAAAGTCTATAGAAGAGATGAGTAGTGGAAAGTTGAAGCAATTATCCAGATAATTCAAATGTAAATCTCCTACACTTGAGGAAAAAACATATTTAGAGGATGGAATAAAATAAATTGCCTGTCTATTGATATAAATACTCTGAGTAATCAAACCTTTACCAGTCTTGTTCAGGAAGTCCTAATGCTTTATGTATAAAATAAAATTATCACCCCCCCCATCTCTGTCTCTAGTACAAAATGTTAAGTAAATAAATAATTCTAATGCCCACTCTATGTACTTGTGATTATCATCAAAATTAAAAACAATTTTAACTGGCATATAAACCATTTTACCATTTACAAAGCACTTTATACGGATTCATCTCATTTGGTCTTCAAAATAAACCTATAAGCTTGATATTATTATTATTATGAGAGAGAGAGAGAGAAAGGGAGGGAGAGAAAGAGAAGCATAGAGAGAGAGAGAGAGGGAGATAGAGGGAGACAGAGACAGAGATGGGAAAGGGGAAGAGAGAGAGGGAGGGAGAGGGAGAGCGAGAGGGAGAGATTCTAAGGGAAAAAAATGACTTGCCCCTGGTTACATAACTAATAAATGTCTGGAGCAAAATTTGAACCCAATTTTCTGAACTCCAAATTACACACTCTTCCCTGGACATCTTTCTATATAGGAGGTTGTGGTGGTCTAAATTCTAAAGGGGATATTTTGTGCATGTCTGGATGAGGATAAAGGATTCAGTTCACTCAGAACAACATAAAAAGCAGTAGAAAATTTTCTCCTTTTACTGGCTTCAGAGGGTACACTACCATATTTTCAAGAGCTACAATAGGTGGACAATTGAGATTACTTTTAGAGTACCCCCAAATACATCATCATAATCCTGTTTTCTGTCATTTAGACTTTAAAAAAATCCATTACAATCATCATTCTCATCTTGAAATTTTTGTTCATACAACTTTTTTGCATTTCTAAACAGGTTTTTCAAACTGCATTTTTGTTACCTAAAATCAGCAACTTTCACTCTTCTTCTAAGCACATACTGATTCTCCAAAAAGATAGATATTACTAGAATAAAAATGTTTCCCTACATTTTAATCTCTGGAGAAGGCAAGGCTAATGGAACAATCCAGAAGTTATTCATATTCCTGGGATGATCTTTACTGACCATACTTAAAATTGAGTATGTTAAAAGTCCAGAAAAAATTTCAGGAATTCATGGATTCCTGAATTTTATATCCAAGAGAGATTCTAAAATTTTCTAATCACAAACCCTTAAGAAACTTAGACTTGGTAATTAAATTATTATTATTTTTATTTGCTTGAAGATACATTCCTGCGTCAAAGTTTGTCCATATGATGCAATCATTTAAAAGCAATACTGTATTGTTAGCCCCCTTCTGGGGGGGGGGGGGGATTCTTGCCTCCAGAACATTTTCCTTTAAAGAACTCTGGAGAAAATAAGGGAATTTGTATAAATCACTTTCCTAGCAAAATGTCAGATACACAATCCCTAGACCAAAAATTTCAGTGAATTTTACTGATGCATATCTAGTTTGGATTTCATACAAGAATATAGTAACAGATTTAGAGCTGGAAAGAAATTCAAAAAACCTTGCCTCTTTTATGCAAAAGAGCCTAGTGTAATGGCTAGAGGTCTTGACTTATAATCGGGAAAACCTAGTTCATAACCCACCTCTTGACACTATGGTAGATAAGTTATTTTGGGCAAGTCAGTTAATCTCTCTGTATCTCAAATAACACTATAGGACAAAAATTACAGACAGACCCAGATAAGGGAGTTCCCACTGGGTAATTCACACATGGAGAAACTCACAGGTCATTAACATATTGACATTGATAGTCATGAAAAGGCTAACTCTTAAATGACTTATAATTTAGCAGGAGGATGAGATATATACAAATAATTATAATTTAATTAAGGAAATGATCGCGTGCCAAGAAGGTAAGAGATAATGTTGAGAGATTCAAGGTGAGTGGGATCCTTTTAAGCTAAGATAAACGCAAGAGTGTAAAAAGTGAGCTGAAAGAAGAAATATAAGGAGGTGGGGTCCATGAACAACAATAGAGAGGAGGGAGAGGATAAAATGAGGTTAGGAAAAAGTGACTTACCCAAGTAGACTACTCTCTAGGGGCATCTGGGATAGAGCACCAGGCTTGCAGTCTGCAGGACTGAGTGCAAAACTGGCCTCTGACACCTACCAGCTGTGTGATTTTGAGCAAGTCACTTAACCCTGTTTGCCTCAGTTTACTCATCTGTAAAATAAGCCAGAGAAGGAAATGGCAAACCACCCTTGTATCTTTGCCAAGAAAACCCCAAGTGGAGTCCAAAAGAGTTGGACATGGCTGAAAAGATTGAACGATAACTCAGTAAATTTTAGTATATGTCTCATGAAGGGAAGGGATCGCCATAAAAAAGGGAGAAATTTTTAAATTGGCTCTATTCTCAAAGGCATTGAATTCTAGATTCTAGTATATATTTTATCCTATTGACAATGGGGAGCTATTCATAATTTTTGAATATACGTATGATATCATCACATATGTACATTAGGGCATTATTTTGGAAGCTGAGTAAAAGATGAATTGAAGATTAGAGGCAGAAAGACCATTTATAAGTCGATTAAAAACAGTGTTTGCACAAAAAGTCACGTGTACACGAACTAGTATAATGGCAATGACAACTGCAAAAAAGGAGACATGTATAAGCTATTGGTCACTAAATGGAGGTAAGGCGTGATAAAATAACAAGAAATGAAGTTAATGATGATTTTAATAATTCCAACTCAGGTGACTGAGTTGTGGGAGTTATCAGTAATAAAAATGGGGGAAGGGAGAGACAGGTTTTAGAGGAAAGATATAATATTCATGCTCAAAGGATGACTTTATTCTTTTTTCTGAAGTCTGGTTATTATTATGTAAATTTATGTTTTTAATCGGTATATGTGGGCTTAATCTAAAATAGCAGCAGCTCATTTGTGATAGTATTTTTCACTTTATATATAGTCAGTGTTTAGGATATTTTCATACAAGAAAAAAAGTACAGAAATAGTCATAGGAATTGTGGGTGGGCAATTGCCAAATAGACTAAAGATTTAGGGATTCCCATTTTCTTAAGGAGTAGAATTACTAAGGTCCCATCCATAATCATAGATCTAGAATTATAAAAGGACTAGGTCATGTTATCCTCTTTATAGATGTGGAAACTAAGGCCCAGGGAGGTTAAATGGCATATCCAAGGTCACATAGACGTGTCAAAGGTGGGATTTGAACCCAGATCCTCTGACTCCAGTGTCTTTTTCATCATCATGCTTTATAGGCTACTAATTGTAACTGATTGCTATTTGATAGTTTTGTATAGCCACAAAGGAGAGAAGCAAACCTTTCAACTTTGGGGTAAATTAACTATAAGAAATCTATACACACACACACACACACACACACACACACACACACACACAATAAGGCAATACTAAGGCATGTATCCCAAAGAGAATATTACAGATTTTTACAATGGTTTCAGTTTTCCACCCATACTACTACTTCTGAAGGATATTTGTAATAGGGTAGGAATACACATATTTAAAATAATGTAATAAGACATTCTCACAAATATTTTCTTTGTAAAATCTTTTCAATCATGTGACTTCACAAAATAGAAGAACTAACCATGAACAAGAAACAAGAAGCATTCATGCATCATGAAAAAAAAAAAACTATCCATGACGCCAGCAATTTTTTCCTCTATTCAATCAATTCAACCATCAAATTTATATTAAGTACTGACTGTGCCAGGAATTGACCACCATTACGAGCATTTTTCACGTTGAGTTATTCAAGAAATAGAAAACAAAAGTCAGGGAAATGCAATGTTGCACTGAAAAAATGATATATGTGTAAATTAGACTGCAAAGAAAAGTCATTCTCCCAGAAATATGTGAGAAATATGTAATTCCCATGTTTAGCAATTAATAGTTACTTAACATACACATTATATAGGTGTATATATATTCATATATATCATACATATTGGTATACATATGTAGAAAACTTCTCTTTATCTTTCAGTATCAACACATGATAAATTCTAGGTATATTTCATTCCAAGAAGCACAATTCAAAGTTGTGAAAAAAATATGAGTTTTGAAGCTGAATTAATGTTTTTAATGAAATAATGCATAGAACTGTTTACCCTTCATCCAATCCAAAAAAAAAAGTGCCAATTTAAGCTTTGGAAAAACATAACTTATCAGTAACTTAATTTTAATTCCTCCAGGACTGAAGGATAGTGAGCTTCCCTGGATTTCCTGAGTTAGCATCCAAACTCAATCGCTATCCCTTTATGTTTGAATTTAAAGCCCCTGTGCTAGTTTGTTTTATTTCATCATCATCATCCCCAAAACCACCACCACCATCATCATCTCCCCCCTTTTAGGTTTCCTTTTGTGTGCTATCTCTCCCCATTAGATAGTAAACACCTTGAGGGAAAAGTCTGTCTTTTTCTTATTTATTTCATTAGTGTTTAGCACAATGTCTGGCACATCATAAATTTTTATGACATCCTATCATATAGTAAAGGACTATATTTTTTTCCACTTAAATCTATTATGTATTCCAACTATATCATGCTATGATTCTTAGGGGTATTGGGAATGCAGTATTCTTTAGCAAAGGTAGATGTGTTTGTATGAATAAATATTCTACACTCTCTTAACATAATCTATTTACCATCAATACTACTACTATTCAAATATCCATCTTTTGAAAAAGAAGCTTTCTTGCTTTATTCTTGTCATTTAATTAGGGTTAACTAATCAAATCATAGTAAAGTGAAAAGATCTGTTCCAGCTTTGTTCTCCTAACCTTGGATATTAGCGAACCTATCCAATGCCATAGCAGTAAACAGGTAATTTAATAAATTCATGTTTAATCTTTCCATTATACAGTGTGTATAAATGACAACTTAGGTATACAGCTTTTATTACATTGAAGGACCCCTCTCTATGAGAGATGGATTTAACTATATGTTTAAAAATAAACTTTTTTTAATAGAGATATTTTCAACTTGTATATGGAATATGCTGAGTGTAAAGGAGGGGTAAAAGTCTACCATTTAGAGCAAATTTGAGTATCTATGCTCCCTTTTGAAAACAGCAACACAAATTACACACTATTGGAAATGCTTCAGGCTTTCCTATTGAATTCAATGGACATAACAGTGAAAATATTTTAATGATTTAAAGACAAAAATGGGTCAACCACCTAAAATACTGATACAAAAAATTCTAAAGAATCTTGTTATAATGTCTCATTATCATGCAAAATCAACTGTACCATTGGTCAAGTTCTCAATTCTCAACCTATGGGTCACGAACCCTTTGGAGTTCGAACAACCATTTCGCAGGACTCACAGGGGTCACCTAAGACCATCGAAAATATGTGTTTCCCAATGGTCTTAGGAACCGAGACACTGCTTCTCTATCCATCTCCAGGCAGGTCAGCCCACATGCAGATATGCCCACATACGAGTATTAAAGGGTTGCAGCATTAGGAAGGTTGAAAACCACTGCTCTACACTAATACCAATACCCATGAAAATATTAACATAGAACAATTAGTCTATAAGGAAGATTATGGTCCTGCCTCTCAGCCCCAACATACAAAAGGAATCTACTGCATTTGTGAATAGACATTATGTATGTTGCTAGAATATATCCTTCATATTACAAACATGAACTTTGTCAATGAATTTGTAGGATCTTAGCTGATATGTCCTTGGGAGTTATTTGAGTCACACAGTGCTTGAAGTAGTGAGGGAAAAACCATTGAAATTAGTGTACTAAGTTGGAGTCATGGGAACTTGGAGTCATTGGGCCTCTTACTATTGGTCTAATCTTAAGTAAATCACTTAACCTCCTTGTTATCTCACTTCTTCATCTGTAAACTGTGAATTTTGGATTAGACAACCTGTACATTCCCTTTCAGCATTAGATTTGTGATCTTATGACTTGTCCAAGGTTACATTGCTCTTAAGGGTTGAGGCGGGATTTGATCCCATGTCTTCCTGACTTCAAAATCAGCACTCTAGCCACTACAGCCACATTGCCTCCACTACCAACTGTCAACATACTTGTCAACAAATGATAGGAAATTGTTGACATTTCAGAATACCTCTCAACTATTATTTAATTTTTATTCCCATCCATATGTGAATTTCAAAATGGAAAAAAGGAAGCAGAAATGTTTTAACAATTGGGAGTTCAGCTAAGAGAGAAGAGAGAGCATGGTACAGTGGCTAGAGTGGTGGTGAACTTCAGCCAGGAAGACCTAAATTGAAATCTCATTTCTTGTACTTACTCTAAATACTATTCTATCATATGTGATATTTATTAATACTTACTAGATATATGTGTTTGGAGGGAAGTCACTTAAGCTCTCTGAACCTCAATTTCCTCCCCTGTAAAAATGAAGTTTGAATAGATGACCTTAGAGGTCTCCTCCAACTCCAAACCCCAAAATTCTATGACCCTATGAATGATAAATATTTAATTTCAAACAATCTAAGTTTGCCTTCACATTTCTTCATCTATGTTAACCAAGGACTTAAGTGAATATGCACTGGATAGTAGTAAAATTACTAGGAGTTAAAAAATTAACCTTTTAATTGGTTGTGAAAATTGTGAAATATAATCCTGAGAGGTTGAATTCAATGCTTGTCATAGAAAAACCCTTTTGGTCATTTTCCAAACACTGCCTAAATTAGCAGAATACTACAAATAATTAGCATCTTCAATAGGCTGAGTACTATGCAAAGCATTGGACCTACAAATAAAGGCAAAAACATGGTCCCTAGTCTCAAGAAGCACACATTCTAAAAGATGAGACCTTCATGAAAAAGAATTGTAAGGGATCAGCTAGGTGGCACCTAGGTGGCACAGTGAGTAGAGCACCAGCCCTGCACTCATGAGGACCTGAGTTCAAATCTGGTCTCTAGACACTTAACACTTAATAGGTGTGTGACATTGGACAGATTATTTAACCCCAGTTGCCCTCTAAATAGCAAAAAAAAAAAAAATCTAACTGCAAAAAGAATTGTAGGCTATAACAAATCATTCAGTTGTTTTTTGTTTTTGTTTTTGTTTTTTTAAGTAACTGCTTTATAACAAGAACTGTTTATGTGACCTCATTTTATTTACTAACCCCTAAAGAAGAATAAACTATTTGGCCTGGGGAGGAAAATAGATATAATTTTTAATGCCCACAATTTACAACAGAAAACTAAATTATTTACCAAAAATCATGTCTCTTAATTACATGCAAATAAGTAAAATTTGTACCACCAAATCAACTCCACAAATATTTACTGAATATCTTACCAGGGTTTCATCTTCAAAGAGATGCAGCAGCATAAGCTTTGTAACATCCCTGAGGGGAAAGACAAAAAGCTTCCTCCTCATGCTCTCCCATTCCCTCCTTCCTAATATTAAACCGAAACCTCTCTCCATAAAGAGCCTATTACATAAGGTATTACACTCATCCATCTCTGAAGTTCATTATAAGCTTTCTTATCAATGCACAAACATTGATGTATGATCATAACTTATGCATGAAACATACTTCCAGTGAAAAAGCAATGTCCTCAATAAACCACCCACTGTCTCAGTACCTCAATTCAACAGCTTAGAAGTTCTACATACCAATGCATTTCTACACCTCCCCGTGTACCCCCGCCCCCAACCACTGAAATACCTTCTGTGTAAGCAGTTTCTAACCACAGCTGGGTCAGGAACAGTTTTCTAGAAGGCTGCTGAGTCATACCAGAGTTATTCCCCATAACAAGAGAACTAATTAAATTTTCCACCTTTAAAATGCCCATAATAATTCGTGGTCAAACTCTATGCATCTGGCCCATGCCTATCTGGAAAGCGTGTGCTAAGAAATACTTTTCTAAAATAAAAATGTTAATTTTTTTTTCTGCTCATATTTATAAGATCTTCTCTGTAAAGCTCAGCACTTTATGACATCATTATGTTATCAATCCTCACAATGGGTTAGGAAGCATTTGCAAGTCTTGTATTATTATCCCTATTTTCCAAAGATGGAAACTGGAGCTCCAAGCATTAAGTGACTAGCCTGAAGCTAGACCGTAAATAAGTTCCCAGCAGATCTGGAAACAGAAACTGTGGGCTCCTCATTCCATTTGGTTCGTTATTGTTCCTGCCATGAAATTTTTGGGTGGAATTCAGTTCCTCTTCTTCCAGAGTTTAACACAGTACTAGGCACATAATAGTCTACTCGTACAAATTAAATAATGACCAGTGACTGAAATGGGCTTGCATGGGTAAGTTTATGAAATCACCCTTCTCTAAAGGCATATACTTAGAAAATCTACACTGACACCGGGTCCCTTCTATTCCAGGGAAAGATGACTGACTCAACTCCTCAGCCCTCTTCTCCCCTATATCTTTCTCATGCTCATTCATCCTCTCCCTTATCCCCATCTATTTACACACACACACACACACACACACACACACACACACACACACACACACACACACACACACAGAGACAGAGACAGAGACAGAGAGACAGAGAAAGAGAGAGAGAGAGAGAGAGAGAGAGGCTCTGGGAGAGCTCCAGTGGTGGAAAGGAAAGCATGAACAGTTTCAGTGTATGTTAAGGGAAGCATAACAGAAGTAAATATGATTATATTCAAACAAAGACATTAATTTTACGCACATAGAAAACCTCACTTTATCCTGTAGTAAGTCTTTACAATAGACAATTAAAATGTAAAGTGGCATGTGATGGTGAAAGGAAGGATCAAGAAAAACAGAGATATCAGAAAATATGGGAAGAGAGATGGTTTTGTTCTGGGATGAACAAGCAAGGCTTCATGGTGGAGATGACAGCCAAGCCATACCTCAAACAAAAAAAGTATTTCTAAAGACATGAAAAGGGAGTGCATTCCAGTTATGAGTGGAAACCTACACAAATTCAGAGACAGAACAATACAGGTTTAAATCACCTAATAACCAGTAGGAAGTTTGGATGGAAGCTATATTAAATAGATATAAGGTGAAATAAAAATGAAAAAGTCAAGTTGAAGCCAGAATGCAAAGGGTTTTAAAAGCCAGGACAAGGAGGAACATGCATTTTAGCCTATAGGAAATTTCACACACAAGAAGTGACAAGTCAGACCTATGCATTTGGAATGATTATTTTGGCATTTGTCTGAATAATGAACTAGAATTAGCTAGAATGGAAGTGCTTCTAATTTTGGGAGAATTTTTTTTTTTTTGCTTTACACTTCATTAGGATGTATACTGATATTGTAAAGTAAATGGAAGAATTGACATATTGAGCCAGACTAAATGGTATATCCAAACTTGTATTATGTCTCTGACAAAGAATGGCTCCAAACTAGCATTTTATCTGAACATTAAGAGGCAAGTTGCTCTCACACTGATGTCAAAAGGTTAGGTTTATTCTAACAACAAACTCTGTTTTCATTTAATAATTCATTGTGTATCCATCCCCATGGAATTATAGGGTGGTTTTAGGTATATTTCTTTTTAACAATCTTCACTGGCTATGTGAATATATATTTCCTTTTTACATTTTCTAAGGCGATTCACTTGAAGGAGAGGGTCTTAGTGCTGAAAATTAGTCTGTGTTCACTCTACCCAATCCCTCAAGATTTTATGAGATTACTTTTTTTTTACAATTTTTAACTTTTCAAATGAAAAGTCACATGGTTTGTTCATTTTGGGGAGTTCCTTCATTTCCCTTTCTAGGGTTTCTCTAACCCAATTTCATTCTTCAGGTACAAGCACAAAATGTTCAGGTTTTAATCCATCAATCATATTATGGTTCCTCCATTTTATTTCTACATTTTTAATATTAAGCCAAGAAGTTCCACTTTATAGTGATAGGATTCTTTGCTTATAATATTCTTTGCCATTCGTTGTTTAAACTGCTATATAAAATTACATTCTGTAATGCTACACATATATTTCTACGTATACACAGAGAGAAATTGATATTTTCTAAAGAGAAACAAACAGTATAAATTGGAAAGGAATAGTAAAAAATGGCTGCATCAACTTCAAAGTAGATTAAGAACTATATTATGTGAGTATTTGAAGCTTCCCAATTAAAAAAAAAAATGATGTTTTCTAAATTATACCTGTCATCAAAAAATGACATCCTCACTATACTTTGTCACTGATGTAAAGTTGATTTTTTAAAATCTAATCAGATAATATACAAGAATGAAGTCTTGGTTAAATCAAAGAGATTAGGTGTCAACATTACTGCAACTTATATTTATTGTAATACCTGGAGACTTTATAGTTAATTAAGTAAAAAGTTATCATAATCAGCTTCTGCTTAGAATGAAAACTAGAAAAATATTCAAGGATCAACAGTTCAACTAAAAATATATTTTCAATTTCCAAATTTCAATGATTTACTAAAAATATAGTCTTACATTTCTACAAAATATGTTGTTGTACTTGAAAAAACAACTACTCATTGTTGATCATTTCTCTCCTTTGATTTTCCCTTGATTAGTTTTAAGGAATGAACAATTTGTCCTAAATTCATTAGGCACTTAAAAAAATATTACTAGGCTACTAAGAGTGAATAGTAGATGGTATTTATAATACAAATCCTAAGAGATTCAAAGATTATGTAAAATAAATATTCCTTGGTGGACATGTCTCTCCATATAAGTATACAAAAGTGTGTGTGTACCCACAACATTTGTTGTTATTGCTCCTGTTGTTATTATATTGTTTTTGAGGAAGGAAAGAGTTAATAGACAAATACTCAAATATCCAGAAAGTTGAGATTCTCATACTCTAGGGAATTATTTGTGGCCGACCCCATGGAATGGCTAAATATAGTGAGGGTTTTTTAATGTTTCTTAGATGATATCTACATAACACCAAAAGTAGTGATCAGTTTATTCATTTTTTTTAAAAGGCAAATGCCTTTGGAGAACAGGAAAGATTCCAGAAAGTTTTAAAATATTAATATAATACTTCCTTCATGTCATTCCATGTGGAGATCCCACACATACATTCATGTGCTTAATCACAGTCTAATTTATATGTCAGCTGTGTTAATTCATTTTCCTTCAACACTATATGCATTACAAATGCAGTAACTATTTTTTCTAGCCAGCACCTAGGACATTTTTTTTTCTGTTTAATAAATATTTACTGAATTGTTACTCCAATTTTCAAAGATGGAAAAGGTAGAATTCAGAAACAAAGGGAACATCAAAGTTTTATGATGGTTTCCCAAACAGTTAATTTTGGAACACACAGAAAAAATAACATTGATAAATATGTCAGCATGTCAGACCAAACTAATCACGTTTTCTTTTTATTATCATTATTCAACTGTGTGAGTCAAAAGTAGGAAACAAGGTTTAGGGAAAAGAGGATAAGTCTTGGAATCAGGAAACCTGAATTAAAATCCTGCCCCTGACACATACTAGTTGTGTAAGTCCATTCAGCTCCCAATGCCCCCAAACAACTCTAAACCTACAAATTATAGTTAAAGCACCAATCTGAATCAGTAAAGGGAATTTCTACATTAGGAATTACTCAAATTTCTCAAACTGCAGAAACAGGTCAAAAGGAAAAAAAAAAGCTATTATAAGTGTAGAATGCCATAGGCAGAGATTTTGACAACGTACTTGACAAAGTTTCTTATGACAACTTACTAGACAATTTAGATAAAAAAGAAAAGACTACATAGTAACTTATTTATCTTGTTTTCTAGATTATTTAAAACTATACTTATTTATTCATAAACATGGACATGAAGGGAGGTCACAATTGGAATGCCATTGACCCTGTTGTTTTTACTGGTTTAATCAACAATTTAGAGGAAGACTTAGAAAACATGCTTATCCAGTATGTAAATGACATAAAATTGGGAAGGAAAAGTAACATTTGAAATAACAGAATAAACATGAAAAAGATTCATGAAATACTAAATTTATAATGTTTGTAATAATGTATTCAATAAAAAAGAATACAAAATAAAGAAAAAATCTGTAGATATTATTGAGGGGATTAATTCATTTTTTAAAACAAGATTTCACATATTCATATCCAGTTTTAATTTTTTTTCCTTTATGTTTAAGTCTAGTGCTAAAATACATATTATTTTTAAATGCAATTAATTTTTCTTCTTTGGAGTTAGTATGATTGTTTGTTTTTTATAATTCTATTGCTAAACAGGTGTCTCTGTTAATCACAGTAACTCCTACTACTTAATGTATAAGTGATCAAATCATAAGCACATAATTTTTTAAAAAGTAGCAAAAATGTTATAAAAACTGGGGCAAAATGCTCAAATAATGTTTTTTTTCCTAATATTCAAAGAGATGTGCATTAAAGCAACTTTGAGATACTATCTCACATCCACCAAACTGTCAAAAAACAAAAGAAAAAAAGAGAAAGATAAGCAATACAACATAATGCAGGAAAAGAAATGGAGAAATAGGTACACTTTTTCATTGCTAGAGGAATTACAAATTTGCAGAATTATTTTGGAGAGCCATCTGGAATTACTTATCAAAAACTACTATAATAATTATACCCTTTGACTCAATACTTCCTTTCTGGGGAATATGCCCTGAAAGTGTTATAAAAACCACAAAACTAATTAGCTGTTCAATGATCTTCATAGCACTATTATTTATAATTGAAAAAAATCCTAACAATCTCAATGCCCACAAAGATGAAAATGGTAAAATATTTCATGGTACATTAAAATAAGGGAATATTATAATGTAGTTAATATAGACAAATGGGAAGACTATAAAGGGATATGGAAAATATCTTTATGAAATAATGACAACTGAAAAAAAGATCCAGGAAAACCAGCACAGAATGTATTCTCTAACTATGTCAGAGAAAAACTGAATGGAAATGAATGGACAAAGAATTCTGGGAGAGATTTAAAGAAGTAATTGAGGAGAAATGACATTTTATGTATTGTAATTAATTTCTTTAAATGTAAGAGTTTTATTGCATGTGTTCTTAATTAATTTCATGTTTACCATGACAACTTAAAATTAAGTGTAATATGACCAGGTGTAAGTCCTGCAATTAAGTTCAACAAATCAAATGCCTAAGTACATAAGACAAGAGTCATTGCTTTATATTAATTCCCATGAAAAAGAATTATCAGTTTTATTTGGCTGTATAATCAATAGGAATCTACAGTGTGCCATAGTTGTCAAAGGCTCTAATATTAATTCTGGGAAGTACTAAGAGTGATACTATACTCTCGAACAAGTGAGGTAATATACTAGTGCACTCTGACCTATTACAATTGCATCATCAGGAGTACTGTCTTCATCTCTGGGAACTACATCTTAAGAGATTGGTGATCAGCATGCTGATTTATTTGAAGGGCATGTCACATGAAGAATACTTGAATAAACTGGGAAAGTTTTTTTTGAGGAAATAAAAAAATTATATATGACACAATACAGCAATATCTCATGTATCCATGTTGATGCAGATAACAAGTCCTCTGCAACTTAGTTGATGGTTTTCAAGAGTTGCATATGTAATATATACATTACCTGGAGTGGATACATAAAAACTTGAGATGATCCTTTGCAAAATTAGCAACAGTACTTTTGTGCTGTTGTGTGCCACAAGGTCCATGTTCAAAGGCTTTCTAGTGTAGTATGATTTGTTAAACCTGTGTTCCACAAGTATAGCCTTTAACAACCCAAGGAAATGTCCATGACACAATGAGAAGTCAGAGTGGGGTTTTCATGGATACAGGAGATGTGATAACTATCTTCAAATATTTTAATGAGTGCTATATTGTAGAAAAGAATTGACTTATTCTGTCTAGCCAAAGAGGTCAAAATGTTTATCAACTGATTATATTAAATCTAATGGTTAAAACTATAGTAAAATGCAACATAATATGACAGAAGTATTTCTGACTGAATTTCAGAAACATTCACTTAGGTCTTACTCTGCATAAGTCAAGAGAAGTGTCATGGCATGGTGGATAGAGAGCCAACTCTGGAATCAAGAAGAACTCAGTCCTAGTTCTGACTGATCCATACTAGCTATGTGACATCTCAGTGCCCCCAGGTAACTCTAAGACAATAACTTGTAGATGATTAGCCAAAATCCAGTGATGGGGGGATTTCTACACTAGGTATTACTTGCACAGAAGGAATAAGAGGTTTGGGCAACTGCCCCAAATGCATACATGATATATCTAATAATTAATGCTGCCCAACAGTGAAAGGGAAATGTATTTCTCTGTGAAGTAGTGAGGTCCTTGTCAATGGATGTGTTCAAATGGAAAATGAACAAACATCTGTCAGTAGTGTTCCGGATGATATTCCTGTATAACGTAGCAGCTTAGATGATCTCAAAGATGCCTTTCCACTTAAGAGTTATGGTTATACCATCCTTTTCTTTTGACATCATCTAGACACAGCAACTTTTGTTTTTCATTTTGAAGCTATTGTCCTGGCATTAGAGAGGAACAATCTTAGAATCACAAACTCTAAGATAAATATGAAAGATTGCTGTTAAAATGCTGATAGATGGTTTTAAAAATATGGTGTTGGTTTTTTTTCTACATGTAGTACTTGTCTTTCACCCCAAACTCATTTATCACAATTAAAAGTTCTAACTTCTCAACTACAAATTCTCAACTCCCATAAGCATAGTTGAATTTTCTGTCACATTAGTTCAAATTCAGTCAATTTCATCAAAACCAAGCCACAAGGAGAAATTGATCTTTTGATAAAGCAATGCAATTTCCATGGGCTTCAGCACCTAATGTCCTTTCTAAATTCCCCCATTATCAATAAGAAATATTTTTATACAATCACAAACCACCATAACCTTTGAAAATTCTTGCCATTAATTAAGTAGGCTGAAAACCTTCACTTGCATTTCATTTATACATATTCATGTTTTGCTGATTACACCAAAAGGTAATTATCAGGTGATGCATATTCATTTGTGATTTTTGATGGTTTGGATACAGAAGTCACTATCACAAGCAGATGTCAAGAAAAAAGTAATCCATCTAAAGTACATGAAAGACTCAATTAGAGATTTAAAAGAAGATGCCATAACTCTGCTGGAACTGCCTTATGGAAATGGCTAGCAGTCTTTAGTACTACCACCTTCCTATCATTTGTGAATCAAATATTTATTTAAATATTTAAGCAGGAAGATGTAGTAGTTAGTTTAAAACTGCATTTATGGTATATTATACCATATTGCAGTTATGTTGATCTTGCAAAAGCTGCATAACATGAAAATTTGAAAATGATATTAATTGGCTTAAGGAACATAAAGATCAACTAAAAGTCCTCTGTCATGTTTAATGATATATACTTTTTTTTTTTGCCTTTATCTTATGGATTCCTAGAAAACTTGGAACATTTATAGTTGCATGCTTTTCAACCTGGTGCAAAAATATTGATCAATTTTTGAAATTCATCAAAGGAACTATTTATTTAAAGTATTTTTCACTTCCTATTAGTTAATATTGTACATTATTTTATAGTAAATCACATCTACTTTTCTTTGACCTTAAGGTAATAATTCACTTTTTTTATTCAGTAAAATAAGCACTCAGTTACATTGTCTAGGAAACTGACATCTCCAGAGAACTGGAAACATCAATTTAAAAAGCACATAATGTAATAGAAATGATGAATACGTTAATTTGTTCTTTGAAATATAACTCTAAATTCTTTGAAATGTAGCTCTAACTGTAAGCATGGGTGGTACTCAAAATGATTTTTAAAAGTAAAAACATGCATGTAGCATTTTTAATTGAAATGAGAATTTTGTGCTATCTCTTTGATTCTTTCTCTAGCATGTTCATTGTACTTCATTTTTGAATTGCAAGTTCTGTTTATAGCCATTTCTAAAGTAATAGATATTTCTTTCAAATATCAGTAATCATACCTTTAGCTTCTTTCAGTCAAAGTAAACAAAAATGTGGTGAATCTTGGTCTATTCAAATCTGTGAAAATCTCATGCTAACATTTCTTGGAAACCAATTTTATGCTAAGTAGTTTACCTATAGGACCAAACATTTTAATTATCTACTCATATACCTATTGCTAGAGTTCAGTGAATATCTACAAGGAAGTAGCTCCCTATCTTCTTAATGTCTTGTATGTCTGCAAGAAAAGTTTTCACATTGCCTAAATTGATTCTGCCAAAAGACAGCTCACTCAGATTTAAGAGATTTAAAAAAAAAGCAAAGCAGGCTCATATGCAAAGGTTTTACTTGGGGAAAGTAAAGACTATAGGGTTTGTTTTTTTTTAATTTAAAAGAGGGAAAGCATTTTGCCTTTCCTTGCTTTTCCAAAGTATTCCAAATGGAAGACCATTTGATCAACTTCTCACAGGCAGCTGAGATCAGCAGCAAGAATCTCCCTCTTTCCACAGGTCAAGACATTGAAAGGTTTTTGTTTTTTTTTTGTTTTTTCCCTTCAAATCCCGGTTAGCATGAACATAAACCTAAAGTGACACTTCGCCTAATTCGCCTTTGGCTTCCCTCCTGGCAGCAGCTGCTCTTTCAGAAAACTCGTTCTGCAGCATTAGCTTTCCTGTTTTGAAGCAGGTGGGTAACTATCAGCACTTCGGACAGCGGCTGTCCGAGCTACAAGTTTCCTTCCCTGGATTTCAATGTAGACCCCATTTTTCGAACTCTGGCCCCCAGGAACAATGGAGGACCAAGATGCCCGACTGGAAATGAACACTGGGAACCATCTCCTCACATTCCACTTTTCTCCATCCTCTATGATCGAAAGTCCCTACGATAGCTCATTAAGACAAACTTAAAAGTATCACATAACCTAGAAAGGTATCACTAGGGTTTTAAGTGGACAGTGGAATATAGTAGCTGAAAGGTGATTTTTAGGACCTAGAGTCGCTGCCAACTTAGAGCATTATCTGCTTGAAAAGTGAAGCTTCAGCACAAAGCCTGGCCCTAACCCCACCTACCCTGAGCTCTCAAAAGCAACCCAAACAGAACAGTCACCCAGCAAAGAAAGGTACCGGGAAAGAGCAAAACAATAAAGAACACACGGAATAGAAACAAAGCTCCACTGTGGACCATCTCAGTTGGGCCAGAAAAAAGAAAAAAAAAGTGGTAGCGGAGGCCTCCAGCACATTGTTGCCAGGGATGCGTTTGTTGGGGAAACGACTGGAGTGGGAAAGGTACTCACCATGTTGACTTCGGATACCATATCGATACTCGCGATATCAATATTCATCCCAACACAGACTGGGGGACCTGCAGAAAACCAGGACAAAGTAAAAAAAACACTTCGATGGTATTGCAGAACTATATTGGTCTGTGCCTCGGGATGGGGGCAGGGGAATAGGCAAATGAAGAGTGGAATCTATCCGTTCCCACCACAAACCCTGTTTCCCAGTGGAGTTTACAGACAATTCCCCCCCCCGCCCCCACTTCCCCCATACACACTCCATCTCCACTCTCATAACACTCCAGTACCTAAGGATGGTTGGTTAATCCCGCAGTAGCGGCGCAAGTACCACTTACCCCCAAAGTCGGGTCTTAGGCGAATGTCGTAGCCTTTCAATAGCTTGTCCACCGTCTCCTTCACGAAGGACATGTTTCCAGGATCGTTCACACTACGGAGTGGGGGTAGGAGGGTAAGGGGTGTTTCATAGGAGAGTAGAGACACAAAGATCCCGGGTCAGGCTGCAGCTGTCATCCACCAGCACCCCAAATTCCCATTCCACCCCAGCACACACACACATTGCATGCCATACACACTGGCTTCAGCTCTCCTTCGATCCCTGATGCTTACCTTTGAGCGCAGCAAACCACCGCCACCAGTACAGGGGCCGAAAAGATGCCGAAAAGCCTTCCACCCGCAAAGCCCCACATCCCTCCGCCGCTCCCCGGAAGGGGGGAGGGGGGGCCCCGTCGCCGCCGCGACCCCGCTGCTGGTGCTGCTGCTGCCGCCGCCGTCGCTGCCGCCGCTGACCAAGAGCGGAGGAGGAGGAGGAGGAGGAGGAGCAGGAGGAAGAGGAGGAGGGAAAGGGGGAGGAGGACAAGACGGCTGCACCACGCACCCTGCTCTCCCCCCTCCTCTCAATCCTCCTCCCCTCCCCCCCGCAGGCACCGCGGCTACAGGGACCCAGTCGCCCTCTCTTTCTTATTCTCCAACCCCGCCCCCAGCTTGGCCGCTTCTCCCCAGGGGGAGTAAAAGAGGCAGGAAGAGGGTGGGAGAAAAAAGACTATCTGTAGCTCTAGGGTGCGGGAGGGGCTGAGACTGGCCGTAGCCTTTGAAGAGCTTCGGGTCTCTACTAGTACTGTTCGGGGCTTGAGTAACAAAACCTGTTCACTACGAGCTCAGCAAAAGCATTTTCATCCTCTCAGTGGCGGAGGCAAGGGCGGTTGCCTCTGCTGCTGCACATCTGGCTTCGCCTTGGAAAGAGAGAGTCTCCCCCCTTTCACCTCTTCTGCCCAGTGGTTGCGACCGCCGCAGCAGCCATTGATATCGAGTCGTGACCAACTCAGTAGCTTGCTCTCTAGCCCCCGTATCTCATCCCCACCTCTGGTAGGCTCTGGACAAAGAGCTACATAAATAAATAAAGCTTCCAATCTGTTTCCAAAGCTCGTTCTCCCCCAATCTTTTCCTCCGCCTTCTTCCTTCCTGGTGTCTAACTAAGCCCCTAGATTTTAAGACCCCCCTCCACTTAGTTCAGCGTTCCGGGTCTCCACAACAGCATCAACTCCGCCTTCCCAAGCTCACTAGGCAACAGGAACCATAAGTCCCAATGGGCAAGCTCCTCTGAAGCTACAGGGAAGCCCTATTGTCTCATTCTTCCCTAGCCTTTCCACCGCCCCAATCACAAAGGAGTCTTGAAGCTAGTAGCCGCCCATACATTGTTGGGGGTTGGGGGACCAGGAGCTACTCCCCTTCCCCATCCCCCATCGGAGCTTCCGGAAGTGGACTACTGTCCAGGAGGGAATCCCCATCCCCACCCGATCCGTGCAAAGTCTCTAGATCGCAAGAGGGAAGAAAATCAGTCAGCACATTGGGAGGATCATGCACCGTCTACCCCACACTGATCAGTGTACACATGGTCTTTTCCTCAACACCCTCCCTGAACTCCCCCCGCCAAAAAGAAATGTCAGTGGGGCCATAAGATAGTGAAACCAGCATCACTGTTCTCCTCCCTTCTCACAGACCACCTCATCCAAAATCAGTCCCTTCTCCATTCTTCCTGTTTGGCCGATGGACCAAAAGATCTTAAGTGATGCCAAGACGCACCCACAGACATTAACGCGAATCTTTTCCCTAATACTGAGGGGAAAGATTGTACAATTTTCTTGTTGCCAAGTAGAAACCTCGTCTGAGTCTCTCTGTTCTATGTAGCCCTAGGGCAATGCAGCTAGTCAATGAATGTTTAATAATAGATTATAGCAATCCCACCCGGTTTTCCCCAGTATTGACTCTCTTTTCTTATAAAGCTTAAACTTTACTTTTTGAGACTATTATAAGCAAAGAATCTAAATTTGGGCTCTTGTTCTCATGTTGGCGCTTCTCTGTGCATTAATTTTAAACCTTACTGACTGAAATCAACAATTGCATATATGAAACAGGAAATGTAACCACAGAAACAGAAAGGGTCACATTTAAATGGCTGGAGATAGGTAAATGCATTCCTTTAATTATTTACTGGGTGGAGGGGGTGCATGTTTACAACTAATCCACAGTAATATTTATTTTTGAAAATTCAAATGTATCTAATTACATCACGTAGATTCCTTATTTTCATTCATTTGTTTTATTTACATGTGCATGCTTTTAAGAAAATTACATCTCAGGATGCAGGGAAATACAAAATATAAATAAAATGACATTAATATTAGTTATGTTTGCTGCAATGTACACATGTGCATATGTATGTATGTATGTTTGTATGAGAGTCAACACAAACAGATAATGTCATTCCAAATTAAGGATAAAAAGTTAAATGATATGGAAAAAACTCTACCAAGATACAGAGATTTCAATTGGGCAATGATGTCAGGTAAGGCTTTTCAAGTATGCTGCTACATTGATTAGGGATTATCCTTGTCCTCCTTGCATCTATGTTGTGCTAAATCTTATACAAGTGCATTTCTTCAGAGACTATTGCAAATTAAGACAAGTTTTCCACTAGGCTGTATAAATTTAACAGTGAAGGATTTAAAAGGCGATGAACTAAAAACATCTTGTCCAACTGCTTTCCCAAGTTTCCTGAAATTACTATCCTATGAAATACTCCCATTCAGTTATTATATCATGTAATAAGAGGGCAATGCTTAATTTGCTAACACCTATGGAGAGATTGTCTGATTCCCAGAACCATTGATCATTGACTCATAGGAAGCACACGCTAGTTTATCTTTTGATGGAATCATAGGATAGAGAGAAAATGGCACTATAGTGATAGTAGCTAGGCAGTCATTAGTCATCATAAATTCACTGAATTTTCAGAACCACAGATTCTAAAAGTTTAACATAATCTCTACAATTTTATATTCTAAAGTATATCTGAAAGGAATCCCCATTTTAATATTTCCAGCAAGTGGTTATCCAGTATTTGCTTGATTATGTGTATTGGATGGCAAGCTGCCACCATCTGAGCCAGCCCATTATGCTTTCAAAAGTTCTAATTGAAAACTAAAAATAAATAAATAAATTTAAGTGAAAATTAAAAAAAAATAAACAACAACAAAAGAGTTCTAATTGTTATACCATTGTTGTTGTTGTTGTTTTCTGATATCAATATTACATTTTCATCTTTAGAAATTCCACCAATGGGGTGGCTAGGTGGCTCAGTGAATAGAGTACAGGTCCTAGAGAATCAAGAGGACCTGAGTTCAAATCCAGCCACAGACACATAACACTTTCTAGCCCTAGGGGCAAGCTGCTTAACCCCAATTGCCCTGTCTTCCACCTTCCAAAAAGAAAAAAAGAAAAAAAAATTCCACCCACTACTCCTGGTTGTATTCTCTGAGTCCAAATGAAACAAACCTCATCCCTCTTCTAATTGGCAGTCTTTCAGATACATTTCAAATCTTGAGTATTTTCTTATATCACATGAGTTAAAAGGTAACTTCACCATCACAAATCACCTCCCCTGGATATGTTTCTTAAATTAAAGACAATATGTCACGTATGGTCTGACCAAGGCCAAGTCAGGGGGTATTATATTATTCCTGGAAGCCATGTCTCACTTACTATAGTCAAAGATTCATAGATTTTTTTTTAAGAGAAAGAATTGCCTAAGCCATGTTTCTCTGATCTTCTTTTTTGTAAAGGTGACTTTTTTTTTAACTCAAGTATAAGAACATGCAGCCCAAAGATATGAATTGTCACACAGCATATTAGCTGGCTCTCCGATGTGTGCATCAATTACAATGCAAGAAATTTATGCTTTCAGCTAAGTGTAAGGGAGGTGGATGTAAACTCTCCTTCCCCTAACTCAGTTGTTATAGTGTCTGGACTTAGCCAAAGATGATGAAGTTTGAATATGGCAACAAGGTATTTAACTATAAAATCACAGTGATACTTGGTAATCCTTTTAGAAGTTATGAGCATTTGAATCTAAAACAAATTAATTATTCCCCTTGGGGCTTTTCATAGATAAAAGCTGAAGAATTTGAGGGAGTTTGATCTAAAGAACACTTTGTGGAGGAGCCATCTCTCTTCATCAACCACCTCTAGCAGTGACTTGCACAAAGGTAGATCTTACATCCATCATTTTGGATTCAAGAGAATTCAAGGCACAATTGACAGAACAAAGATGAGTACTCCAGAAAGACACAGATACAAAGGCATTCATTTAAGTAATCAAGCAGTTATGGACTCAAATATAAGCCAGCCCTGGCAACAGAGGGTTAATTCTTCATTTTTTACTTTTTTGGAGAGAGGAAGGTAGGGCAATTGGGGTTAAGTTACTTGCCCAAGGTCACACGGCTAGTTTTGTGTTAAGTGTCTGAGGTGGGATTTGAACTCAGGTCCTCCTGAATCCAGGGCCTGTGCTCTATTCACTGTGCCACCTAGCTTCCCCTAGAGAGTTAATTTATGAAGGCAGGTAATTGCTGGAAATCCAGATGGACTTATTGTCTAGGAGAGATACTACATTCAAAGGGAAGCTTTGTGAGAACTCTGCAAAGAGAGGAAGGACTTCCTCTTCCTGTTCACTCAGTTTTGAGTTACCTTAGCTAACGTAAGGTGTAGAAACATTATGCACTGTGTCCATTCTTTCCACAGATGTTATGAATATTTGTGAGAGAGTATATCCCAGTTTCATTTAGGAGAGAATTTTAGTAGGTATTTTGTCTATTATACTTTCTTAGTAATTTACTTTCCTAAGAGATTATTGAGTCTACTGGGTCATTACTAATGGGAGCACACACAGGTAGAAGTTCTTAACCTATAATTTTAAGAGTACAGTCCCCCTCCAAAGAAAACCAAACCAAACAGAGTATATGGCCCCATAAGACACCCCCTCAAACTTGATGTGATCTAACTTCTGTAGACATCTCAATATTGCAAGTTCAAGTTGGGGGAACTTCTCAGATTTTGCATTATACAAATGATTGTTAAAATAGCAAACAGCACAGGGTGAAGTACATATTCCTGGAGCTCCTTAGAATTCTCCGTTGAAGATATCCTCTCAAATCAATATAGAACCATTCAAAACAATTCTCTTAATCTGGTCACTCAGCCAGTGCTGAAATCATTTAATTGCATTATTAACTAGTTCATATTTTCCACAATCAGAGTATGAGAAACTTTCTGAAATCCTTAAAAACTAGGTGAATTCAATCTGTAATATTGCCATGATCAACCAGTGCATCAATCTTGTTTAAAAAAAAAAAAAGGAAGGGGGAGAGGAGTGAGTGTGGGTTATCTGGTATCACTCATTCTGACTGAAGTCACATTGCTTCTCTGCCAAACATCTTCCCTTTTGTATATGTTCAGTAACTCTGTCTTTAATTATATGTCCTGAAATTTCTCCAGGAATTGAAATCTAGCACTGTCACCTAACTGTTGTGTTGACCCTTTTGAAAAATTAGATCATTGGCTGCAGTGTTGAATGCCTCTGAAGTCCCATCTACTAGGGATGCTAAGACTGACAGGTCTCTTAAATTCCCAAATTCTGAGCTAAATAATCCAAAAAAAATTCTAAATTAACAGAGTGAGTTCCTGGGAATCACAAGCCAGCAAACTCTCAAAAAAGTGGTGAATTACCCAAAGGAGAAAACTTCAGGTCAAAACTCAAGTGTCGATGAGAGGAGGACTCGCCTGTGATCAACAGCAAGACTTCCATCCAGGGTGAAATAAGGATACCTAGTCTTTAAAAAATATGCTTTTCTGGAGTCTTTCTACACCTTTCCAAGGAAAGATCACTAGTTCTTGCATCAGAGGACCTTGGTTTGTATCATACTTCTAATATTATCTATATAAACTTGAAGAAAGCAAATATCCTTCCTAAACCTCAGGTTCCTCATCTAAAGTAAGAGTGTTGCATTAGATAGCTAAGAGGTCCCTTGCAGGTCTAGATCATCACCGATGTCCATCCCTTCCTATATTTAAGCTCCTTTGGAGTAGAGGCTATGCTCTTTATCACCTTTCTCACCTTTCTCACCTTTATCACCTATATGTATAATACATAAATGTATTATACCTTGCATAGAAGAGGTGCTTAATCAATATTTGTTGAATCGAACTAATATTAGGAAATTAAATTTTTATATTTACTCAAAAGGTGCAGGAATCAGTATTAAGGAAATACCAAAGTTTAATATTTCACTGAATCCACAATGACTTTACTAGCTAAGAAATCTCATGCATTCTAATAGTACATCTACATTTGAAAACATAAAAAATAAGTTTTAAAATATTGCTACAAGAGTCATTTTTCAGATGCCAGGAAACTAAAAATATTAGTGTAAAAAATAGTCTCAGAACAAAAGTAACCTGATGCATGAATTTTCAATTAGCTGGAGAAATGGGACAGAAATAGTACAGATAATTGGCATCCAACAAAAGTCCAAAACTTTATTTGAGCCAATAATTTTAAAATACTTTTATTCTAGAAATCCTTTTTAATGATTAAACAGCTAAAAGTAGTCTAACAGTACCAACAGTATGTGGGGAATATCAATGTATAATTTTTTGCAAATGAATCATTCAAATTTTAAAATAAAGACCATAACTACATACAACATACTGCATCCTATTATATTAAAATTATTAGCAACCTGATTTTGCAGATTATTTTTGTTCCTGATATATATGAATGCAGAGTAAATTTACTTCTTCAGGGACAAGTTCTTTATTTGGTCTGAGCAACCCCTTAAATGACACTGTTTCATGAGTTGCTATAATGATTCTATATGAAATGAGGTGCTGTCTATCCCTCTGATGACATAAAATCCATCACCAGGACTACCCTGGAAAACTTTTTATATGTCAAAGTTCTTTGGCAAAATCTCCATGTCAGAATAAGGGGCTAGAGGAGTAGTAAAGAGCATTGATTAAATATTGGTGGCCTTAGGTTTAACTCTTGCCTCTGCTTCTTATTCCTGATTTTATGAAGATCACTTAACCACTCTGGACCTCAGTTTCCTTATTTGTAAAATGGTGGTACTGAACTTGATTAACTCTAAAGCTTTTTCCAGCTTTACATTTATGATTATATGGTCCTATGAACTGTATTCAGATATTATGGAATCTCTTTTTTGCTTGTTCCCTGATACCTTGTAGCTGTCGATGACACATATAAGGAAAAATAATTGAGAGTTAATCCCAGGCAATATTTGTTTGAGGGTAAGAGGTGAAAGTACAACCTGTTTTTATTACTATGACAATAAAAATAAGGAACTAATTTTAAAGTTCTCTTCACAAGGAAGGAACGTATCTCAATGTATAATGCAAATGGATATTTTTTTTTCAATCCTGGAAAGTAAAAAAAAAAAAAGACCTTGGATGCTGCAAAAAATGAATATTTACCTTGAATATTTGTAGTTTCTCATTATTAGTTTATGTGGTTCTCTTTGATCTCTGTCAAAAGAACAGAGGAGATTTTGGGACATCCTTCACATTTCCTTAGTTGTCATGTTACATAACCTGCAAATGCCTTTCTAAAGACCCACAATATATGTATTATGTCCAAATATGGAACTTCATGTGAGACTTAAAAATTCAGTTGTGAATTTAGTTCATGTTACCTTGACTTTGTATTTGAAAGATTTTTCCTTTACTAAAGTCTTTTTTGAGTCCACAGGAGCAAAGAAGAATCTTTTTAGGAAAGAGGGTTCATTTCTGGAATTTGAGTCAGAAAAGAAAGGAGAGAAAGGGAGGAAGTGAGTATAAAGAAAAACCTAGCCCCAATTGAATAACATTATATCCTAACCTTTTCATTTCAAGGAGGAAGAGGTAAAGTAATCCCATGGACAACAGGGGCAAACACACACACACACACACACACACACACACACACACACACACACACACACACACACATACACACACACACATATAGATAAAGATATATCTGGCTAGCATCAGGAAGGAAAAGGAAATGAGATTTTTAAAATTGTTGTTCAGACATTTCAATCATGTCTGAATCTTTTTGACCCCATTTAGGGTTTTCTTGTCAAAGATACTGAAGTGGTTTGCCATTTCCTTCTCCAGCTCATTTTAGAGGTGAGGAAACCAAGGCAAACAGGATTAAGTGACTTTCCCAGGGTCACATAGTTTGTAAGTGTTTGAGGCCATATTTGAACCTAGAAAAAATGAGTCTTCCTGATTCTAAGCCCAGCACTCTTTCCATTGTGACACCCTAATCCCAAACTGTGGTTGTTTCTGTATCTGGAATATAAGAGTGTGAAAATGACCATGATAGTATAGTGGGAAGCAATAAGTGGGTGGGAAAGAGGGGTGCTACACAGAGGATCTGATAATTTTCATATCATAACTCATGAAAGGTCTCCAGCAGAACAATCAATAGCAAAGGGGATCTCTGAACTCAAAGAGTGACAATTACAGTTCTTAGGAATGAGTCATTTGAAAATTGAGCATTCAAAAGTTGGGGACTATCTGAATGAATGATAGTTCATTATCACATGATAATGACAGATAAGATACTGTATATAACAGGCTTAACTCAGAACATGTGTCATAACTTTTTTTTAAAGAGATCAGCAGGTAAACTGAGTAATGGAGGTGGGTTTTGGACGGAATGGTAAGTAAGCCTTCTAGTTCCAGGTTTCTATTTTTCTTATACATTTGGAGTGGTTATAAGAGCACTACTCTAAGGATTACATTAAATAATATATGTATTTGTATATTTTTAAAAGGCTTTAAAGGGCTTTGTAACTGCTAGCCCTTTTTATTTCATCATGGAAATGAAGAGGAAAACAAAATCTTATATATGATCAATTTTGCATCATAGATTTTCCCAGAAAAACATCTATTTCATATAGTAAAGGTTACCTGTACAGTTTTCAATTTAAGGTTTGAAAATGTTGTGCACAGGAGTATATGTAGTCATTTATTAGAAAGAGGGAACATTACAGAGAAAATGCACCTGTAATATCAAAATAGGAACTATGGTATCAGTAACAGAAATTGTAACATTCTGTTTGGGGACATTCTGTATGTGGATTGTCACTGGGTCATCTAGATTGAGATACTAAAATAATCTTCTCTGTGTACATGTAATACCTGTGTCCTGCTTACAAAGCTTCATGAAAGTCCAGTTAAAGATAAGGTAGAAAGGCAATGTCATAAATGATTTTAAAGGGATAATTTTTCAATTTAAGAACAATAGGAGAGAAAATGACTCCCTTCTACTGGGACAAGGTAGCTTCCCTCTCTAGCCAACTGCAATACTAAAAGAATTTGTGCTGTGGTCATGGAGAACATGTCAATTTGAAGGTGAGGAAGTGATATCAATAGTTAGTTTGACTCACAAAACTATCTAGTTACATTCCTTCTCTCTCAATTCTTCTAATTCATCACCCCCTGTTCTGCCCTCAGTTTCATTTCCTCACAATTTTCATCCCATAGTTGACTAATTCAACTATATACTGCTCTCCACTGTAGATTCCTTGACCTTGATCTTATCATCATTCATGTCCTAAGGGTCTTAAACTCTAGGTCATCATCTGAATTTTTTGCTCCTACTCCAGTGCTGTTGTTGTCATGAGGGAATTGTGGGAATGGAGTGAATTGCACTGACTCCATCTTGTGACTCAGTTCTGGATCTAGCCCAATTCTCTTTCTGTTCAATTATGAGTCTAGTCCAATTTCTGTCTTAGTGAGAAAACTTTATTAAATTATGGGAATTATAAGAAAACTTCATTGCATTGTTCGAACATAGTGACTGGGAAGCTGGACCACCTCTACTTATTGCTTTGAGACCCTTAACTAAATACCTAGGTTATGCTTGTGAGAAACCCAGTCAGATACAAAGATTGATACAAAGAGTTTTCTTACAATTACACTTCTCAAGCAACCCATATATCCTATCTGAAAATTATACCCATAATGGTCAGTCAGTAATTGCCTCCATGTTCCTTTGATTAAATAGAGACACTTAAGAGGAGAGGGAAAGCTCTTTTTCTGATTCCAGGGAAATGGACTTGTTCACTCTTCACCTCCCAACTTGGAAAGTCCCTAATCTTTCTGGATTACCTAAATTTGTATCCTGGTTTGTACCATGCTAATTGTTTTCTTTTAATTAATTGGTCCTACTTCACTAATTGTTTTTAATGCATAAAAAATGTATCTCCCTATATTTAGCATCCAGTGCCAAAGCTAAGGGGGACTGGTCCCAATTGGTTATGCAGTTGGCGCACATTAACTTAATAAATTGATATTCTCAGAAGCTCAAATCTTTATTTTTTTGGTCATTTCATCTTTCATGCCCCACCCCACCCTCACATTCCCTAGAGCAGTTCTTCTTAATTTTCTTCTTTGTCCTCAAGCTCATAGAGCTTTAGTCCACTGTCCTTAAGGCATTGCACTAACTACTAGAAATAGGAAGACAAAACAAAACAAACAAATAAGCAAAGAGAAGTTGTCCTATGAGGACATGGAGCGTGTTGATAAGTGTAGAGACCAAAGAAGGCATCAAAGAGGATATGAAACCTGAACTGAATCTTTGAAGATAAGTAATCAGATGGTTGAATAAATTCAAGGAAAAGACTTTTGGGATACTGGTTTGTGTAGATGCATGAAGGCAGGAAATAGATCTCTGACTTTGTGAAACAGCTATTCATTCATTTTTTTTCAGGACATTGAAACATGTAAAAGTAAAAAAAAATACAAAATCAGGATAGAGAAATAGATTGGAATCACATTGTGATAAGTCTAATCTTCAATCTAACCAGTCTAATCTTCAGCCTATGGAATTTGCATTTTATCTGAGAAGAAATTGGGGAGTCATTGAAAGGTTTGCCTATAAGAATGGATGATGGCCAGAATGAGGGAGGTGATTATATGAGGAGAGAAGTAGAGACACCTGGCAAAGATGGTAAAGAAGTAGAACTGATGAGCTTTGGCAACTTGTTAGATATGAAGAGAACAACGGAGAGAAAAGGAAGAATTGAAGATGACTCTTAGGATGTAGACCTAGATGACTCAGAGATTGGAGGTGTATGACAAGGATAGGAAAATTTGAAGAAGATACTGATTTATGGAGGAAGATAACTATTCCTTTTTGGATAGTCAAGTGGATATGTCCATATAGCAATTGGTAAAATTGAATTAGAGTTAAATAAGAGATTATGTCTTGATATGAAGATTCATCACGGTGGGGAAGATGATTGAACCTGTGAGAACTCATGAGATTTCCAAAATATAAAGGGTAGAAACTGAAGCAAATAGGACTCAAGACAGACACCTGGGGCATATTCGTAAAGGACATAACAAAGGAGACAGAATGAGTGGTCATATAAATGGGAAGAAAAACAGAATAAAAGTGTCATGAAAACCTTAGAAAGAGAGACTATACAGGAGTGGAAGTAGCCAATAGACCCTGCAGAGAGATTGAGAAAAATGAGGAATAAGAAAATCCATTAGATTTCGCAATTAAGTCTGATCATGAGTAATCATAGAGAGAGCAGCTTTAGTAGAAAGTCTGGGTCAGATAGGCAGAAGTATAGAAATCAGTGGGTTAATTAAAAAGTGGAGGTAGGGAATACAGAAGACTGTAGGAGTTTGGCAATGAAAGGAAGGAGAGATAATAGGATTATAGGTGAGGGGATAGTAGGGTGAAATTAAAACTTTTTAAAATGAATGATTTGGTTACTTTTTCAGGTAGTTGGAAAGAATGAGTAAAAGGGAGAAATAGAAAGGGGAATGAGGGTTGAAGTGATTGATAAGTCAAGGTGCCAGAAAAGATATACTAGAGTGGGATCAAGTTTACCAGACATTTGTTTTCAGAAGAGATTGTAGCAAAAGTCTAAGAGAGCATTCATAAAGATTTAGAAAGGTTTTGGTGGTAAAGTAAGGGAAATGAAGCTCATGAGAAGTGAGCCAGATCTTGGTAAAATAAAAGGCAAGCTTATGTACTGAAATATAATGCTTTTCATGTGTATTTTTTGACCACTTTCTCACTCACATTAACCTTCTCTTGATTATCATTGTTGACACTTGACCTTTCCAAATTTTCCATCTTATTAAATGTTTCACTAACATCAATACCCTTGTACTGGTGTTCTGCCTCTTTAATGACTCGATAAACATCATTCTAGAATCTGTCATCTTGCTGTCCTTGGTCTGATAATCCTCAATTTTAGATAACCCCTATTATTTGCTTTCTCTACGTTTAATTCCAATCTGCTCAAAGTCCTAGGAATGGTAGCAAACTCCAACTGAATTCACTCACTATAATTGATGATTCTTAAACTCAATTGGAAATTAACTGCCACTTAGCAAATCTTTTAATTTAGTTTTCTTGACTCCCTATTATATTTCCCATAGAGAATGCCTCAAACCATTCTTACTTAGTCTCCTACCCTATGCAGATAATTTAGGTCATTTGACAGGAATGTCTTCAGTTACTCGCTTCAAAAATTCAAATAAAACTCACTTATTAATCCTTTCTTCCTTGCTAAGAGGGGGGTAGATGCTGTACCTTCTACCACTGTTCTTATTTATTCTACTACCTCCACCATGATGTCGAACTAGCAATTTTCACATTTTTTTTCCCCTCATACTGACTCTTACTTTAATCTTTCCTTTCCTATTGTCTGCTTTTCAGATGTCTTCAAACATGTTCAGATCTCCTCAACCCTAAACAGGCAACCTTTCCTTAATCCTTTTGCCCCCTCTTCCTGCATACCCGAATTTCCAGATTTGTGGGAGAGGGGATGGGAGGGTGGCCCATGCTCAAAGTCTCTACTTTCTTACTACCAATTCTCTCATCAACTGTGATCCACCTTCTGTTCTTACCACTCTATTTCAGTAAAACTGCATCTTAAAGGTAATTCTTAATATCAAAATCACCAAATCTAGTATTTTTTTTTTGATTTCCATCTCCCTGACCTTGATATAGCATTTGATACATACACTTTTAATGGTAATGAAGGGATAAGGAAGGATAAATATCAAACTGGGATTTAATTTGCAATAGAGAGCTCCTGCGTTGATAAAACTTCCTCTACCAAAGCAAATGAGCTTTCTTTCTGCAATTTATATTCTTAGAAATCTACCTAGACCACTTAAAGATTAGATGATTTGCCCTTAGGTCACATCGCCAGTGTATGTCAAGGGTTGGAGTTGAACCCAAGACTTCTTGGTTCTCAAGGTTTCAGTCAGCAGTGCCCATGACTCTCAAATATGCATAGCTAATCTTCATTTCCTTCTTGACCTTTAATGCTACATTGCTTATTAGATAACATTCCAGTTAGGTAGGCTACCTTGAAGTCTCAGAAATATCTTTAAATCAACATGGGCAAAAAGGAACTCATCCCTTTTTTCCTTAAGTCTGTCTCTCTTCCTAACTTTGTCATTTCTATTAGGACACTACCATTTACCTCAGTCTCTCAGGTTCACAATCTCAAGATCATTTCAGCTCTTCTTTCTCTTCTTACAACATTACTAAGTCTTTTTTATTCTTCCTTTACGTCTCTTGAATTTGTCCCCACTATCATATTATAGTACCCCATTATCTCTCATCTCTAATATTGTAGTATCCTCCTAATTGTTCTTACTGTCTCTAATTTCTCCCTCTATAATCTATGCTTCTGATAGCACCAGTCCTGTTATTCCTATATAATGGGTCTGACCCTTTCATTGTTCTACCCATCAGTAGACTCCCCATGGCCTCTTGAATAAATTGCAAATTTTTCTCTTTAAAAATTAAAACCTTTCACCACCTGGTTATCTTTCCTGGTTTATTTCACAACTTTATATACCCTTAGTCTGCGCCAATTGATCTACTTGCCATTACTCATACATGGCATTCCATCTCTTGCTCCTCTATCTTTGCATGCATGCCTAGAATTTTACCCCCTTTACCTTCACTTTTGGAATTACTAGAATCCCCCTTCATGATTCACATCCATTCCTAGCTTCTACATGAGTCATCTCCTGATTTTCCCTAGTTAACAGTGTTCTCCTTGTTTTTTAAAAATTGCTGTGTATATATTTTCAATATATTTATCAATGCCCCATTGCATTGTAATCCATAGGAGAAGGATTGTTTTATTTTTGTGTCTTATGCAGAGTAAAATGAAACTGAGTCAAACTAAAGCACATTTCCACTAGCAAGACAGTAGTTTATTAGCAGTGTGTTAGTAAAGTGGGTTAGACTTGCTTCCATAGTTAAGTTGGTGACCAGAAAGAGAAGAGAAAAATACACTTTATTGTTATGTTGTTGTGGTTGTTTGTCCTTCCTTCTTGAAGAGAACCATGACATCAGGGAGGTGATGCCATGACATGCAAGTGAATTGGATTTAAGTGAAAGAGAACTATGCAAAGTTACCAACCTCATTTTCTCCTCCAGAGTCATTTGGATCTAGTAGCAATATCAGGATAACTGGAGATGACCCTGCTTAGTTTTTTCTAGAAATACAGAGAAATAACATTTTTCTGCTCTAAAAAAGCCCTTATGAAATCCTTGGGAAAGGCCCTAGGAAAAGTAAGTGATAGGTCCAGGATAAAAAGACTTTTCTTAAGGAAAAATATTAAGGGTGCTGCTAGACCTTTTAACTAAGAGTAACTCCGACTTTCTCTAAGTTTTACCTTCCCACCCACAGAAGTGAACTATCCTTCTCCATAGGAAAAAAAAAAGGATCAGAGGTTCCCAAACTTATTTGGCCTACCACCCCCTTTTCAAAAAAAATACTCAGTGCCCCCCTGGAAATCGACTTTCTTTAACCATTAACAGCTTTTTCTTTCTAAATTTTGTATAGTTTCAAAAACATAATTTTTTTAAATGATACATCTTAAATTTAATAATTCGTTGTAATATTTTTCTGTGTTGAAAGTTTGATGACACAATATTGCATCATGTAATCATATTGTAAACAAGTCATTACGTGGACACATTCCTGCCCATGCACGCTGGACTTCCTGACAATGAGCAACACAGTCATCTACCAACACTTATTTGTTAAGACCTGTTGGTGGACTTGACCACTGATTAATTACAACTTGCATTTTGTGTGATCATTTGGAAAGTAATGTAATCATTAAAACTTAAACTCTGTTACACCACAGATGAAATACAAATAGTTTTTCAAAATTTTCCCATCTTCTCTTCTTTCCTTATGCTTTTATCATCTTCTTGTTTTTACTCAATGCCCCCCAGTTGTACCCAAGGCTACTACCACCCCACTGTATTGCTTCTGCAACCCCCATGGGGAACCCTCTTGAATATGAATCCAACTCTATTTTTACATATTGTGAACTTTTCATTGTGATTGTCTGAAATCATCTTGGGACTGACAGCATGTTCCAAAGCATAGGAGTATTGTGTCAATTTTGCTAAATTTCTTCAAGCTAGAAAAGCTTCCAATAGCATCTCAAGTCTATCCACCCTTAACATCCTCATTGTACAGTCACTCATCTACAAATGCCTAGCAGATATTTCAAACTGGATCTCATTGGTCTAGATGTCTTAAATTCAACACGTCCATAACTAAACTTATTTCTCACCCTCACCCTCTATCCTCTCCCCAACTCTCCCCCTTCAAATTGTTCTATTAGTGTGGAGGGTGCCATCCTTCCAGTCCCCTAGAGCAGATATGTAGCACAAAAGTTAGAGGGTCAGGCCAGGGCTTAGCAAAAAACCTGGAACTTAATACATGTTTACTGACTGATTATACAGTGTATTAGCCATAAGAGATTTAGCAAATCTGAAGTTTTAATTAGCCTGTATGAAGTTCTTCCTTGGTTCTAACCTTTTTCTTTTTTCCACAAATGTTTAGTAGACTACCTGTTGCTTTAGACCAGCAGTTCTCAACCTCTGGGTTGTTACCCCTTTGGGGATCAAACAGTGTCACCTAAGACCATTGGAAGACATAGATTTCTGATGGTCTTAGGAACAGAGACACTGCTCCTCTATCTGTCTCTAGACAGGTCCACCCACATACAGATATGCCCTCATATGACTATTAAAAGGTCACAGCATTAGGAAGGTTGAGAACCACTGCTTTAGACACTCCTAGTAAACAGACATTGGATTGGATTGTCTAGCAAAAAGAGCCCTAGACCGGGAGTTGGAAAACTTAGGTTTTGCTGTCAACTTGTAGGACTTGGCCTCTCTGAATCCCTTATCTCCTTCAGTTGTGAAACTGTTATTGACTTGATTTATTCCATTCATTCAACAATTTTGTACAGTGCGCTACAAGGCTTGGTTATAAGGGAGTCTCAGGTTGAAATAAGACAGTTCCTAGCCACTTGGAATTTTCTGTGTATAATGAAGAAAAAAAATATATATATATATTAATATTAGCATTGTACTCTATAATTTTAGGCTTTTCAGCCAGAAACTAATTTTGATTTAACATAAATAGGCCAGCATTTCTAGCTTAATTGTGATGAAGAAAAGGAGAAGTTTGGCATGGTTGAAGAATGTCACAGTTGGCTACTGCTGGGAAGGTAGGCTGGCCTTCAAGTATAAATGATCATGGCCCTGTAACAATTAAGAAATGTTTATTATTTTATGGGGTTCAACTGCCTCTGGTAATCTTGGCTAGAAAATCTGAACCACTGCATTCAGGATCACCATTAGCCTCCCACATGGGGTAATCAAGCTACCCCTATTTTTATAAGGAGAGATAAGGGTAGAAGAACCATCTCTTGGGGAAAGGCTCAGTGTAAATGGTTTTCCATTTATAGATGAACCAAACAGTGGTCCCAGGCTAAACAAATGTCCCAAAAGTTTAGGTATTATCATATTATTTAACCCTCACCTGTAATTCTGAACTGAGAATGACTGCATTTTTGAGCTTAACTGAGAAATTGGGGTTGACAAAATGGGGAATAGCGTTGATTACAGAGTAGGATCAATTATTAAGTGATATAGCATAATTTTAATTTCCCCAGTCCCTAAAGTTTAGCATATTGCCTGGCATAGAATAAATATTTAATAAGATTTGCTGATTGTCAGTGAAAATAAATTTATTTGAATAATCTATCATCTCATTGATCATTACATAAGCATCTCACATCTACAAGAGTCACCATTAAATCATTGTTTATGGATAGTTTAAAAACTGAGTGATTCACAGAATAACGGAATCTCAGAATTGGAATATTGCTTTTTTTTTTCCAGCCATATTTTACAAAGCCTTCATTCTTCAAAATACCCAAGCAAATGATTATTCAAACATTCCTTGCAAAGCTCCAGTGAGGGACAATATTTGTTTCACTTTGGATTAGTTCTAATTGTTAAGGCTGCATTTTTTTTTACCCTCATATCGAGCCAAACTTTGCTTCTTTATACCTTCTACACTTTCTTTCTAGATTTGCTTATTGGGGCCAAATCATTTTCCACCACTCTGTCACCAGCCCATCAAAAGAACAAGGATAAACAGAACCAAGGGTACATTTCTTCCTTCCGTCCTTCTTTTCTTCCTTCCTTCCTTCCTTCTTTTCTTCCTTCCTTCCTTCCTTCCTTCCTTCCTTCCTTCCTTCCTTCCTTCCTTCCTCTCTCTCTTTCTTTTTCCTTTTCTTTTTAAAATAAATTGCAAGGGGAAAACATAGTTAGTGAATTAATTAGTGATATATTTCACATAAGACTTGCTCTCAGACATGAGATACTGCTCAGTCTGACTGTGGAATCAGTTTTTCAAATTCAGTAGAACCCAAGGGAGTTTGTGGTCTGTTGTTATAGCCTATGAAATCACAGGGTCATTTCCACACTTTGATGAAGTAACGTAGGAGAATTTTTGTGTTTGTTGACTAATATGGAAGTCATTCACAAAGTTGATCTGTCATGGTGCATTCAGGACACCAGCAAGTTGGGGCAAAGGTAAAAACTGACACCAAATCAGAAGAAAAGATAGTGAGAGAGGAAGATATCAAAGAATATGCTAAAGATTAATATTTGACTTTTAAATGAGGCTGTTGATATAGAAAATATGGGATAAAGAGATCACTCTCATCACCTTTTTCTATAGAATTTTAATCAATATAAAGTATGATGCAAGTGACTGGGGAGCCAGAAACCAGAGGTAGGGTTTGCTTATCCTTCAGACTCTTAATTTCCTTGCTAAACAGAGAAAATGATGAACTTACAACAACTGTACATGCTTAATAGTAAAAAAAAAAAACTGATTTTCAAAGCATCACTGAAAGAAATGGGAGAAGATAAAATAGTATGCAGACAAACACAGAAGTCCTGGAAATGACAACACCTATGGACCACCAGACCTGCCTTCAGCTCAGACCATAGTCATCATCTGGGAAAGCTACTCCTCTGGTGAAAGGCCCGTCATTGCTGCCAACTAGCAAACAACTGCCACCCACAGGATAGGCAAACCAGCCTAGATGAAATATCAAGGATTCCTGAGGGAGAGACAGAAGGCAGAAAGAATGTGCTAGGAAAGTTAAACCACCGCCACCGCATTGACCATCTTCTCTGAAAACTCGTTGGTAATAGCCTAAAACATTTAATCTAGGAGCCTTTGGAATAGCAAAACTTCCAGCCTAGAACCCTTAGCTATTTTCCTGGGAAGCAATTCCCATGGAGATGTAGTCTAATAATTTTTTCCTATAGATGCTACAACCATACCCCCTGAAAACTCAGGAAAAAAAAATTCTTGCTAACAAAGTCCTTGGCCCTAACAAATAGTTCCACATTAGAAACTGACATCCTTTTTATCAGTGGAAATGACATTAAAGAAAAGACCTAACTACGTCTTTTGTCACTTCACTTTAAGAACCATAGGACCTTTTCATCTGACTTGCAGGTGAATTCTTCCATATGTGCTTTCTTTTCCATTAAAATGTGAGCTTATATATGAATGTGAACTACTTAGACCCAGCTTAACTGTAAAGGACACATGAAGAAACATGCTATCTGCATCCCAAGAAAGAACTGATAAATATAAACGTGTGTGTGTGTATGTGTGTGTGTGTGTGTGTCTAATGGGAGCCATTTCTAGGGTGGGGAGTATGGGGGGAAAGAAGGAAAGAAAAGAAATCATTTACCTTATAATTTTGTTGTATATTTGAAAGGAACAACAAGTTGTGCACAGCAGATTTTCAGTTTCATATTCAATCATCTTTTTTTATTGTACTATGTTATGGAAATGCTTATTTTATTCGATAAATTTTTAAAAAAATAAAAAAAATGTGAGCTACTTGAGAGCAGGAATGGTCTTGCCTACTTAATTTCTTATACCCATGGTAGTTGGCATAGTTATTTGCACATATAAGACACTAATAAATCCTTTTTTTATTCATTCACTCAAAAAATGAATAGTGGAGGGAAAAACAAGACTGAAGAAACTTTGGTGGGAGGCTTTACTAATTCACGTCATTCCAAAATAATCTATAGATATATAGATGAAATTGGAAGTAGGATAACAGTCCAAAAAAAGAATATACCTAAGAAAATTGCTATAACAAGTTTTATCATCAATTATAGAGGAATTGTCACATTTGGACTGTAACACCTCAGCCTCCAATGTGCTATATAGGGAGGTGGAGATGACACTTAAGAAGATGACAGGAAAAAGAGTTGGGCCACTCAAAGAACATGCAAAAGAAATCTGTGCCACAAGTGCCATAATTTAGAAAGCATTAGAATACCAATTTTCAAGTTATCTGAAAGAGGGGAAATTAAGTAATTACATGGAGGAGGCATCATGGACAGTATTCCTTCTAAATATTCAATCAAGATATCAGCAACAACTGACCCAAATTCTTCCTATCTCCTCTCTAAGAAAAATTGATACGAATAGCTTTCACCTGATCCCCTTTTAGTATTTCAAAGGACATGGGGTAAGGCATGAAGGCTTTGGGTGCTCATTTCCCTCAAGCACTCTAAAATGATATCTGTATATTAGGTTATATAGCAGTCAAAGTCATCAATTTCCTAGCTAATACAAATTTCAGAGAACTGATATACATCCAATAATATGATAACTTTATTATCTAATGTGGTATATGATATTACTATCATTTTAGGTTATAGTTTTATCACTTAAAACAAATGGCTCTAATATTAACAAGCCATTTAATCATAGGTCAGAGGAAAGATTAATTCCTCGTGACAAATCAGTATTTGTCCTTAGCTATTGTCTATCACATTTGAATATAGTCAAGGTAGTCTTATTCTGAAGTATTGACTAAAACTTTCCTCATAAATCATGCAGAATTCCATTTTGAAGTCAACCTTTCTTTGGGATGTGTCTGAAGCTGTGCTTCTGGACAACTTGCCATCAAAACCCTTTACAATTTCAATTATTGAGTGCAGGTCAATCAGCTTAGAGAATCACTTGCTTGACTGCTATTTCACAGCCAACTGATGATGAAGCAATACTTCAGAGCTTTTACTTTTATTTCTCAAATGCCTTTGTTCATTAGAAGTAAAAAGAGAAAAAAGCTAAATGGGATTTTTTTTAAAGGCTGAAATTGTAAAATTTCTCATTATGTGTGATTTTCAACATAACTGTGATTTAAAATAATCTACTGCCAGGAATGTTCATCTACATGCACCCAAAGAAGAAGGTTCCTTCATACCATAAGAAAGCATGAAGTGGCAGAAAGATGAGGCAGGAGAGTCATATGTAGCTAGGATTAGTGGAGGGAGAATTTAAGAAAAAGAATTAAGTGGTATAGAGGAAACCCATACTGATAGTACAGTACATTCTGTACCACCAACTCAGCCTCCACACCCTGGTGTATAGATGGTCTTGGGACTCTTCCTTGAATTTTACTGAGATCACTCTTATGAAAGAACTTAAGAAAACTTAACCATATGATAGGTCCCACACCACAAACACTGACTTTGCCAATTTTAGAAAACCCCTTAGGGAAGGAGACAGAAAAGGACAGGGGAGGAAGCAAAGCAAATCCAAAACCAATGGGGACATAAGAAAGTCAAGATGGTGGTCTGCAAAATATGCAAAACTGTCATGTCATTACCATTACTACTATCACCACTAACCTCTTAGACTCTTCCACTGTTAAAATTGCTTCACTCTCCCCTGTTCTCTCTATCTCTCTGTCTCTAGCTCTCTGTCTCTTCATCTGTCTCTTTGACTTTGACCATCTCTGACTATTATTCCTCTCTCTCTCTCTCTCTCTCTCTCTCTTTCTCTCTCGTAATTTCTCCCTCTCTCTCTCCTCCCCCCTCCCATCTTAACATCCCTCTAATTTACCTTACAGGTTATACTCATCACCATTTTCTACTAGATGCATGATTTTGGACAAGGTCTCTGATATGTATCAATTGCTTTCTAGAATGATGGTATCATATTGGTGGGGGTAGATAATCCTTGAAGAAAATGACAACACCTGGATAACTAAAGTTCCTTCTGAATCATCACTGGAACACTAAAGTATTTTCAGCCCAGCTTTAGTGTGAAGTGTAGAATACTGCCTTAAAATTCTTTTGAAGACTTCTGAAATCTTTCAGATTTGTTTTCCATTACATTGTTGTAATCATAGAGTAAATTGATCTTATGGTTATACTTGTTTCACTTACTTGTTCATAAGTGCCCCCCATATTTTTCTGAATCCTTCATATTCATTGCTTTAGAGTGTAGTGATATTATATTACATGCATATAACATGATTTTTTCTCCCATTCTCCACATGATGGTAACATACTTTAGTTCCAGGTCTTTGCTAAAACACAAAGCCCTACTGCTAGTATTACTATTATGACTATGACTACAACTACTACTACTACTATGACTACTACCACTGCTACTGCTACTTCTACTGCTATTGCTACTGCTACTGCTACTACTACTATCATTAAACATGTGGTTCTATCAGCCATATCTTCAAGATATATTCTTAAAATACTCTCAAAGTGTATTGGGATTGAAAATTAGTGTCTTTTGGGGAATAATTCAAAATCATTTCCCAGAATTCTCAGAGTAATTCATAATGCCAGCAAAATTATATTTGTGATCTCCCACAAAACTTCTAGCATTTGACATTTTCATGTTTTGTGTTCTTTGTCAATCTGATGGGTTTAGGTTGAAATGTCAGAGTTGTTTCCATTTGCATCTTCTCTTCTTAGTTATTTATAGCATTCCTTCATATTCTTTCACATGAAAGCTGTTTATAACTTTCATTTATTTTTGTTGATATGCTTTCATCACTCATAATTTGAAAAATTGCTCTTGCTCATATCTGTCTTAATTATCTATAAATTGTGGGCACATAAGGTCTTTATTGGAAATACCTCCTTCAAAGCTTTTCCATGATTAAAGGTTCTTCTTCTAAATGCAGCTGCATTGATTTTGCTTGTGTTAAAGTTCTTTTCAATTTTATGTGATTAAAATGGTCAATTTTATCTTCTTTGATCACCTCTTACTTTTTCTTAATAAATTATTTTCTCTCAGCTATATTTGTCAAAGATATCACTTTCCCTTCTGTATTTTTTAATGATGTGATATTTTATGTTTAGAGCTTGTGCTCATTTAGAGACTATTATGGCATATGACACAAGGAGTTGCTCTAAAAAAAAATCTTTTCCAGGAAGCTTTTGAGTTTTCTTAGGTTTTTCTTTTTCAGATACAAAGTTCTTACCTCCAGGAAAGGGTTTATGGAACATAGTGTTATTAGGTTCAATCATTTCTGGGATTTGTTTACTTAATATGTTACATTGATCAACTTGCTTCTTTTTTTAACCTCTTCCCAAAAGCTAGCTCATCTTCAGGTTTTTTTTTTCCCCTCACTATTCCCCTTTTGAAGAGTCATCTTTTGTTCCTCTAGACAAATTTTGCTATTATTTTGTCTAGGTCCAAAAGTAACCCCTTGTGTGATTGATATAGCAGTAATCTGAAAATTAATTTAAATATCATCCTTATATTTATTATACAGAAATAAGTCAAGCATGGCAATTAATTTCTTTCTAATTATTTCTGTAAAGAGTGTTTTGAAGCTTAATTCATGAAATTTCTCATTGTGCCTTAGTGTTATGATTCCTGGATGTTTCATAAATTCGTTATTTATTTTGAATGGATTCTTGTCACTTTTTACCTGTTAGGTTTTAAAACTAATGCATAGAGATTATTTTCTCATTATTATTGCCTCAACTTTGTACCATGATACTTTACTAAAGTTATCTTCTCCATTGATTCAGTAGGGTTTTCTAAATAAAACATCATATCATCTAAAAATACCAAAATAATTTGTTTTCCATTTGACCACGTTCATTTCCTTAATATGAATGTTATCAAATAAGGTTTGTGATAATGGACAATCTTGATCTAGTTTTGAATCTTGAAAAGTTCTTTGGTGTTTATCTATTACATGTAATTTTGACTTTTCCTTTTATAAAGATATTGTTTACCATATCAAGAAATGGTCCATTTATTCCTACACTTTGCAGTGATTTTACCATAAGTGATTGTTGTATTTTCTCAAAAACTCTTCACTACCTATTGATACAATAATATCATTATTATTTTTATTATTACTATGGTCTATTTTCCTTTCCTCATTGTTGAAAGAAAACTAAATAACTGT
>CM053580.1:205497701-205525910 GCA_028627135.1 Pseudochirops cupreus | reverse complement strand
ATATGTATGTATATATATATACATACATACATATGTGTGTGTGTTGTTTCAAATATTAAATATATGTTTCATTAGGAAAAAATGTTTAATTTTTTGCCTGGCACATAGAGGTAATTAATATCTCCAATATGTTGATAATGGCAGTCTACTGGCAGAAAATCACATAAAGGTAAGTCACATTTTTATTTCCCAATATTTGGGACAGGGACAGGTACAATACAGAAAAAGAAAACATATATAGGGATATGTATAGATTTGAAAGTAAATATGGCATAATTTCAAAACACAAAATAAAATAAAATAGCATTATTGTCTCTTAAGACAATACTAAAGGATAAAGGAAGTACTGAAATACCACACAAACAACATAAATGCTTTATGAACTCAACAAAATGAATTTGATTTCATACTGATCTAACCAACTTCTCATGAAGCTTCCTAGCTAGTAAGTTCCTGGGTTCACATCTCACTTCAGACACTTACTAGCTCTGTGACCTTTGGACAGATTACTTTATTTCTCTGGGACTCAATTTTCTTATCTGTAAAATGTGAGAACTGGCTTCATTAGCATCAGAGATCCCTTCCATCTCTGAGTCCATGGAATTACAAATCCAAAGTCAAAGAGTGTAGTGAGGGGGTGGCTAGGTGGCACAGTGAATAGAGCACCAGCCCTGGAGTCAGGAGGACCTTAGTTCAAATCCATCCTCAGACACTTAATACTTACTAGCCTTGTGACCTTGGGCAAGTTGCTTTACCCCAGTTGCCCTGCCCTTCCCCCTCCAAAAAAAAAAAAAAATCCAAAAAAGTGTAGTGAATTGTTTTGTTTTGTTTTGTTTTTTATGAAATAAAGGTACTGAAGGTAAAGTATAGTACACCAGACAATACTTGGTCTTTTAAAAAATATATATTTTTACTGGAAAATATTAAAGACAAAGTATTTTTTTCAAGCCAACATAATATATGGGAATGTAGCAAAACTTTTCAACTACACACATTTTTCTTGCAAGGAAAAATCAATTGCCATGTGTTAAAAAATGCCATTAAGGATTGGCCCAACCTCTAATGTTAATGGCTATATCATTTCCCATTGATAGTAGCAGTCAATTAAATATTACTGAAATTTTAGGAGTTAGAACTTTTGTTCTGATTCAATTCCTTTGGCCCTATCCCTTCCTTATTGTATCCACAACTTTCCGGTCCATTTAGTTTGGAAGAAAGCCAATATACAGGCTATGCAGCAGGACAGCAACTTGTCCTGCACATGGGGTGAGAGAAAACACTAAAATCCCATAATTCCTTTCTAATCCTAATGGTCATAAACAAGTTCCTCCTACTATGCACTGTTAAGTGACATCTTCTCCATCAATCTATTTACTTCCCTGCACAATTATTGCAAAATCCAAAGCATCTGTTGTATCTTTCATGAACAATTTAATTTCTGACAGCATCTGATGATATATTATTGCCTTATATGGCTCTCTTGCTGTTCTGTGTTCATTGAGTCTGATTTTCAACATTATATTATAAGATACCAAATATTATATTTTCCCCTCTCTCTGTGTCACAGGGATGGTTTCATGGTAGGCTCTCAGTAGATTTTTGTGGATTAATTAGCTATTCCTCTGCCCACAATTTTTAATGGTATACAAAGAGAGGATGGTGACTGACTGTCTCAATTAAGGAAACGTGGTTCAGAGAGGCAATATGGATCAAGACAGGGTTAGAAATGAAATAAGAAAAAAGCTGAATTCAATTCTGGCCTTAGATACATATGTTTGAACATTGGCAAGTTACTAAAATTCTTAAAACTCTAAACAATTCTCTAAGGCTAGAAGTTATAGGTTAGTTGCCTGTTTAAATTACTCCAAGAAAATCACAAGTATGGACCAAAGAAAGAGGTACATTTGTAAAATCATTGTTAGATAGGAAAAGAATCATTCGCTAAAAACTAGGAAACCTGCATTCAAATCTCAGATCTGATAATTGTTAAAAACTCTTTAAATATCAGTTTTCTCAACTATAAAATGAGTGTGTGTATATATGTATATACATATGCGAACATATATATGTATATATATGCAACATTCATACACACACATATATAAAACACTAATGTACATGTGTATACATGTATATTTATAGTTGCTTAAATATTGTCACATTTAAATGACTCATCTTGGGGAAAATTTTTTTAAAAGTCTTAATAATGCTAAATAATTGTGAATATTATTGAGAAAAAGTTACAAAGTGAAATAAAGAGGCTAAGGTAGAGAGTATTTATTAAGGGTATATAATGAATTGTGTAAGCAGCTGTGGGAGATGCAAAGATGTATAATAAATGTTCCCTGTCCCAACAGAGCATATAGCCATGTAGAGGAGGTAAGTTATATACAAAAGTATAATACCACAAGACAGCTGGTAATGAATACCATAAAAGTATTTAACCAAAATGTAATGTGGGGTTCAGAGGCAAGGAGAATTCACCTTTCACTGTTAAGAGAACAGGAAGAGAGTCCTGAGGCTAAGTTGTAAGACACAGCGATTTGTTACCAAGGAAGTTTGTGTAATTTCTTTCTCTGGAGAGGCCTAAATACATTTTCATTTGCCTAGAACAGTTTGATTTAGGTACTAAACTTTCCAATATAATTTTTAATCTTATTAGATATGATTGATAACACCTTTTGACCAAAATGGTGGAAAAGTTGGAAGACAAAAAAGGATCTATTTGTTCTATCTGAGGAAACTTCTCTTGTCCACTTTAAACTGAACCTGAGAAAAACTCTTCTATTTTCACCTTAACCTTATAAAGTAGAAGAAAAGGAGTTACTGTCTAGACTTGATAGATGCTGTTCTATTTTTCCTTTTTTGCAGGGGACCGAAGTCTACGGGAGGATTCTAGGCAAAGAAGAGACTTTAATTTTCGAGAATGCTCACCCATTAAGACCTCTTTCTGAATAGAAATGACATAAATTCAGCTAAGATGTTAGTTGTCCATTTCTGAAGGTCACTCCTTCAAAAGTGACTACTCCATTGCAGAAAAGGAGTTGCTTACTGCCGGAAATAAGGCAATGCTTCATCACCTGACCATTTAGATTGCAGTGGCTTAATGGGCGCTTGTCTTATCCAATAAACTCTTGAAGGAGGGTTAAGATTTAGGGGGAAAATAGAAAGTGAATAGTCTAGGCCAATTCTTTATTGATGTGTTATGACAGTGCTCAATTTAGATTTTTCCCTAATTTAAAATATAGATATCCCAATTCAAGAAATAATAGAGGTCAAGTAGAAGAAGGATTTTTTTCAATTATATCAGTCTTTATTCCACTTTGTTTGAAGTTTTTAAACCAAAAACAATTATCTGCCCCTTGAGAATTTCCTTGAGAAAATTCATTTTTTAAAAATCTTGTAGGATAGCTACATTTTAAACTGCCTGAATTCCTTATAGGAAGATGTGAAGCACTCCTTCATTTTTCTTCATGGGTCAGTAATTCTCCTTAAAAAAGAAGTTTTAAAATCCCTTAAAATGAAGAGCAAAGTCTGTCACAACAGAACGACTAATTAACCCTGCCATGGAGTTCATTACACATTTTGCCCTGGCAAACTCAATGAAGTTATAATTGAAAATATGGATCTATGGATGTATAATTTGAACATCTGCATTAGTCAAGAGCAGAAGTATCAAATACTGATGATTAACTTCACATAATAATGCCAGAGTAAAAAAGGGAAGTTTTCATCACAATAATAAACTTTAGTCGTAAAACACACCTTGTCTTCAGTAATGCTATTTTTTTCATTTTTTTTCATTTTTTCTTCTCTCTGAAAATTGATCATCTGTATGACTCCCAATTTCGTCAACATGAAATGAGTTTAAATGACATGACCCCTAAGGTACATTAGATTCAAAACATTCAACAAATGAATAAGAACTTGATATTTGTTACCAGCTGTCACTTTCACTTGTTGCAGGACGTCAATTTCTTGTCTACTAAATCAGCTATGACAATATTAACTAATTTACCTTTTCCTCAATCCTCATTTCGTCTAATTACTGAAGTAAGAGCTGGAAAGGGATTTGGGAAACATGATATGATTCAAGAAATCAACAAGCATTTAATAAGTTCCTAATATAAGCCAGACAATGGGTTAGATGCTAGAGATTGAAAAAGAAAATATGCTCTGCCCTCAAGAAGGTTGTATTCTATCAGGAGAGGCCTCTTGTACATATGCAAGTATATTAAATTTTTAAAAAAATATGGACATCCACTTTTAGAGTTTTAAATATAGGCTTATAAAGCAAATTATATATAGAAGTACCCAAATTTCTGGAATATATGCTACCTATATATTCTCCACAAAATACAAATTTTAATTTTAAAATTGTAATTTAATTTAATTTAAAAATTACCCAGAAAATGACATACACACATATCCTATCAAACAGAAATATTGAATGGCTAGGAAATAGGAATCAATAGAGAAAATGTCTTGAAATTTCTTTTTATTTTTTTGTGGATTTGTATTTTAGGAACAGCATTGCCAACAGGAGTTTATGGGGAAGAAGGTAACCTAGATTGTAGCAGCACTAGAGACAATCCAGGGATGGGGAACCTGCAGCTGAGAGACCACATGTGGCCCTCTAGGTCCTCAAGTGTGGCCCTTTGACTGAATCCAAAATTCACAGAACAAATCCCCTCAATAAAAGGATTTGTTTTGTGAAGTCTGGATGCAGTCAAAGGACATTGCTTGAGGACCTAAAGGGCCACATGTGGCCCCAAGGCTGCAGGTTCCCTATCCCTGGTCACTGTGCCTTCTGAGGCTTGTCTGAAGGAACTGTAAATACTTAGTTGGAGAAGACAGAGGGGACTTTCTAGCTGTCTTCAAGTATGTGAAGTGCTTTTATGTGGGAGAAGGATTCTATTTCTTTTGTTTCAACCAGGAAGGAAATTGTAGGGGAAAGGAGAGGAAGTTGAATACTGAGGGCCAATATAAGGAAAAGCTTCCTGATAATTAGTGCTTTCATGGAAAGTGCTCTCTTTCTCCCTCTTTCTCTCCCTCCCTCCCTCTCTCTCTGTCTCTGTCTCTCTGTCTCTCTGTCTCTCTGTCTCTGTCTCACTCTCTCTCCTTCTCTCTCTCTTTCTCTCTTTTTCTCTCTTTCCATCTAGCTCTTACAAGATTCAAAAAATGGCACTTCCTAAAAGAGACCTTTCCTGATTCCTTCCAGTTGTTAGTATCCTCAAACCCTAAATTATCGAACTCAAAGATCTGTTTTGAGGATAAAATGAGAAAATTTGGTTAAAGTAATTGGTAACCTGAAAATGCTATATAAATTTCAGTTATTTCTATTTTTATTATTTCCATATATTTTGTACTTAACTATTCACATCTTGTTTCCATCTTTAAGCTCTAAGTATAAGAGTAAGGAAGGGAGAAAGAGGTTATATTTGTTTCTGTATCATCAGCAGTTAGACCAGTGCTGGTACCTAGTAGACACTTAAATGCTTGTTCATTAATATAAAAAAAGAATGGGTTGCATCAGAAAGCAATGGGTTTCCTTTTCCCAATGACATCAAGGAAAGATTGCATGACTCAGGGTCAGAGTTATAGGAGAGGAGATTCTTCTGAAGATAAAGGTTGAAACAGATGACTTAGAACATGCCCATTCCAACTCTGAGTCTGTAATTATGTCATCTGGTGACTTAAATCAATGAAGTTTTTGATCAATAATTATGTATTGAGAACTGTCAACCTACTAGCTCTGTTAGGTGCTTCACATGAGATAAAAGTAATACAAACAGAAGAAGTAACATTACCTCACAGTTCTGTAAGGTTTTAGGAATTACAAAATACTTTCTTCACCATAGCTCTAAAGGACAGAGCAAATGTTACTGTAGGGCATATGTTGTTTCTCATGTAGGCTATATGTAAGATCACATGAATTTGGCCCATGGGGAGGCACCCAACCCTCTCCAATAGAGATTTGGAGTCATCTCTAGAGAGAAGCAGGTAATTGAGATCTTAAGACCCTGGGCCATTCTACTCTCCCCAGAGATGGGATATCAGTTTATAATTATAGCTATTTGCTCCCACCCCCACCCCCCATATTGCTAATCTAAAAGAACTTATTTATAGGTTCAATATGCTTTGCTGGTGACTATCCATTTAAAGGGAAGAAACACCTGAAGTTGGATCACAATGTTAGGTGTACAAAGAATATCATATTGCGCACACACACACATGTGCATGTATGTGTTCATATGTATACACATACACACACGGCTCTGTGTGTATACTAAATAGCAAAGCCATTTATCCAAAACAACAGGAAACATAAATCAGAGAAGTTACAAAGATTAGAATATACAACACAATAAGATGAGAGGAGAGAGAGAGACAAAGGGAGGGAGAGTGGAAGGGAGAGGGAAAGAAAGAAGTAGAGAGGAAGAGAAAAAGAGAGACAGAGACAAAGAGTGCTGCCCCTTCCCACCCTGAAGAAATTCCCCAAAGTCTTTATTTCAGCAAGCTGGAAATCAGGGATATGTTCAATCAGCCCCATTCTCTACCTGTCAGGGCTTCTTCCCAGCCTTTCTCTCCCTCTGTAGCCTCTCCAGAAGAGGGCAGCCCACCAAATGAGCCTCCTCCCAAAGAAGAAAAACTCTTCTCTCCCAAGTGATGGACAATTTCACCCTTCACACAGGCATAGAGAATTGAGCATTCACTCTCTTCACCAATAAAGAGGGTCTTAAACAAATTCCCAGGCTTGAACCCAAGGCAACCTTATTATTCTGATTTCTTTTAGAGAGACTAAGGCACAGAAAGATTAGTTGTGTTTCTTACATTTAGGAGTCTAATGGGTCAAACCAGTCTTTGCATCATATCATATTGCTTCTCACACTCTAAAACATGAATCTTGCCTCAAGGGAGCTTAAAAATCAGCTGGATAGATATTGAGTTAGTATTATACATATCAAGCAGTATACATCTATCTTGATGTAAAAATGCTAGTTGTCCCTTAGACATCTCAAACTCAACATATTAAAAATAGAACTCATTAACTCCTGACTGCCCCAACCAATCTTTCTGAACTTCCCTATTACTCTCAAAGGTGCCATCATCCTTCTCGTCAGCCACATTTTCAACCTCTGTATCACAATCTATTCTCCATTCTTATTTTATAAATCGAATCAGTTGCCAAATCTTGTTATTTTGATTTCTGCAATATCCCTCCCCTTCTCCCAAATAACATAAGTACAACTCCATTTAAGAACTTGTTAAGTGGAATGTCATATCAACCTCCTACTTGGTTTCCCTACCTCAACTCTGCCTTACTCCAGTACAAGCCCCACATAGCCATCAAAGTGAGTTTCCTAAAGGATCAATCTGAATATATCACTCCCAACTCACTTCCACTAATTCTTTATCACTTCTAGGATTAAAATTTGGCCCCTGCCTACATTTCTGATCTTCTTATGTATATCTCTTCCTTTTAATTCTCTATGATAGTACTATTCTACTTGCTTCTCCCTATAGGATTTTCCTTCATCTCTCATCTCAATGTCTCTTCACTGAGTCACGGTATGTCCTCCTTGCCTAGATTCCTCTCACTCCACACTTCACACCTTCAAATGTCTGATTTCCTTCAAGACTTGAGTTCAAGTGCCACCTTCTAAAGTGGCCCATCCATTGTCCCTCTAGCTACTGGTGCCTTCCCTTTTAAGATCATCTGTTTTGTACTTGTTATGCACATACCCTGTATATGTATATATTATTTTATATATTTATATATTATTTTCCCTGCTAAAATGTAAACTCTACAGACAATGTCTTGCTATTCTTTTTGTATCTTCATTAGTACGGTGCCTAGCACACAGTGGTGCTTAGTAAATTTTTGTTGATTGTGTTGTATAGATAGCTCTTCTAATTGGATATTGAGGATATTGTGGAGGTTTGGGGTTTAGGGGTGCTTGAGACCCCAAGATACTGACATACCAGGTCCTGCCAAATGAATTTGATTCAAGTCTTCTCTCAGTCAATGTAAAACAAAATTTATTAAAGATTCTCCATAATGGGTAGACTCTTAAGGGGCCTAAATATTTGAGATGCTTGTATTGACAAGGAAGCCAGAACAATCTGACAGAGACTAAGGCTAAGCTAGATTAGATCTCAGCCACTTCATGGAGGCAAGGTGGATCTTATACACAGAAAGAATGTGGGAGGGATCTAGGGGTGGTCTAGAGGAGAGATTTGGGGAAGGTCTTGAGGAGGAGTCTATGAAGGATCTTGATGGGACTGAGGTAAGATTCCAGGAATGGGATTAAGGATGGGAAATAGCTGATATTTTGATTGGATCAAGGGTGGGAAGTAGCTGGATAATGGAGGGCTAGACTAGGTTAAGAGCAACAAAGATTTGGGCCTAGTGATAACAAAAGGTTTATGGTCTCAGGAAAATGCATCAACAAGTGGTAAGATTCAAGGAGAATTCAAGCGTGTTTCCAGAGCCTGTACCCCATCAGATATTACTAGAGGAATGTGCTGTATAGATAGTTCTTGTAACTGGAGATAGAGGATATCACTAGGGAAGCTTTCATGAAAAAATAAAGGCACCTGTAGTTGAATCTTGAAGGTTGAGTAACATAGGTGGAGAGGGATGAGGAATACAGTCCAAAGGAGGGTAACAAATTGAACAAATCACAAAGGTGGAGGTAAGCATGATATGCATTGGGGAACAGTGACAAGTGTGAAGCAGCTAAAATCTTGGATCCAGTCTCAATGAAAGGAGAGGGTAAACTCTATTTGATTTCCAGGATAAAGTTTCTAGGAGAAAAGAGGGTAATTTGAAGTTCTTGATTCATCTTTCTAGAACAGCAGTTCTCAACCTGTGGGTTATGTTCCATTTATAACGTTTAAAATACATCCTGCATATCAGATAGATTCATAACAGTAGCAAAATTACAGTTATGAAATAGCAACGAAAATAATTTTCTGGTTGGGGGTCACCACAACATGAGGAACTGTATTAAAAGGTTGCGGCATTAGGAAGGTTGAGAACCACTGTTCTAGAATGAAGAATAGCAAGCATGCGAACATGATCTGGAGGAATAATAGTAGCTTACAATTCCCTAATACTTTAGCATTTCACAAGTGTTTTCTTTTCTCTTCACAATTTAGAGTGTGATAACATTAACTTTGCTGTTAACTATTATGATGAGCTATATGGGCTGTTCAGGTCTGTTGTGAGGGCGTATTAGCACTCTGGTAAGTCTAAGGGCCAAAATTTTGCATAGCATTATAAACCTTAAGAACTGCATAAATCACTGGGAGAGGGGAAGGCTCACTGAAGGATGAATGGCCATTTCCTACCTGGCTCAGGTATGTTTCCCTTCCACAGGAGTCTCACCCAAAGGGCAATATCTATGACATTATTGGCACAGCTGTATGAGATGTTCAACTCTACAGTGAACATTCTTTGAGAAGCTATTTATAAGAAAGAAATAACAAGAGATATGCCAGTCTATGTAGTGAGCATGTGGATTTTATTTTCAACATTATTTGATTCTTATTAATCCATAAACAGAACTAATTCTTACACAGCATTCAGAATTCTTTTTGATGAAAATAATAGCTACAGGTCTCTCTGTGTAATAATAAATGCATTTTCAATTCAAGGCAAAAAGAATATGGGTTTTACTCAGATATTTGGTGTTGAGAACTAGTCACACGCTAAAGAGGTAATGCAATTGTTTTTTCCCAATAAAACTAATGATTAAAGTTTCAAGCAGAAATGGTCTCAGGGGTAGCTAGGTGGCACAGTGAATAGAGCACTGGCCCTGCAGTCAGGAGGATGTGAGTTCAAATCTGGCCTCAGACAGTTAACACTTAGGATCTGTGTGACTTTGGGCAAGTCACTTAACCCCAATTGCCCTGCCCTCTCCAAAAAGCAAAAAAAAATAGATATCCTCAATCTACTCTCTGAGAATGTGTGGTACTCAGTAGAAGGAGCAGGAGAATTGGGGTGGGGTAGAGGGGAAGAGAAAGAGAGAGAGAGAGAGGGTCATTTATTTGTTATGTGTAACCCCACTTCCATCAAACCTGGGGCGTTTTTCCTATAGACAAGACTGTGATACTGAGCACGTTATGGATGAGAAATAACTCCTGATTGTCTGAGAGAACTCTGAACCTCTAATGCTGCATACTTGAATGGTGAAAACTTCAGAGATGTTTGGAGGTTTTAGAGAAAGGCAGTGCAACAAGACAAGCATGAACTTTTGAAAGAGAGATTGGAGATTTCTCTGAAGCCACAGCCATGTGGGAAAGCTGTTCCATATCCTATCCTGTCATTCCAAGTGCTCAAAATATTAGAGACTGTAGAGTAGATTTGCTTCAGTGGCATGGTTCTCTTTTCTTGGGAGCTAAGACCTTATTTCACCACCATCCAGAGAGCTCATTTATTCTTCTGTATATTTTAGTCTGTTTTAATCTTTATAAATTCTTGTTTTTATGTTTGCTGCTTACTTTGATAAAGAGGTTTACTAGCTACTTTGTGATATTCTTTTACATAACAAGCATTTGATGAGAGGGAATTAAAGTACAAACAGTAAGCCAAGTGGAGCATACCCTGTGAGGGTGATTAATGACAGTGTCTTTTACTCGGAATACTCCTACCTCAAGACTACAAAAATTTGAGGTGTTGGAAATTGCTGTAATCTTAGCCTAACATCCTTCTGGGAGACAGGCAAGTGAAGGAGCAAGATTTGAGACATAGAACTAGTCTTGATCCTCAAAAAATTGGAACTAGTGATCTCCTTTAGAGATAGAATAGTTCAGATCTCAGACACTATCTATTCTTGTCACACAAGGGCCAGACCTATGTATGTTATATAGCAACAGAAACATCTTTTTTTTTTCGTTTTTAGTAATTTTCTTTTCAATTTTTTTCATTCAACAAACATTTATTTTCTATCCTTCCTACCCATAATCCCATTTGAAAATTAAAAGGAAAACCTTTGCAACACATATTCATAGCCAAGCAAAACAAATTTTCATTTTAACAATGTTAAAATACTAGCTATACTTAATTAATTGGAGGGAGAGAGTTTCTCTTTCTCCATTAGGATGTAAGCTCCTTGAAGACAGGGGCTGCCTTGCTTGATTGCATTTGAAATCTCAGTGTTTACCACCATGCCTGAAACATAGTAAACACAATAAATATTCTGTCTATCCCTCCAAGTAATTAAGTATAGCTGGTATTAATGCTTGGAGCACAGACAGAGGAATTAGGACACCTTCTATTTATAATTCTCAGTCATATAAATATTTTCTAAGCATTTTCATTTTTTGATATACAAAACTCTCAAACAACAACAATGATATTCTGATGTTCATTTTTACAGTGTCATCAATTGGTTTAAAGCATGTGTCTCTTATCGCCTTAATAACTCTGCAGGGTAGACAGGGCCCTCGAGTGGACTCTCACAGTGGCATAATAAAACTTTGAGCCACATTTTGTTTACCGTTAAGATTTTCCATAGTAGATATCCCAAACTCTCTTCTAACCTCTAGCATTAGCCTCCAATCCTTCAGCCTCAGCAGATTTCCTTGCTTATGTTTTACTGAGAATACTGAGATAATCTGATACAATCTAGCTAAGTGATCCTCTCATGTTCTTCTAAACCTTTGAATGTCTTTATTCATTCACCAATCCTTCTCTTTATCCTCAGAGGAATAATTAACATTTGTGCAGCACTTATAGTGCTTTATAAACATTGTTATATCTGATCCTCACAGCACCCCTGTGCAATGGTAGTACAGTTATTATCCTCATTTCACAAACAGGAAATTGAAGCTCAAAGGGATTAGGTGTCTTGTTCATCATTATATAGCTAGTAAAGTAAGAAAAATGATTTAAAGCTAGGTCTCCTGAATACAGGGCTCTATGCTCCATTCCACACTGCTTCTTCATTGCCAAGGTTAATCTCTCCCCCCTTGATGCAATCTCTTCATCTCTTCAATGATCTCTACTGCCTCCTCTACTGATTCTTTCCTCTCAGTCCAAAATCATGCTTGTTAAAACCTTTCTCTTGACCCTACTACAGCTAGAAGTCCTTCCCCATTCATTGCCAAATTTCTTAGAAAAAGTAGTCTATATCTACTCATTCTATTTCCTTATACTATTCTCTAACTCCCTAATCCCTTGAAATCTCATTTCCAACATGAACACTTAATTGAAATTACTCTCTCCAAAGACAATAATGATAACATCACCATATTGAATAGGCTTTTTAATGTTCTTATCCATCTAACTTCTTTGTGGCAATAATACTGACCACTCCTTCTTGATGTCTTTATAGGACAAAGTTCACTTGACATTGCAATTTCATGATTTTTCCCATCTTTATGACTATTCTTCTATTTCTGCTTTACTGACTCTAATCCTCTTTCAACCTTTTTAATGTGTTTTTTTCCCCCAAGGTGCTATCTTTAGCTTTCTTTTCTTTTCACTCCTTTCACCTTTTTTTTTTCTTTTCATAGCTGTTTTGGTGATCTCATCAAGTCCCATGGCATCAGTGATCACATCTAGGATGTTAACTCCTAAATATTTATCCCCAGCCCCCCTCCCCTCGCCCACCCATGCCACTGTGGCATTAAAGGCCCTTATTTCCATCTGCCTGCTGGGTATTTCCACCTGATTTCCATGGAAACTTCAATATATACATATATACATATATAAACTAAAATTGCCATTTTCACACTAAAAAATACCAATCAAGCAAATTCAATTACCCTCTGAAGCTGAAAGAAATTTGCATTTTAGCATAAAGGGCATAACCTCTTTAGATTTCAGCTTCATTCTTTGTAAAATGAGAAGACTGGAGTAGATAGTGCTAGGCTGGGTCCATTTCAACCTGAAATTCTATAAGAATTTATGTGTAAGGAACCACCATCTTCCCATTTACCTAAGTTTCTGATCTCAGAGTAATTTTTTATTCTCCCTCTACTTGACTTGAATGTTCATTCAATTAGTTGACAAATCCTCCAATCTTACCTTTGCAACATCCACCCCTACTTCTCCACTCCCCCTAGAGCCTGTAGGTTTCCCAACCCTGAGTCCTATGTTAATAAAAATATATCTCCTGATGATGATTTTTCTTAACCTCAGCCTCATCTTCTCCCTTCCATCTTACACTCAGATGTCAAAGTAACCTTCTTAACACATTTTTTTAATGTTTATTACTCCATTTTAAGTGGTTTTTTTCATGGTTTATCTCCCAAATAAAATATATCCCTTGAACCTAGCATTCAATGTTTTCTACAGCCTGATTTCAGTCTATCTTTTTAGTTTTATGACATATCTCTTTCACATGTTCAACATTCAACAATACTGTTCTTTGTTCTTATCTGCTTTACTGTCTCCATGTTTTTTCTCATGCTGACCTTATGCCTGGAAGAGAATTTCCCACACTCTACCTTTTGGAAAGTGACTGTTTTCTGTAAAAGTCAGCTTAGATGCCACCTCTCTTCTTCCCCACTTACCTCCAGCCCACATACACAGAGATACATAGCTGGCAGTGATGCTTCCCTCTTCAAATTTCTAAAAGCACTTGGACTCACCATTATATTGACCAAATTCTCATTGGTATCATAATTATTTATGTTCATCTCATTCTATGCCCCATTAAATTATAAGTTCCTTGAAAGCAATTCATATCTCATTTTGATTTTATATTTCTAGTCCAGTGTAGAACAGAACCATCCATATACACAGTAGGTACTTCATAAATGTTTGTTAAACTAGATTTTAGTTAATTGAATGGTAAGCTAGTATCAGTTCAGTGTTGCAAAATAGGTAACAAATGGCAAAAAATGAGAGGCAGCGGACACAAGAATCAGGGACAATTTTACTTGACACATGTTTACTTAATTTATTATTGCCATATTACTATTAATAATAGAAATTTTGGTACTCATAACTAATAGTAATTACTAACACTAATTTCACTATTACTATTTAAATTTTACTAATATCTGCTTTACCAGGCTCTGGATTGGCCATTGTAGCTCAGGCTATATTTGTGCAAAAGATAATTATAGGTGTCCTTTCACTTAAGCTTTCAATAATGAGAGATAATATTAATAAAAAAGTTCCAGAAATCAAAATAAATAAGGTGCAAGCTACCTAATGCTCCTAGCTTCATTTGGTGAAAGAGCCAAGTGTCGGTGTATGTAAGAGCAACTAGCTTCATCATTCAAATTTACAGGGAGTCTTTGATGACCTCTGTATCTACAATGGAGTATATCTTGAAGTTCTGCACATGGTCAAAGGGAACAAACTATCTCCTTTTATGTTCTAGTTATTATTCATATTATTGTTTTTGTGAGTCAACTATTGATTACTCATGATGTTCAGGATACTCGGCCACAGCCACTAAAATACATAGGACACTACAGTATTAAACTAACACTGGCAATTCTGCTCACGATTCTATTTCAATATGCCTGTCAAAGTCCAAAAACTATCAATATCCATAGAGACAGCTTTCTTATTTTATTAAATATTCAATTATTATCTCCATTCTTTCAACAATCATTTATTTATTAGCAATTATGTCCTAAGTTGTGCAATGAAGACTAAGAAGTCTAAGATTCAGCTTCTGGGGGTGGAGTCAAAATGGCAGAGAAGAGAAAGCACTCAGTCAACTTCTCTTTCGATTCCCCTCCAAGCAAGTTTAAAATGACACCTCAAATCAAATTCTGGAGCAGAAGAGCCAACAAAATGTCAGGGTGAGACATTCTTCCAGTCCAAGACAACTTAAGAGGTTAGAAGGAGAAATCTGTGGCATGGAGGTGGAAGCTGGCCATATAGATGCCCACATGGATGCAACACCAGTAGTGGGACTAGGTGGTGGCAACAGCTTTCAACCAGAGATGGTAAAGGGAGTTGCCAAATGGTCATATTAAGATATCAGGGGCTGCTTCTGCTAGCACTGGATCCAGGACTGGAAGCTGTTTGGCAACACCATTGCTTCTACTTCAGAGTCACAGTTCAACGGTGGAGAGGACCACTTTTAGTCAAGAGGGATAAGAGGTGCTGAGGAGCAGTATTACCTCTGCTTCCAAGGAGCAGCGGCCATGAAGAGCAGTATTACTTTTGGTCCTCAGGGAGACTGAGTAGCAGTATTGATTGCAAGCACAAGGCATCAGGGGCCCTTCTTGGGTAAGTAAAACAGCACAGAACAGGACAGCAATGGCCATGCTTCTTCCTAGATTTCACCAACTTGGAAGGATGAAAGGCATCCAAACCCCCAGAACTAGCTCTGTGATAATGTCTAAAGCTTGGGATAGTGATTCCCCCCTCCCCCCAGGGACAGAAGTCAATTTTACATAAATTTAAAGTTAAGAAATACTTTGGAAAAGTAAACAAACAACAGCAAAAAGAACCTAACTATAAAAAGTTTCTATGATTACAGGGAAGATTAATACAAACTCAGAAGAAGATAATGAAGTCAAAACAGAAAATTATGAAAAGACAATTAACAACTTCGTAAAAGGAACACAAAACATAATAATAATAATAATAATAATAATAATAACAATAAATGAAATCTAAAAAACAGAATTGACCAAATGGAGAGGTGCAAAAGCACACTGAAGGAAACAATTCCTTAAAAATTACAAGTGGGAGGCAGTTAGGTGGCACAGTGAATAGAGCACCAGCCCTGGAGTCAGGAGGACCTGAGTTCAAATCTGGTCTCAAACACTTGACATGCTTACTAGCTGTGTGACCTTGGACAAGTCAATTAACCCCAATTGCCTTGCCTTTCCTTCTCCAAAAAAAATTAGAATTGGGCATGTAAAAGCTAATGACTCATGAGACCTTAAGAAACAATACAATAGAATCAAAATAATGGAAAAATAGAAGAAACTGTGACCTATCTCATTGGAAAGACAACTGACTTGGAAAATAGATCAAGTAGAGATAATTTGAGAGTTATTAGATGACTTGAAAGTCATGATCAAAGAAAGAGCCTAGACACCATATTTCAAGACATTATCAAGGAAAACTATGCCAATAACCTAGAATCCAAAGGTAAAATAGAAATCTGAAGAGTCCAACCATCACCACCTGAAAGAGTTCCCAAAATGAAAACTCCCAGGCATATTATAGCCAAATTCTAGAACTTCTAGGTCAAGGAGAAAATTCTTCAAGTCACCGGAAAGAAATCATTCAAATATTGTGGAGTCGCTCTCAGGGTCACACAAGATTTAGAAGCTATAAGAGAAGAGGGTTAGGAAAATGATATTCTGGAAGGCAAAAAATCTGGTATTACAACCAAGAATACACTACACAGAAAAATTGAGTATAAGCCTCTAAGAGAAAACTGTATATTTAATGAAATGGAGGACTTTCAAGTATTCCTCAAGAAAAGACCAGAGCTGAATAGAAAATTTGACTTTCAAATACAAGATTCATGAGAAGGACAAAAAGGTAAATATGAAATTATAATAACCTAATAGGATTAAACTTCACATTGCTGTATGGGAAGATGATGATATGACTGCTAAGAACGCCATCATTATTAGGACAGTTAGATCAGAAGGATGCTACACAGAGGACACAGGAGGGTGCCAATTATGTTTGGGTGATGTAAGAGAGAGTGTATAAGCAAGAAAGAAGGATGTCCTGATAGAAAGTGGAAAAGAGATGCAGAAGGGGGAAATTACCTCACATAAAAGAGGTGTGCAAGGAATAGCTTTTATAGTGGACAGGAAAATGGGTGGGGGCAATGCTTAAACCTTTTTCTCACCTAAATTTGTTCAAAGAAATGCACACTTAATTGGATGTAAAAATCTATCTTATTCAACAAGAAAGTAGGATGGCAAGGAGATAGGCAAAGGAGGAATGATAAAAGGGAGGGCAGTTAAAAGATGGCAGTGGTAAGAAGCAAAACTGATTTTGGATAAGGGGCAAGATATGAAAGAGAGAAAAAGAAGGATAAACAGAACAAAATAGGATAGTGGAAATACACAGTGAGTAATCAAAACTGTGAATGTGAATGAAATGAACACACCCATAAAACAGAAGTAGATAGAAGAATGGATTAGAAATAACAATCTAACAATATGTTGTTTACAAGAAACACATTTGAAACAGGGAAACACACAGAGTTAAAATAAGGATGGAGAACAGAAGCAATTATGTTTCAACTGAAGGGGGAAAAAAAAGCAGGTGCAGCAATTGAGATCTCACAGAAAACAAAAAGCAAAATAGACGCAATTAAATGGAAAAACTGAGAAAATTGCATCTTGCTTAAAAGCAATATAGACAAAGAAGTAATATCAATGCTAAATATCTATGTACCAAATAGAATAGCATCCAAATTCTTAAAAGAAAAGTTAAATGAATTACAGGAGGCAATAGAGAGTGAATTATACTAGTGGGAGAATGCAACTTTTCTCTCTGAGAGCTAGATAAAATTAACAACAAAATACATAAAAAGAAATTAAAGAGGCAAATAAAATCCTAGAAAATTTAAATATGGTAGGCCTCTAGAGAGAATTGAATGAGAATAGAAGGTATACTTTTTTCTCAGCTATACAGGGTCCCTTCACAAAAGAGCATAAAACATAACAAACAAACACAGAAAGGCAGAAATATTAAATGCATCCTTTTCTGACTGTAATGCAATGAAAATTACTTTTAATAAAAGGTCATAGAAACAGATTAAACATCAATTGGAAACTAAATAATCTAATCATGAAGAGTGAGCAGGTCAAAGAACAAACCATCAAAACAATAATTTCATTGAGATTAACAAAAACGAGACAATATTCCAAAATTTGTGGTATACTTAAGGGAAAACTTTTTATCTTTAAATGTGTACATCAATACGAGAGAGAAAGAACAGGTACATGAATTGGACATGCAGCTAAAAATAAAATAAAATAAAATCTCAAGTGAACACAACAATCAAAATCTTAAAAATCAAAGGAGAGATTATTAAACTGATAGTAAAAAAATTCTTGATATAATACAGTGAGATGATTTTTTGCAAAGAAAAACCCAATAAAATAAATAAACCATTAATTAATTTGATTTAAAAAAGAAGTAAATTACTAGAATTAAAAATGCAAAGGATGCATGTACCACTAATGAAAATGAAATCAAAGCAGTAACTAGAAGTTATTTTGCCTCATTACATGACAATAAAACTGAGTCTTAGTGAAATGGATGAATGCTTACAAAAATATAAATTTCTCAGATTAACACAAGACATAGAAAACTTAACTCTCTCATAAGAAATTGAATAATCCATCAATGAACTCCCTAAGAAAAAATGCCCAGGAAACAAATGGATTTACAAGTGAATTCTACCAAATATTTAAGGAACAATTAATTCCAAAACTATACGCTCTTTGAAAAAATAGGTAATAAAGAGTCATACCAAATCCCCTTTATCATACAACTATGGTGTTGATGCCTAAATCAGGTAGAGAAAAAAAAGAAAGAAAGCTATTATAGAACAATTTACTTAATAATTATCAATCCAAAACTTTCAAATAAAATGCAAGCAAGAAGGAAGATTAAATAAATATATCACAGAACCATCACTATGACAAAGTAGGATTTATACCAGGAATGTAGGGCTGGTTCAATATTATGAAAACTATAAGAATAAATGACCATATTGACAACAAAAAACCAACAAAAACATGTAATTATACCAATAGATGTAGAAAAAAGCTTTTGACAAAATACAACATCTATTCAAAACATTAGAAAGTTTAAGAATCAATAAAGCTTTTCTTAAAATCTTAAGTAATATTTATGTAAAACCAAGAGCAAGCATTATCTGTAATTGGAATATACTTGAAGCCTTTCCAATAAGATCAAGGTGAAGCAAGGACACCCATTATCACCACTATTATTATATACTTTAATAGAAATGCTAACTATAGTAATAATACAAGAAAAAGAAATCAGAAGAATAAAGATGGGCAAGGAGGAAACAAAACTATCACTCTTTGCAAATATCATGATGTACTTAGAGAATCCTCAAGAAACAGCTTAAAACTAGTTGAAGCAATTAAAAATGAGCAAAGTTTCAGAACATAACATAAACTCACATAAATAATCCATATTTCCATATACTACCCCCTCAAAGAAAGTAGCAAGAGAGAAAATAAGAAAAATTCCACTTAGAATAATTGCAGATAAAATGAATTATTTAGTAATCTACCTGGTGAGACAAACTTAGGGACTATATGAAGACAATCACAAAATATGTTTCACACAAGAAAAAAAGAACTAAATAATTGGAGAAATACAAAGTGCTCATGGTAGGCTGAGCCAATATAATAAAAATGACAATTCTACCTAATCTAACTTACTTATTCTGTGCTGTACCAATCAAACTACCAAAGAATTATTTTAAAGAGCTAGAAAAAAAAATATTAATGAAGTTTGTCTGGAAAAATGAAAGGTCAACAAAAATATGAGCACAATCAATTTGAAAAAGTAAAGAAAGGTAGCCCAACAGTACCTGATTTCAAACCGTATTAAAAAAGGGTGGCAAGGTGGTGCACTGAATAGAGCACCTGCCCTGGAGTCAGGAGGACCTGAGTTCAAATTCAGCCTCAGACACTTATCACTTACTAGCCATGTGATCTTGGGCAAGTCACTTAACCCCAATTGCTCTGCCTTCCCCCCTTGAAAAAGAAAACAAAAACAGACCGTATTTCAAAGCATTAATAATCAAAATAATCTGATACTGGCTAAGAAGTAGAGGAGTGAAAATGTGAAATAAACTCAGGATACAATGGTAAATGACCATAGTAGGTTAATATTTGATAAACCTGAAGACCCAAGCTTTTGGATCCAAGTGGAACTCACCAATTGACAAACATTGGTGTGAAAACTGGAAAGCAGTCTGGCAGAAACTAGGCATAGACCAACATCTCATAATGTATACCAACATAAGGTTAAAATGGATAAATTCTTTAGACAAAAATGGTGATATTAGTAAATTTGGAAAGGCTGATCTATGAATAAGGGAAGAACTTATGACCAAAAAAGAAATGGAGAGGGTCACAGAAACCATAATGAGTAATTTAGATTACATTTAATTGAAAAAAAATTTGTACAAATAAACTAATTTAGTCAAAATTAAAAGAAAAAGAGGAAATGGAGAATTATTTTAAACAAACTTCTCTGATAAAGTCCTCGTTTCTTGAATACATAGGAAACTGAGCCAAATTTATACAAGAGCCATTCCCCAACTGGTAAGTTGTCAAAGGATATGAACAGGAAATTTTCAGAAGAAGAAATCAAAGCTATCAATAGTCATATGAAAAGAAATATTATAAAGCACTACTGATTGGAGAAATACAAATTAAAGCAACTCTGAAATATCACCTTATATCTGTCATATTGGCTACCATGACAGAAAAGGAAAAGGATTAACACTGAAGGGGAGGTAGAAAAATTGGAGCACTAATGCACTATTGGTGAAGTTGCGAACTGGTCCAACTATTCTACAGAACAATTTGGCACCATAACCAAATAGCTATTGAATTATTCATACCATTTGACCCAACAATACCATTTTTAGATTTGTAGCCTGAAGAGATAAAAGAAAATGGAAAAATACCTATTTGTGCAGAAATATTTATAGTAAGTCATCAATTGGAGTATGCCAGAATGAGTTGTGGTTTATGATTGTGATAGAATACTATTGTGCTTTAAGAAATCATGAGTGGAGATGGTTTCAGAATAAAAACAAAAAATCTTGGGATGATTTCCATGAACTCATGTAAAGTGAAATGAGCAGAATTAGGAGAACATTATACATAGTAATAACAATTTTTGTAACGATAATCAACTATGAAAGTGTTAGCTACTCTGATCAAGACACTGACTCAAGAAAGTTAGAAAGGAGTTATGCTGAAAAAATGCTATATCCATTTCCAGAGAGAGAGAACTGATGAATTCTGAATGCAGTTTGAACCATATTTTTAAAAACTTTATTATTCTCATTGTGCATGTGTATGCATGTGTGTGTGTGTGTGTGTGTGTGTTTGTGTGTTTGTGTTATTTTGCAGCATGGATTATGTGGAAATATGTTTTGCATGACTTCACATATATAATTGATATAATATTGTTTTCCTTCTCAAGGTGGGGAAGGGGAGAATGGGAAAGAATTTGGAACTCAAAAATTTTTTTTAAATAAATGTTAAGAACTTTTTACGTGTAATCCCAAAACATTAAAGCAAATAAATTAAAATATATTACACTTAAGGGAAAAAAAATAGTCAAAACTCAATTCTGCCTTCAAGGAGCTTCCATAGATAAATAGACTTTAGGAAGCCCAAATATTAAATTCCTTTGATTTTTATTGCATGATAAGGTGGAAAATGCCCTTTCGTCAAAACAGTCTTGTGAGATGGAAGAAATAGAGGTTCAGGGAGATAGAGCAACCTGCATCTAATGAAATAACCAGTCAGGATTTGTACACTCAACTTTTGAGTCATGATAAGATCATAGGATTTATAGAATATAGAGAGATCTTTTAGTACAACTCTCTCATGCTATACATAAATAAACTGAGGCCCATAGTGGGGGTAGTTTGTCCAAATGTCACATAAGCAATGTGTAATAGAACGGTGCTTCAAACTTGGTCTTCTGGTTCCAAATCCAATGATGATTTCTCTACACCAAGCTGACTCTCTCTCATGAAATATTAAATAATATAAAACAATTTCTGATTAAATGTAAAATGGTTCAACTTCCTTAAATCTTTTAATGAAATAATCAGAGCAGAGCTTTGAAAACAGCTACTTCAACTTTTTACTAAGTGTTGCAATATTTTCTACATTATACATGATCAACGGCCCACAAGTCACTCATGGAATATTACTGGGGCTGGGGAGTTTGCTGCATGACAAAGCAACCTATCTCATCATTGAATAGTCTTGGTTTTTAGAAAATGCTTTTTTTTATTAAGCCAAAATCTGTGTAAAGTAACTTGATAATTTGCTACATTTTTGATGTTTTATGATCTTAAATCTGCTTTCAAGAACAATCTCACTGGACCTTCCCCAAAACCATAATCATGCCTTTTCAAGGAATATAGAAAAAGCCTTCTTTTTTCTACTCTAGGACCTACACTCAAATGTTTCAAGTTAGCTAACACACCTCATTTACAACAATCATCTCAAATCCCCTCAACTATTTAATAATACATAGCATTTATAGAGCTCTTTAAGCTTTGCCAAGAACTTTACACTTGTAATCTCCTCTGATGTTCTCAACATCCCTGTTATTAGGTGCTTTACCATCCACATTTTACAGATAAGGAAACTTGGGGCTTAGAGAGGTTAAACGGTATGTCTAGGCTTACACATTTAGATTTGCCACTAAATATTAAGTACCCGATGCAGAATTTGAACTCAGGTTTTCCTAACTGTAAGTTTAGCACTCTATTCACTGTGCCACCTAGCCGTATGTTTATTGTGTTATTCATTTTCCTTCTTATTGAATGCATTCTGGCTTGGCAATATTTCTTAAAATTTGACAGACAGCCTTGAATTCAAAGCTCCAAATATGATGTATATATAGTGGAATTATTATGGCTTGTGATTCCAAACCTTTATTTTAATTCATGCTCCCTAAAATTATGCTACTCTTAAATCATACTCAGCCGTCTACTGAACAATACTAAAATTGTAGTTAACTAGAATATTATATTATACTAAAAGCAATATTTGACATCCTTGGCCTATGGTGTTATAGGAAATCTCCATAAAATAAAAATATTTGTAAAATTTACACAAGACCTTAGAGTTTCAAAATGCTTTCACAACCATTATTATATTTGGACTTCAGAACAATTCCATAAGTGAGGCAATGGAAATGTTTTTATATGAATAGGGAAATTTGAACTCAGAAATAGGCAAATGTCAAAGTTCAGATTTCAGCCCAAGCCTTCTGGTTCTGTTCTCAGTGATCTTTCTACTATGTCACACAAGCTTCTGCTATATGTGTCTATGCTTTAAGCAAACAATAATTGAACTTAATGATAATGAATGATAGTAAAGATTTTAGTATTTGCTTTACTGGGCACATCGTCTATGGAGTGAGGGAAATATTGAAGGAGGTAGTGTCAGGGGTCTGGAACAAAGCTCTACACTTGAGACTTTCTACCTTGCTACGTAGTCATGATTTCTGTTTGTTGCCACCAAAAACTGAGCACCAGCTTGAGTGTAACAGGTGGTCAAGGGAATTAGTGAGAGTAGGTAGTCAGCAGTAGCACAACTAGTATTGCTAGGCAAAGTTGGAGGATACTTCAGCCAATAAAAGGCTGAGACAGTGGGTGGTTGCTAGGCAACAAAGTGATGCCAAGATCTGGAATCAGATAATGTCTGCTTAGAAATAGGAGCATGCAAACAATGGGGAGACCCCTAAAAATTTAGAATTGTAAGCAGCAAGATACTTTATTAGGACCTTTTTCTTTCCTAAATGTCTTCAAAAAAAAGGAATTGGGATGGGTTATGTGGTCCAAGTGGCTGTTGAGAAAAGAAATACAGGCGAGGAAGAAAACATCAACATTTCTCACATAATCACTTGATGAATTTGACGTCTCAGTACAAAACCATTTTTAAATGACAAGACAATAACCCAAGAAGAAATAAAGGATTTAAATAAAGAATTTAGTATTCCCAGGGCTAATATCAGGGTCAATAATTGCCTGTCTCCAAACAACAGAGAGAGAATGGTGTAAAGTGAATGACAGTTAAGCCACTTTATAATGAAATAAAAATGTTATGGGTCCATGGCTAAAGAACATTCTTCTATAAGCCTTTTTTCTCCCAATGCTCTAAATTTAACAAGTGGTAATTCTTTCTTTTTAAGTACTAAGCTACTTTCTTTTGAAATAAAACCATATGCATGATTCAATTATCTACTGAGTGGGTTCTTTTTCTTTTTTTCTGTGCATACCTGTCATGTAATTAAGAAATTGCTTTTAGGTATGACAAACTAGAGGTGCATATGCAGTGAACAGCTTAGAAAAGTTATACTTTATTTCCCAGGTACTGAATGAAATAAAATAAAAGCTATTCAGATAACATAAAACCTACTCCTTTATGGCTGGGAGACTGAGAAGTGACCAAGTAAGAAGAAGAGGACCTCTTCTAGAACAAGAGATTAATATTAACATCTCTAAGAAACAAAAATGTCAAGCTAGACATCTTGGAAATGTCAGTGAACTCCTGTAATTCCTGTAGTTGCTGCTGCCAGGGGTGGGGCTGAGACAAGTGGATCACTTGACCTTGGGAGTACTGAGCTACAGGGGGCAAATACTGATCCATTATCCACTATAAGTCTGATACCAACATGGTGAGCCCCTGGGTGCCAAGGGGGCTATCAGTCTACCTAAGAAAGTATTTACCTGACCAGGAAGAAATGGTTTAGATTAAAGCTTTTATGCTCAGTAGTGCCTAATAGCCTTAGTGGTTGCTAAAATTCTAGCCTTGGTAAGTTTGGGGAAGAGGTAAAGAGAGAGACAGAGAGAGAGAGAGAGACAGACAGACAGACAGAGAAACAGAGAAACAAAAAGAGCCAGCCAGAGACAGAGAAAGAGAGAGATAGAGACAGAGAGACAGAAACAGAGTGAGAGAGAGACAGAGACAGACAGAGACAGAGAGAGACAGAGACAGAGAGAGACAGAGAGACAGACAGCAGACAGAGAGACACAGAAAGACAGACAGAGAAAGAGAGAGGAAAGAAGGAAAGAATGAAGGAAGGAAGGAAAGAAAGAGGAAGGAAAGAAGATGTCAAGTTGTAGACTTTTCTCTCTGTACTATGTAGGATATTGGGGGCGATGTTGTTCAGGTCATTAGAAAGCTCCAATTCCCGCTAAAAGAAGTAATATTCTCCTCCTACATTCTTCTAGAAATTAATTGGCTAAGAAATTGCTCTTTAAAATGCAAAAAAAACCAACTGCCTAGGAAGGTTGTTAATATAAAGTTTAGAGATCAAGACAGAAAAAAAATTGATCTAAATAAAGGGAAAAAGATAAAGGAGATTTGGAGAATGTTAGACTTGTGAAGAAAGCTAGATATTGAATATGAGGAGAAGACGTTGGGAGCAATTTGCAAGAACATGAGGAAATAGTGAAGAGCAACAATTTCCAGGTCTACATGCAACTTTTTTTTTTTGCTTCTTTGGCCAATAATTGAATTCAAAGAACAGGAATTTGGGAGAACTTCAGGAAACATTGAATACTAATGCTAGAAGAAACAGATGAAAAAGTGCTCATTTCCAAGGAGTAAAATGATTTAGGAAAAATACAAGAGGAAGATATGCTGGAAAGCCAAGCTAGGGAAGTGTACTTACTAAAACAAATTGTTCTTAGTTGGCAAGAATTAAAGTGAGAGAAGGAAAAGGAAGTTGGATGTGCCTGCAAGGCCATTAAGAGGTGTTGACCTGATAGCTAAAATAGAGAGGTTTGTTATCTTCCTAGGGTATATATGCAAGACATAACAGAGAATCTTCCAAGACTTTTTTAAAAAGGTGACTGCAACCCACATCTGGTGATTCACTTGGGCACACATGATTTTCCTTTGCAAGAAGAAGCCTAAAAATGCATTGCCAGAAAATATAAAGTCTTGCAGAAGGACCTGAAATCATAGGGACAAAAGTAATCTTTTAATTTTTTTCCTTTCATTTCTTTTCCCTTTTTCTTTTCCCTCCCCCTTCCCCTTCTTCCCTTGCCTTTCCTTTCCTTCCCTCTCTTTTTTCTTTTCACAAGGTGAATATGCAGGATAATTGATTGACAGGATATTTGCCTCATTGGTTTCCTGGGCTTCTCAGGAGATTTCAAGGGAGGCCCAAACATGTTTCGATCATTATTCTCTGTTTTTAGTGTATGGATAAGTCACTTAGGATAGGAAGGCATGAAGGGGTTGATACCTAGCTGCCTGAATCTTTGAAGGAAATACCCACAGCGATGTAATCATGAATCCATTGCAATATTTGCGTATTTCTCCAGCTCATAATCCAGTATTTTGTATTTCGTAGGCATTTAGTAAATGCTTATTATCTTGAATGTACTTAAATATATTTGGAAAAGGAGGAGAGTTATTTACACAGGAAAATAGAAATAATAAATGAATAGTTGAAAACTGTATGGATGCCCACAAAAAATAGTCAGAAGAAATTTTGTAGCACATTGAGTAGCTCCTCTATGAAACATTTATGGAAAGATAGGAACAAGAATCACACAGGCTGAGAAGGATTCAATCTGTACAGAAGGAGAAAATCATATTAATACATTTATTTCATTTTCTTTTTTAATAAGGTTGTTAGACTGGTAGGTGAGGATACTGCATAGATGTCCAAAGGCCTTTTAATCATATGGAGAAAACAACACAGATAAATAGGAATAAACAGCACCTATACAAAGAAGATGTCAAGTTAACTTGGGCAGTGGTTCTCAACCTGTGGGTCACAACCCCTTTGGGAGTCAAATGACCCTTTCACAGGGGTCACCTAAGACCGTCAGAAAACACATATTTCCGATGGTCTTAGGAACTGAGACACCACTCCTCTATCCATCTCCAGGTGGGTCTGCCCACATGCAGATACGCCCCCATACAAATATTAAAGGGTCATAGCATTAGGAAGGTTGAGAACCACTGAGAAGTTAAGACAAAAATGGGAGAAGTAGAACTAGGAAAAGCTGCCAGGGAGAGGTTGTATTTGAGCTGAATTTTGAAGGAAATATAGGATATCAAGAAATGGAGAAAAAGAAGGAGAGCAATCCTCCCATTGGGGATAGTCATTACAAAGGCAGAGAGATAAAATATTTTGTTTGAGAAATAGCAAGTTGGCCAGAATGGCTGGACCATATTGTGTTTGAAGGGGTTGGATGCATAAGAAGACTGGAATGGTAGGAAAGGGGCCAATCTGTAAAGAACTTTATATTTCCAGTTGAGGAGTTTATATTTGATCTGAGAAGTAATTGGAAAGTACTGTTACTTATTTAGCAGGGCAATGGTTTAGTCAGATGTATGTGTTAGGAAAATCACTTTGGTAGCTGAGTGGAGGATGAAATGGAATATGAATGAATTAAAAAAAATATTAAGTGTTTACTATTTTCTAAGCCCTGGGATACAGATATTAAAGCAAGACAGTCCCTGCTCATGTTCTAATAAGGGATGACAACATAAATAGGAGATTTCAGCTGCAAGTCAGATGAAAAAGCAACATGGTCCTTTGGGTGAGTGGCAATTTAGAAAGTACTGCATCTTATTCTATGCCATTTCCATTAATACAATGATATTGGTTTCTGATTTTGAATCACGTGACAGTGTCAAGGACTTTGGTGGTGATAACTTACTTTTCTAATTCTTCTATAGCTGTCGCTTCTTAGGGGGCAGGGCTCCAACACTTGCAGAGGAATTTGCCAAGTCACATCCTCAGAAGGTTTGCTTCTCTGGACAATGGAAGGAAAAAAAAGGAAGGAAAGCAGAAAGCAAGCAGCAAGCATCTGTTATGTGCCTGCTGTGACACAGGTTCTGTGCTAAGCACTTCATAAATATTACCTCATTTAATTCTTATAGGCACCCTGCAAGGTAGATACTTTGGTTATGCTCATTGTACAGTTGAGGCAAACAGAGATAGAGTGAGTTGCCCAGGGTCATACAGCCGGTAATTGTCTCATTTCAGATTTGAACTCAGGTCTTCCTGACTCTGGTTGTAGCACTGTACCAGTCAGCTGCCTCTAACTGCTTTACAGGTATGGGAAACAGTCTGGAAGTAGGATGAGTGGTCCTGGGGTGATGTTTCTTCACTTTCGAAAGTTCTTGGGCATGCCTGCCTCATGGCAGTGGTTAATGGGTAGTAGGAGATATGGATGACCTCTTCTTCACAAAAGTTGCACCCTTTGATGATGGGTACACTGACCAGACTGGAAACAGGATAGTTGTTTCTTGGACATTGGGCTCAGGGTCCTGGGCTGTCTCCACCAAGGTCTTAGATGAGTAAGTGGTTGAGGGGATTTGACCCAGTTGACATATTCCATCTAGATGCATTATTGTTTCATTCGGCTTGCTGGCCTTATTTTTGGTTTGCATATGGTGATAGTTGAAGAGTAGCCTCTTCTTCACAAGTATATTTTTTACTAAGATTTCTGTAAAGGTTATATTGTCAGACAT
>CM053580.1:205445435-205497201 GCA_028627135.1 Pseudochirops cupreus | reverse complement strand
GGGGAATGACTTGTATTCTTTTAGATTTTACATAATTCCTTGTATATTTTAGAAATGAGGCCTTTATCAGAGACACTGGTTGTAAAAATTCTTTCCCAGTTTCCCACTTCCCTCTTAATCTTGGTTACATTGGTTTTGTTTGTACAGAAACTTTTCAATTTAATGTGCTGTGTCTTTCCTTCCATGCTATTTCCTCCTCTATTTATGCTTTTGCTTTTCCCCTTCTCCCTTCCCCTTCTTAAGAGTTTTCCTTTTGACTACTGTCTCCCTCAGTATTCCCTTCTTATCTGCCCCCTCCCTTTTCCTACCCTTCTCCATTACTACTTCTTCCCTCCCTTCTAAGCCCCCCTCCCTTTCTTGGCCCTTCCCCTTTCCTACTGCCTGTAGGATATGATCGATTGTTATATTCAATGCTGTACGTTATTTCTTCCTCAGACCAAGACTGATGAGAATAGATCTCTTGCAGTGCTCTTCTCCCTCCCCTCTTTCCCTCTAGTATAAGTTTTATGTCTCTTCCTGATAGACTCTTATCTTTAACTGGTTGTGTTATTCCCTCCTTGCACTAGAACCAGAGAGGGAAAAGCTCATATAGTTTTCATCTTCCTCTCTTCTTTCCCTCTTCTATATTGTTTTTATGTCTCTTTGTGTAGTATAATTTACCCTTTTCTGCTTCATTCTTTCCTCTTCTTCCATTACATTCCCCTAATAAGGATTTTTATCATCATTTTGCATAGTTTATACCCACACCCTCTGTTTATCTATATCCCTTTTAGATGTTGCCATAGGTATAGAGTTCACAATATTAACAGGTATCAGCTTCCCATATAGGGATGTCAATAGTTTGCTCTTGTTAAATAACAAGTTATATGTCTGTGTGTTTTTCCTTACTTACTTTTCTATATCTCTCCTGAGTCTTGTAGTTGGAGGTTGAATTTTCCATTGAGCTCTGGCTTTTTCATCAAGAAAGTCTGGAATTCTGTTATGTCACTGAATGACCATCTCCTTGCCTGGTAGATTATGCTCAGTCTTGCTGGACAGGTGATCCTTGGTTGTAGCCTGAGGTCTTTTGCCTTGCAAAAAATCATATTCCACTTTCTCCGGTCTTTCAACATTGAGGCTGCCAGATCCTGTACGATCCTCACTGTGCTTCTGCAATATCTGAATTGTTTCTTTCTGGCTGCTTGTAGTATTTTCTCTTTACCTGTTAGTTCTGGAGTTTGGCCACAACGTTTTACGGACTTTTCAGCTTGGGATCTCTCCCAGGAGGTGTCCGGTAGATTCTCTCAATTTCTATTTTACCCTCTGGTTCTAGGATCTCAGGGCAATTTTCCTTGAGGAGCTCTTGGAAGATATTGTCCAGGCTCATTTTTTCATCATGATTTTCTGGTAGACCAATGATTCTCAGATTGTCTCTCCTGGATCTGTTTTCCAGGTCAGTTATTTTTCCATTGAGATATTTTACCTCTTGCTCTAATTTTTCAGTCTTGATATTTTATTTGACTGATTCTTGGTTCCTCATAGAGTCATTGGCTTCAATTTGGTAGATTCTAGTTTTTAGTGAATTATTCTCCTCAGTTAGTTTTTGAAGCTCCTTTTCCATATGTTCAGATTTTATTTTTAGTTCACACATTTTACTTTTTAAGGAGCTGTTCTCTTCATTGTAATGTTTTTCTAATTTCACAATTTTGTTTTGGTAGGAGGTGTTGATTTTATCTTCCACCTCTCTAAGCCAGATTTCAAAGTTCTTTTTGAGCTCATCTAGGAATGCTTTTTGTGCCTGAGATCAGGTCATAGTCCCTGTTGAGGCTTTAGCTGCGGGTGTGGAGTCAGTACTCTGTCCTTCTGGGTTTGGTTCCTCCCTCTCACCATGATGGGATTCCAGAGTCTTTGTCTTTGTAGCCTGCTTTCTTCCCATTTTGAGGCAGGACCTTATTCTTGCCCTTCCTTTGAGTTCTTAAGCCTTTACTGTTTAAAATTTTCCTCTGGGGAAATAATTACTGTGTTTTGGGGTTTGGGGAGGGAGATTGGAGCAGCTGGGGTTCAGTCTGTCATCTTGGTCCCTGGAGGTTCAGCTAGGGGCTTTTTCAGTTTCCAGGCTGTGAATGGGTAGTCTCTGGGGGTAGCTGCTGCCCCTGCTGTGGGCCCTCCCTTTGTTTCTTACCCAGCTCACTTTGTCCCCGCCCTGTGGTGATATGTTTAGGAGTGGCCCTTGTGGTTGGCAGGTCAGCCGGCCATGTCCAAAGACGGCCTCTCAGCGGGCCTCGGGTCTCCGAGGCCTGTCAGGTGGGTTGCGCCACAGCACTGGGTCTCCGGCCCTGCCTGGTGGGTCACGCAGCCACACTAGGTGTCTAGGCCTGCCTGGTGGATCTCACCACCGCACTGGGTGTCTGGGGCCTTCCTGGTGGGTCGTGCTGCCGCACCGGGTCTCCAGGCCTGCTTCATGAAATATCTTTAAAAATATCCTATCTGGAATTTTCATCACTCCTGATGATTTAAAGTGCTGTTGATACTTCAGAAAAGAATGATGGACTCACATGTACAAAATAAATATAACAACTTTTTTGTGTGATGGCCAAGAATGAAAAATTGAGTGGATGCCCATCAATTAGAGAAAGGCAAAATAAGTTGTAGTATATAAAAGTGATGTAATGCCATTGTACTATAAGAAATTATGCAAAGGATGGTTTTAGAAAAACCTAGGAAGACATATGATTTGATGCAAATGAAGTTAATAGATCCAGATGTGCAATTTAAGTAGCAACAGCAAATATTGTAAAGATAATAAGCTGTGAAAGACTTACTAAGTCTGATTAACACAGTCATGCTCCATAGTTCAAAATACTATCTACTTCAAGGACAAATGATGAACTGGGAATACAGATTGAAAGCATCTACTTTTTCTTTTTTCTTCCTTTTTTTCAGTACATGGTTAAGGCAGAAATTTGTTTTGCATCACATCACATTTTTGACAAGTTTTGTATTTCCTGTCTTCTCTATGGATGGAGCAGGGAGAAAATATGGAACTGAAATAAAAGATTACTCAAAATATTAAAAAAGAAAAAGAAATATAGATTTGAGAGATACATAGTTAATTAATAATATTATGTCTGAATGTAGGATTTGCATTTCTGGACTACAGTTTAAGACAGGTTCATAGACAGAGATGACATACCTCTAAATAGGTCTGGTAAATTCATACATACACAGATGATTATGCATATAAATATAAATATATTATATATATGTATGTGGGGGGGGTATGGACTCTAAGATAAACTGACAGTTTCCTTCTCAGGTTATCTTAATTTCTTCTTTAGGAACGTGGTCCTCTTTATGGGTTAGGATCATGTCCAGAATAGCAGTTCTCCTTATCACTTCCACCTGTTGAAGAATTAATTTAACATCCTTTAAGGCATGACTAGAATTAACCAGCTTTTCTCAGTGAGAAGATTCCAGCAAATGTCTATATTTGACTATGTTCCCCAACTGGTCAGTACAATTTGAGTCCCCTAGTAGGTAGCTCCTACTTCTACTCACTACACACAGCTTCTTTCCTTTTTCCCCCTCTTTTTTCCTTCCTTCCTTCCTTTTTTCTTTGTCTCTGTCTGTCTGTTTCTGTCTGTCTGTCTGTCTCTCTCCCTTCCCTCTGTCCACATAGGGTATCATACCCTTACCTGTGAGCGTTCTGCCCAAAGGAATATAAATTTTGATCACTGGAACCTTGCAAGACATCTTGAGGTTTATGGGGTTAGATTCTTTTTTTTAAGGACCAGGCCTTAAACCTAAATCACTCTGGCTCTCATTGACTGGCCAACAATGAATCCCGGGTCAAGCCCCACTTGGTTATTATTTGGGCTCGAATTATCTCCGATTTTAGAGTAAGTTATTGTGAACCTTAAATTCACCCCTCCCCCAATAGTGTTGGAAATCCTTGTTATGATCTAATCATAAGGGCTTATTCATCCTATGATAGGTCTGAAATGCAGTGGTAGTAAAAAACATTAGTATGGAATCCTGGGAATGATAAGTTATGAAATATGGAGGAAAAAGGGGTAAAAATCTTTCTTCCTCCTTAGTAGATGAGTTTCCTAATACAGTGACATTATTTAAATAGGTAAAATTTGTTTTTGATTCACTCTCATATCCTCTTTTTGTATCAGCTTTCTCAGTACCAAGGATCCTTTTCCTCAGGTAGAAATCCTTGGGATTCTGCATGCTGAATGCCTTTATTTTTACTTAGTTAGAGTCATATCATGATGGCCACATACTCAGTCTTAACCCCACCCTGCCAAATACTTCATATTCATGAAATCATCTAGTTTTATCTCCCTTTTCTCTAGGCCCATTACTAAGGTGAATCAAGTAAGGCAAAGAAGTAAAACCCATTTTCGAGGGAGGGAGGAGAGGACATCAAAAGCACATGGGATAAATAGACAATTTTGTTCCGAAAACCCTCTTAAGATGCATCTACTATTCACAGATTCTTTATTTCCTTAAATTCTGAAATGACAGGTTCACTAAAAACACCATTTTCTTCCCAGAGTTTTGCCCATGGCAGCAGGGAATGGGGGAGGTTAGAAAGCTGGTGCTGCCTGTAATTTTAAAATTAAATAAGAAACCACAAAAAGGTTTTAAGACAAAATTATGAATATACAATTTCTATACCCTAATAAAATTTACCAATTTCAAAGCTCAAAATTTAGTTCTTCAATTCTCAAATAACTTTAATGATCCCAAAGACCTTTGAGCAATGAATCAGTCACCAGATAACAGGCTAACAATATTGTTTTAAACAAAATACTCAATTAAGTTCCTAGTCTCTTTTGTGGGTAATGGGAATAGATACTCACAATGACAGGAGGCAGGAGGTAACTAGGAACTGGGAATATCTTTTGGGAAGTCTGAAATAGAACTTGCAAAGTCTCCAATTTTTTTTTAATTCAGTGAAGTGTAGATTATTTTTATAGATAGTCTGGGATACGATTGGTAACGGAAGTGTCCTATAAAAATATGAAAGAAACAAGACAGGTATAGTCTTGAAAGACTTTAATACAAATTTAGGGGAACTAGGTGAAATGCTGGGACTGAAGTCAGGAAACCCTGAATTCAAATATGGCCTCAGACACTTCCTAGCTGTATGACTTTGGGCAAAACATTTAACCCTGTTTGCCACACTTTCCTCATTTGTAAAATGAACTAGAGAAGGAAATGGCAAATCACTCCAGTATCTTTGCTAAAAAAACTCCAAATGGGGTTACAAAGATTGGGACAGAGCTGAAATGACTGAACAACAAAAACTAAAATCATGAATAATGCCAATAAAATAAATTATTCACAGATTAATGATTTTAGTGGTGTTTATTAAACATATGTAATATTCCTACTACTTCTACCTATATGTCATTATGAACTTAATTTGTCTGATTTTCACCCAGAAAAGGACAGAAGTTACAGGAACATGATCAAAATAATGTAGGCAAAAAAAATATTGGTTTTTTTCTGTTGACTCATTTCTATTTACAATCTATTTTGACAAAAAAAAGTAGGTAAGAAGTTCAATGCACTGAAGACAGTTGACTGAGTGTTTAATATTCTATTAGTCCATTTCGCTTGATGGGGGAAAAGTACTTTATATAATCTATTCTCGAGCATATTCATTGCTTTTTCAAATACTCAGAGTTTGATTATAAAAAAACTGATATTTTAATTTACATTTTGCCATCGTTGTACAAAAATTGAATTTCTCAATTTTTATTATATTACTGAAAATAACTATTTCAGTTCTTCTGGTATTTAGCTTTCTTTTTCTGGTTATTTCTCTCTTCAAATATGAAGTGTTTTTTTTTCCTCCTTGTTTCTTAAAAAAATAATTTGCTCTTTGATGTTGCAGTCCTGAAACATGAGTTTGATATTCCTTGATGTGTTAAACTTGGAGATTCTTTCCTTAAGTGTTCTGTGGATATTCAAGCTTATACTTTGCCATCTGTTTCTAAAATTTCTGGGCAATATTTGTTTATGAATACTTGAAATATGGTATTTATCTTTTCTGCTTCATGCTACTTTTCTGTAGGAATTATAATGCTTAGGTTGTCTATGTAATGTCATCTTTAGACAGCATTCTTGTTTTGTGATGTTACATGTTCCAATTTTGTTGCTTTTTCATTTTGCTTCATTATTTTTCCCTGTTACTTCTGTCTCTTAAAATTATAATTTTGATGTTCTTTTTGTCAGATTCTGTTATTAGGGAGAATATCTATTTCTCTTTTTTCTAAAATCTTTAATCTTTGATTAGATTTACCAACAACTTTCTTAAGAGCTCTAATCTCTGTCCTTTTTACTTCATTATTTTAACTTACCTAATTGGCTTATCTGCAGAGGTTCTTGGAGATACATCACTCTAATTTTATAAGACCATGTAACAATTGCTTTGATATCGTCACCTCTCAATGAATTTTAGTTCATTTTGTTGTTGTTGTTTGAAAGTAAGCATTATTTTTTTAAGAAGATGAAAGGATTTTATTCATTTGTCTTCTATAGTACACTTTTGTCTGTCTTTTTCATTTCTTCTGCTTATTTTTCAAATGCTGTCCTTTTTCAAAACTTTTCTCCTTTCCCTTCTATAAATCAAAACTATTTTGCATCTCCCCAGTCCTTCATGTATTTTCTCCATTCTATTATAACACCATTCTTAACTGAAGTCTTTTTCTCTCTCAAAGTTGGAGGTGGACCAACAGGAGAATTTCTATAAAAAGACTCTTAATAACCCCTGTAACTGGTCTTATTCTCCTCTTTTACAGTTTTCTTTTTACTCTTTTTTTATTCCTCTTGCACAGTATCAAGTAATTGTGACTAGGGCTACACTTATGATCTGTTCCTTTCTTTATTATCTTCTGCTCAATAATCCGTTTTCCTCTATAGGTTTTCCTTTTTGTTTAACTCATAGATGAATTGATTCATAGGCCTCATAGGTGGGAGCAAGGTCCCACCCAGGACAATGATATTAGGATTACTATGAAGGTCATATAAACTATGAAAACTTAAATCACAAAGGTCATTTAGGGTTGTAGTGCTTCTGTAGACCAATATTTTGGCAGTATGAGAGGGATAAAGGACAGATATTTTAGAAGTACAGGGTTATAACATTGCCCTAATTTGGATTTGCTGCTCCATACTCACCTCCAGGAGATGGACAAAGGAACTTATTCTTATACTCAATGCCTAAAATTAAAACAACTATGGGAATCTTAGAGCTGCTCCAAACCAGATTATGGGATAAGTTCACATTAGGCTTAGCATTGATGCTGAAATGAAATACCTAAGGATGTGATTAGGTAAATTAATATGTTTTATGGTGATTTTTGTTGTTTTTTTTCTTTCTTTGAGACTATCCTTGTAGGTTTTTTCACAAACATTTTTGACATTACTGAGTATTGGAGAAGGTTATTTTGTATTATTTTTGTGATGAAGGGGAGAACTACTCCTATGCTATAAATCTTTCCATCATCTTTCCAGAATTCCCTCAACATAGATATTTTTGAAGATGAATATGAGGAATAAGGAGTATAGTCATCATCATGTAGTCAATTTGTGCTAAGCCCTTTATGCCACAAATCTCTTTTTTGATTTGAACAGCATCTATGTATAGGAATAAAGTACTGCAAGGTGTGTTATAGAATAAACCAACTCGGAGGCAATAGGTGCAACAGTATATGCCATGCCATCATTTAGATTGGATCAGAAACTACAGTGAATAGAGTTCCTATGAAGAAAGTAAAGAAATTCTCATATTATGTGTATGTTGCATTTCCTATTATGATGATGTCTCACAAATTCTGGATTTATTTACATTTTCTTGTTTCCAGGTTGGATGGAATTAGATAGTTTAGGATGGGAAATAATGTCTTCTGTTTATTTTAACAGTCAAATGTTAGTCAATCCCAACTCTTGCTCATACTGTTTTGCTATGCTTCTATTAATATAATTTAATTTTTCTTCTAATGATGCATAAGGGTATTGAATAATTTTGAATCATATCCTAGAAGTGAAATATGTGACTGAAGTAGATGGACATAGAGAAATGATGTTGAGATATATACTTCTAGATCATTTAAGAGACATAATGTAAGGTATAGGACCATTGAATGATCGACTGCTAGTAGATTGTAGGTCAGGTGGGTGATTGACTGAGGACACTTTTATAGAAATATCTCAGATGATTGGATACTACCATAGTACCACCTAGTGGTTAGCCATATATACCTTCATCTGGTGCAATAGAAAATGTAGTAATTATAATAATACAATTGCACAAAAAATTTACTACTGCCAAATTATTAGTTCTGTATTCAGGATCAATTGGTCCAATTTATCAGCTGAAGGCTACTCAGATCCTGAGCAAAAGTCTAGCCATGAGGAATTAGGTACAACAAGGTGAGACTAGTATGTGTTCCAATGTGTAGGATCAGTAATTTGGAAACCAAGATGCAAAGCATGTATACAAGGTAGATAGTGAGTGACCTATAGAATCATAAGTGAGATCTGGGAAATCTTCAAGGTAACTATTAGAGGAGTGGAAGAACTAGTACTACAGAACCCTCAGAAGACCATGATGGCAAGCAGTTAAAAGGTATGCATAGTTATAGTATCTCCGATGGGAAAGTAATAAGATTCATTTTATGCTATCCTGGTTCAATCTTAAGTGCTCAAACTGTATCCAGATTATCTAGCTTGTCTGGTTTTAAATAAGTTATAAAAAGGCTTACTTGGGTTCCACATTGAGTCAACACAGTACTTTTGAAAGAGTTCAAGGTTTGTATTCCAGGGACCATGGCTAGTATGTCAGCTCTGCCTTTTGCTACTGACGTTGGTTTAGTAACTTAATTATTCAGAGTTTCTGTTTCCTAATTTGTAAAAGGAGTGAATTGGATTAAATGTTCTATAAGGTATTCTCTTGTTCTCAATATTTTATCTATAAAATCACTTTTGTCTTACAAGGTTCCTTGCACTGGGGAAAAAAATAGAAAAATGAAGATGTCTGTAAATGCTATTGGTAACATGGAGATAGACCATCTTCTAACTCACTTTCATTATGGTCAGGGTTATTTGCTGCTCTAACTACAGAAACCCTAATTAACTTTCTTTAAAAAAATATTTCATGAACTGATGCTATTCTTTTATAATAAAAAGAAATACAAGTCATTCATTACTGAGAATGATAAAAATTTGAGTCTATTATACACAATAGAAAAGCAAAGTGAAACAGCAGCTATTACTGAAATTAAAGTCACATGAAACTTAATGCATGTTCTATTTTAGAATGAATATTTCATTCAGAAGAAAGGCATTTAGTTACTCTTTATCTTTCTTAAAAATGAAAGCATCCCATGGGGCAGCTAGGTGGTGCAGTGAGTAGAGCACCAGCCCAGGAGTCAGGAGGATCAGAATTCAAATCTAGCCAAAGACACTTACCACTTTACTAGCCATGTGACCTTGGGTAAGTCACTTAACCCCAATTACCCTGCTTTTCCCCCTCCAAAATTTAAAAAAAAATTAAAACATAAAAATGAAGGTATCCTCAGGAATATCACAAAATCAAAGAAACCAAATATCAAAAAGTTTGTTTGGATTACTGAGGCCATTCTCACATACTAGAATAGAATTATACATTTGTAAAACTGTTTCTGACTCTGTCCAGCATGGCTCAAGTATCTTAAAATTCTCTTAATCTGCCTAATGATGTTAATTCTTCAAATCTTTGCAAAGAATCTGTCATCAATGTGAACAATCAGCAAATTTAATTCTAGGAAGATGGTGGAGTAGGTAAAAAATTTCCAGGCTGTCCAGACAATCTCTAAATACAGAGATAAAATTACCACAAAATGAACATAGAATAGCAAAAATAAAAGAGTAAAGCAGTTGTGCTCCTAAGACAACTTGAGAGGACCGCAGAAAAGGACCTCCAGGGTGACGTTTGGCCTGAGAGAAGTTAGGACATCTCTAGGTCAATTCTGACTCCACTGTATCAAGAAACAGCAAGACCTAGGGCAGCCCTGTCAGGAAATAGATTAGGCCTCAAAAAATTTCACCTCAACTTTCACCTCATTCCGGGCCTCAACAAATTATACCTCATGGACTTCATTATATATTTAAAAGGAATAGCAAGTTGTACAAATAGATTTGAAGTTTCACATGCAATCATATTTTTTTCTATTATAATATGTTATAAAACTACTTGTTTTATTCCATGAATTAAAAATTAAATAAATAAAAAATAAACAAAAGCTATACTCAGTTTTAATGTCATTGGAAATTACATTTGAAGGTCTACTACCATGAGTAATGTGACTTTTCAAAATCTATAAAAGCTGCATAATTTGTGAACTATTTGCTGAAAAGACAAAGTGTAGAAGAGTGCCAAAGAAACTATTCCTTCTGATAAAACATCTGTGGCTCTTACTACCACCAAATTGAATACTGGTATAAGATTGCTTTGAAGATTACTATACCTGTGAAGTGGCATTATTGAGCTATGTATAACATGAATGTTGTATACACATGAACATATATATATTTTTTAAAAAGGAAAATTACTAGGACATGACAAACATTGGAGGAACTGAGGAATAGTAAGCTCCTATTCCTATAAAAAGAACCTTCTACAAAATTTGTGTTACTATTAGTTTCCTTTCTAATCTCAGCTATATTCGATTTGTTAAATTTTTAAAATTTTTGTAATCCAAGATCTGTATAAATAACAGTTTAAAGCATTACTATAATGAGAAAAAGTTTAGAGAAATAAGAGGAGAGAGAATTATTGCTCCTGGTTGGACTGTGCTAATATAATAAAAACAATGATACTACCTAAAAACAAAAACAAAATCAAATTTGTAATCAAAATTATCTGTATTATCTTACATCATCTTTAAATTCTTTTTTAGTCATGAATTGACCTTGGATAATTTCTTCCTTGTTTTCTAAATTGTTTATGATATAATCTTTTTTATCTATATTATATATCTTTGTGGAAGCAGTTTTGTTATATTTTGTACATTTTTAATGTAAACCTAATTTCTGCAAATTTCTTTTCTGTTGCCTAAGAATATTTTGTCAGAAAGTGAGTCAGTACCCCAGTTACTATTTTCTCTTTTCTATAAAGTTTATTTATTGTAGTGTGTTATATACCTAATCTGTTCCAGTAAGTGACATCTCTATTTCTTGAACTGTGTCCAAGTATTTTAATGATTACTACTTTGTGGTATCTTTGAGATTTGAAAGTGTTAAGCTATCTTAATTTCTATTTTTTCTTATTTCTCTTCTTATCCATGACCTTTTGTTTTTCTAGATTAATTTTACTTTTTTCTACTTAGTTCTATAAAGTAATCTTTGGTAGTTTGTTATGGCAAAAAGTAATTTAATTGAAATAGTAATTGTCATTACTGTTATATGGGCTCAGTCTGCTGATGAGCAATTAATATTGCTCTGATTGTTGAATTCCGTTTTTATTTCCACAAATGGTGTTTTTCAGCTGTATTCCTACATTTCCTGCATGTATCTTGACAGGTAGACTCCCAAGTATTTTTCACATTCTGTGGTTAATATAAGTGTAATTTCTCTTCCCATGTCTTCCTACTGGGTTTTGTTGCTTATTCAGAGAAGTACTGATGGTGTATGTGAATTTGTTTTATACTTTTCACCATTGTTAAAATTATTGTTTCAGGTGTGGCTAGGTGATGCTGTAAGTAGAGCACCGGCCCTGGTGTTCAAATCTAGCCTCAGACACATAACATTAAAAAAAAAAAAACTAGCTGTGTGACCTGCAAGTCAACCCCAATTGCCCTACCTTCCCTCCTCCAAAAAGAAAAAAAAAAAAGGAAAATTATTGTTTCAATTAGTTTTTTTTTTGGTTAACTTTTGAAAGTTTCTCTTTGTACACTATTTGTGAAAAGCAATAATTATTTCATTGCTTCTCTCAATTCCACAAATTTCTTCTTTCTTGTCTTCTAACTATAGCTAGCATTTCTAGTACTGTTAAGAAACAATAGCAGTAGAAAGGACTCTGCTTAATCTCCATTACATAGAATGCTGGCTCTTGTTTTGTTTTTGCATGTTTTCTAGTATTTCTAATGGAAATGAGAGTTGTATTTGGTCAAAAAGTATTTTCTTTATGTGATATAATTATATGATTTTGTGTTCTTAAACAACAATATTTATAATATGTTTATAGTGATGTTTATAGTTAACACCATTTATTTTTATAGGTAAGCAATATTATCAATTGTATGTAGTTGTCCTAATATTGAATGAAATGTCCTTTCCTGTTGTAAGTTCAACCTGCTCAAAATATATACTTTTTAGTGATACATTGATGTAGTCTCTTTACTAATATTTTATTTAAAATTTTGAAACAATATTCATTAGAGATTTTGATGTATTGTCTTCTTTCTATGTTTTGACTCTCACTGGTTTAATCAGTTCCCCGTACTATGTGCCAAGCACTGATCTAAGCAGCAGATTATCAAAACCCTACTTTTATTATAGGAGAAATTGAGTAGCATTTTTTTTTTGCCATTTTTGTAGATTTTTATCTGCTCTTTCTCTTTTATTGCTGAAAATGTTTAGAGATACAACTTCCCCCAAAACCTGCCAACATTTTTGTATATTGTCTCACTGTCATCATTATTTTAATGAAATTATCTATTGTTTCTGTTTGTTTTTTAACCAGCCAATTATTTAGGATTAAAATACTGTGCAGTGCAGTGCAGTACAGTTCAGTGCATGTATCATAAAAATTGAAATTCACTGTCTATGCTATCTTTCATGAAGATGTAGTTTCACTTGTGTGATGACCAACTTTGTTAGACTTGGCTCTTCTGGGCAATGCAACCATCTAAGACAAGTGCAAAAGGCTCATGATGGAAAATGCTATCCACAACCAGAGAAAGAACTATGAAATTTGAATGCAAATTGAAGCATCCTATTTTCTCTTCTTTTTGTTGTTTCTTTGTTTTTTTTTCTTTCTCATGGTTTTTCCCTTTTGTTCTGATTCTTTTACAACATGACTAATGTGGAAATATGTTTAATATGACCATACTTGTAAAGCCTATATCAGATTGCATGCCATCTAGGGAAGGCAGATGTGGAGGAAGGGGGAAAAATTTAGAACTCAAAATCTTATAAAAGCAAATGCTGAGAACTAAAACAAATAAATAAAACAAAAAGATGTAGTCTCCTTGTTTATATTTTTAAATAAAACTATTTTACTATTGTCTTGTCTGAGATCATGATTACCCCCTTGCTTTTTAAAAAATTCAACTGAGGTATGATATATATTTGCTCTAGCCTTTCATTTTTAACTTTGTATAAGTTTTTGATGCTTTGTGTTTCTAATGAACAAGAAAAATATTGTTTTATTCTGAGTTCTAATCCCTTCAACTATCCTCTTCTGCTTAATGGGTGAATACATTTCATTCACATTTAATAATGCTCATTAATCAAATATTTCCTTCCATTCCACTCTCATACTTTCCCCTCTCTTAGCTTCTTGCCTCCATTTTTCAAAGAAGAAGGGGTTGTTTTGATGGGAGTTTGTTCAACACTAATGTTTTATGCTCAATACAATAAGCTTTCTTCACACTGTCCCTTTTCTCTCTCCTTCATTTAGTTGCCCCTCACGTGTTCTTAACATTTCTTTCTTTTCTTACAAAGTGTAGTGCCAAAATATCCACAGCACCAATGGCAACTATGAATATGCTGGCACAGTTCTGAATCACAAAATATAACATACTCTTCACATAGATGACAGAAGTAAAACATTACTTTGATACCAGAAAGCCAAATGCCAACACCAGAAAATCCATCATAGCAACAAAGAGTTAATATACCATAACACAGCAGGGAGTCACACTATCCTTTAGACTTCCCACAAACAAACACTCACAAACCTAGCTGTCTCCTTACCTGTGTGCTCTCCTCCCACTATTCCAACTGCTCTGACTCCTAGCTTCCTGTAGGCTTTAGCAAATTCCTCCCACCACAGACTCCATGTGATTAAATTCAGCCCATTAGGGGGCAAGAAAGATCTTCAAATTCCCTTAGGCCTATTAAGAGGCAGGAAAGGTCTTCAAATTCCCATTCCCATTATATAAACCAATCATCACAATCCCCTCTCTCATCTTAGGTTTTGTTTTGCTTATTATATCCATTTTCAATTCCAATTTTCAAGGTATGTGTTTCTTGGATAAGGTTTTATAGCTTTTGTGTTAACCTATCAATTCTCTTTCCAAGTCTTTCCTTCAAAAATCTCAATTTTTTTTTCTAATATTGTACTCTATCACTCTTATTTTGCTGATATTTTTAGCACTTGCTTCATTCATTCATTCATTCCTTTGTTCATTCATTCATTCTAAGGATTCTCTTTTTTCTTGTGGCCAACCTGTGTTTTCTTAAGGTTTTCCTCATAGACATCTTGAAATTATTCTCTTCTTCTGGATTTGTTTCTTGGGCATCCCAGCCATTGATCTCTTTAGCTTTTTTTTTTCTTTTTTTTTCTTTTTTTAAATGCTTACTTGTGGTTTCCACCTAATTTCTTGAATTCATTTTGTGTTAGGCCCAGGTTCTATATGTTTCTCACAGGACTGTAATGGTATGGTCTTATTTGAGGTCCTGTTCCTTGATGCTTTGCTTTGAATCCCAATGCAAATCTGCAACTCCTCTAGAGTTAATATGACAGTGCTGTATCCCAGTCTTTTTTACCAGAAATTGAGTCTATAATTATCTTTATGGGTCAGAGAAGTAATTCTGAGGCCATGTTTTGACAGTTCTGAGTTGGGGCTGATTCTGAAGTACCCAATATGGAGTGTAAACAATAGAACTGTGCCCCTGTTCTTTACACCAAGTCTGACTCCAGGATATGAACCTACCCCTTTCCCACAGGTTCTTGCTTTGTTCACTTGTCTTTGAGTCCAAAGTGTAACCTTGGGCTAGAAAATAATGGCATACTCTGGATTCTCCTTTAAAACTCTGTCTATTTCTCTTCCTATCTCTTTATTAGACTAATTAGAGTTGGAGGAACGTAGCTAGGTGTGCTTCCTCCTACTACACCATCTTGACTGGTCTTCCAGGTCAGCTTTACAAAAGAATGGTAACAGTTTGGTACCGGAAACAATAACAGACATCAGATCCAGTTGATAGCATACTCAGCTTAGTGGAAAAGCATGAACTGAAATATTGGGGTAGCAACTACAAGAGAGTTAACGAGACCATGACAAGGCAATTTCACAAGGCAGAGCCAAATGAGGCATTTTGGATTACTGGGAAGTAGATCTATAAAGAACATCTCATCAACAATGTAATCACTTGGGGTAGCTGGGGAACAGAGCACCGGCCCTAGAGTCAGGAGGACCAGAGTTCAAATTAGGCCTCAGACACTTAACACTTACTAGCTGTGTAACTTTGGGCAAGTCACTTAACCCCAATTGCCCTGTTTTTCCCCCCTCCAAAAAACCAAAAAACAAAACAACAAAAACAAAACAACAATGTAATCACATTGGAATTTGAGTTTTCCATATGTTCTCTTACACGCTAACCCCTGTATCAGGGAAGTCTGGACAGATTTTTTTTTTTTAATCAAGGTGAAGGTTGGTCTCATCAAAAAACTTTGTTATGTCTCAAAGTGTTGAGAGACAAAATACTTGATTCAAGATTCAGATAAGTCTGGGTGGTCAGCTCCAATATAGATGCCTTTGATGATCATGGCTTCTTCTTTGAAGTCTTCTCTCCAGAGCATCCTTTGTGATGCAACTGCATATGAAAGGAGTTACCTGACCTCAAGATCAAGGGCTTTACCCTAAGACTTTAGTCACCTACATAACAAATCCTTATCAAATTATCTATTCTGTGCTACTTCCAGAATATAACAGACTAAGATAATAATAAGAAAACTTGAGTCCTTTTCCTTTGTCTCATTTGCTCTATAAAAATTTTGTCCTGAGGATCAATAAGTGGAATTCAGAATTCTTCCTTGAACTACCCACATGGCCTGATTCATTCTTATTCACATCTCCGACCATGCTTAGTGCTAGACCCTTAGCAGCTCTCAACACCAAAGTCAACAAATGTTATCTATTTTCAATTCTCTGTCAAACTCTTTGCACATTTGGAATCTTTGTCTAAGATCTGAAAGAGAAGGAAGAAGGAAGTAAGATAGGGTAGAAGGAAAGAAGCAGGGAAAAAAGGAAAGGAGGGAGGGATGAAGAAAGGAAGGGAGGGAAGAAGGAACAAAGGAAGGAAGAGGATGAAAGGGAGGGAGGGAGGGAGGAAGAAAGAAAGGGAAGGAGGAAGAAAGTGAGGGAGGAAGGAAATGGGAGGAAGAAAGGGAGGGAAGGAGGAAGGAAGGAAGAAGAGAATGAAGAAAGAGAGAAGAAGGAAGGAAGGAAGGAAGGAAAGAGAAAGAAAGAATGAGAAATTGATGAGAAGATGATGGATAAGCACTATAGTTTGTCGATTCAACCTCATACCATATTCTAGACAAGTATCCGTTGCACATTTTTTCATCTAAATTCTTTTAAATGACTATGAATTGTACTTACAAGAATCTGTCATATTCAAATTCAGAACCAAATTAAGAACCATAATATTATAAATAATAATGAGATTACTATAGTAATTAACCTTATCTGAGTACTTGGAAAACTTATAATAAACAGTAATAAATTGGATCTCCCTAATTTAGACACTTGAAATTTTCATAATTTCTTTCTATCTAAGCATTAAAAACACTTTTATTTCCACTATATTACATCTTAATATTACCTCTCCTTGTATATATAGGAGAGACATTGTGTTTTTGTTAAAAGAATATGAGTCTTGGAGTTAGAGTCTGCACTATAAAATGTAGTAACTATGACCCTTGACAGGTCACATAATATTTCTGAGTCTCATATTGGGGATAATAATAGTAATGTTACCTTAACACTTGAGGTTCTTTCAAGGTAAGAACTTTATAAACCTTAAAGCATTATATAAATGTAAGTTAGTATTTTTGTTCTTCATAAGTATTTAATTTGTGGTTGAGGAAACTAAGTAATAATGTACTTATGGTTAATTATTCAATAAGATCCTTGGGATCTAGGTTCCTCAGGGCAGCACATACCATTCTTCACTTTGCATGCTAATAAACTCTTTGGAAAGAGAGAAGCTTATACATCAAATTACCATATAATATTAAAATTAAACATAAGATATCCATTTTATATGATGCATTAAATATAAATATTGATATTTAAAACTACCATAAATGAACCTTTGAAAGTGTAACATTACAAATGTTTAAGTGACACAGACAAATGATCTCTAGTAGCATTTGTAAATGTCATTCACCAAATAGTTGCTCTCTTCATTCATTTTGCATGCATTGTGTGCCAATTTTTATTCATTGCACTTAACCTCTTTTTTTAAAAGCAGTGAAAAAAGAAATCCTCTTCCTTAATATCTAGTTATCTTTCTTTCTAAGGGAACATGCTATTCAAAGAGTTCAGAGCCAAAAATTCTCCAGGGCTATTAGAAATGCTTTTATATCTGCACCTAACTAATTCTCTGGAGTGGCCCATTTATGAATTGAACTATGTTTTCTTTAGGTCTCTGGATTTGCCAAAGTCTCCTAGCTAAATCATACTTTTAAAATTCATTCTTCCTTCTTAAGTATCTAAATTTAGACTGAAGAGGTTTCTGACTAATTGGCAAACTTCTGACTACAATTTTATTTATGACCTCATTCACATTCTTTTTTTTTATTGAATTGTTAGTTTGAGAATAAAGCCAAATAAAGGTAAGTTTTTCTGGCAATGCAAGGATTGATAAGAAGTTCCTCAAACCACAAAGAGACTAATAATTAGTGTTTATATTTTATGTTCCTATAATATGTGAATATGAATAAATTATTTAGCAAAATCCATCTATATCATGCTGGATACAATGGATTAGTTCCCTGTCCTCTTTTTCTTCGGTGTTTGAGTGGTGTCTTCAATGTGCTGAAAACATTCTAGTTTGTATGTGGCACTAGAAAACTAACACAACATGCATATGCAATCTTTTCACATGAAAAACTACCACCTCAATAAATAAAGAAGAGGCACAATTATGAAACATTATAGTGAAATATTTTGCAGTCAATTTGAGTGGAAGGCTTCCCAAAGTATTGGTCATTTTATAGACATTCAGTCTTTCTTCAAGTAGCTCAGGTCTACGTTATGCCTACCCATAGAAACTCAAAATACAAGAAACAAATCCAATGGTTTCCTTTCCCCTAAGCCTACACCACTGTAAGGCCCAGCAAAGTAGGAATTTTTGTTGTTTTTCTGGATTGAGTTTTAGCCAATCAAATGCCTTAGATCGAATCAAGAATTTTTTATTGAATCAAGAGTCTTTGATTGGAAACAGTATATATTGTATTGCTTGGAGGCAGAGACAGGAGCAGATATGAGAGAGAGAAGCAAGCCTGAATGGACTAGAGGAACTTGCTTGTGGGGAGACCTAACAGAAAGTATGTTTGTGATGTTGGTGCTCAGTCTGTTGATCAGTGTTAATTTCTCAAACAGAAACCTGCCTATTGATCTGTGTTAGTTTTTCAGACAGAAGCCCTGTCTGTTTGTCTTTATGACTGAATGATCTGAACAGTGGAGATCCACCCAGGGGAAGCAGGCTTAAGTTAAGCCCTTTTTAAGAGCAGTTAAAGTGAGTTGAGATGATGGTGTTGGTAATGTGTATAAATATACTTGAAGCCCTGTTAAGCTTTGTTTTCCTAGAAATAGAAGCTGCGAGTAGGAGCTCCTGAAGCCTGATGTTTGTCAAGAGCTTGGAGTGAAGCAGTCTCCATGAGCTGAGATATGGGGCAGGAGTAGACAGCTGCCTATGTGTGAATCCAGGTGAGAGTCAGGAGTAGTCAGCGCACAGAGGAAGAGACATGGGATTTTGAAGTCAGCCTTGAGTCAAGATGACAGAGGACTTTACTTGGACACTGTGTATTGATTAAGGAGATTGTAACTTACTGTGACCTAGGGTGGTGTTTATATTCTCTGCTACCCCTTAAGAATGTGTTGTGCTAGGGAAGAACCTAACCTTGGACCCCCTGATTTTGAAGATGCAATGATATACACTGTGTAATATGTTGTGCTAAGGAAAACCCTAGCCTGGGATACCCTAATTGTGTGAACAAGTATTTTGGGGAATGTTACTGAATGCAATGAAATATCCTTACACCATATGATATACTGAGTGTTATGATATGTATGTGTGTCTCTATGTGAGTGCCCATGTGCCCATGTGTATACATATACATAAATACATATACATATACACGTGTGTATATACATATATATGGTATATTTTGCTTAAGGATGTTACTATGAAAGTTATGCTTTATTGAATCATGTTTAGTTTATTGCTGAATAGAGAGTTCATTATACTATGCATTTAGATCCTTAAAATTATTCACAGCTGCAGTCCTTAGATGTGCTTCCATGATTGGCATTACAACCACCTAGTCCAATTGTTTCATTTTCCAGATGACCAAACTGAAACCCAAAGAAGTTATGCACTTTGCAAAAGTTAACACAGGCAGAGAGTGGGAGAGATGGGATTTAAACCTCAGTTCTATGATTCAAAACCTATCATTCTTTCCATTGTAACATGTTGCCTCCACAATTCAGTTCAATTCAACAAGCATTTATTAAAAACACTATGCATGTATTAGTCTCAAGGGAATAAAAACTGCAAAATAGTCCCTGAACTCCCCCTTTTCTGGGAAACATGTACACAAATGGATTAAATATTCACATATATATATATATATACACATGCCTATGCATATTCATATAATTTGTTGTTTAGTCAATTTTCAGTCATGTCCAACTCTTTGTGACCCTATTTGGGATTTTCTTGGCAAAAAGAAACAAATAAACTGAAGTTGTTTGCCATTTCCTTCTCTGGTTCATTTATATAGACAGAGGTAAACAGGGGTAAGAGATGCACCCAGGGTCACATAGCTAGTAGGTATCTGAGACCACATTTGAACTCAGGAAGTTGTGTTCTTGACTCCAGAACCAACACTCTATTCACTGCGCCATCTGGCTGCCCCTATATTTATAAGTATATATGTATATGTACATGTGTATGTGTGTATATGTGCATGTGTCTCTGCTTATATACACATAAATACATATCTCTATATATACATTTATAGTTAACTCATTTGTGTAATAAGTTAACACAAATATGCATTTTTATTTGCTTTGTACATATTTGTACATTTGTGTGCACATGCATATATGCCATGTGTACGCATACACACACACACAAAGTGAATGAAAATAATTTTGGCATTGGGGAAAACACTCGTAAAAAGGCAAAAAAATAAGGCCTATGGGGAGTTGCACTTGAGCTAAGCCTTGAAGGAAACTAGGAATTCCAAGATATGGAGAATAGCCTCAAGGCATGGAGGAAGGAAATAGAGTGTCATATATGAAGAATAGAAAGTAGATCTCTTTTTTCTGGAACAGAGATTCAGTGAAATAGACTAATATGAAATCAGCATTTAAAGAGGGGTTGGAACCAAATTATTTACAATCAGGAATTTAAGTGCCAAATGACAGTAGGAACCACTGAAACTTCTTAAATAAGTGAGTAACATGGTCAGAATTATACTTTAGAAATATCAATTTGGTATCTTTGAGGAGAATGGAATGAAGGGAAGATAGACTAGAGGCAGGTATACCATTAAGCAGGACATTACACTGTTCCAAATGAGAAATGAAGATAAACTGAAGTATATGGCAGACATCTTTCCATTTCTCCACAGAGAATGGGGCTCTACTCCATTTAGATGTCATGAACATCATTTTTCCCCTAAGACAAACTCATCACCGTGGAGTTTTCTCTAGCTTTGGTACTCCAGCACCTCCTAAGTACTTTCTACTCTGACAGAAGGGTGAGAGGGCAGAACAGAATAACCCGTCCAAAGCCTCCCTTTTTAAAGGACTTAGAATTTCCAGTCAACTCTCCATTTTCCACCAGCTGCTGTGCTTGGTTTCAACTTCATAAATACCATGCTCTCACCCCCCATGTGCCTACACTCAGGTAGCATCCCCACCAGAAAAATAAACAGAAACCCCCCCCCCCAACAAAACAACAACCTGTTCAGCTTCCTTTTATTTATTGTCTTCCCCCACTAGATTATATGCTTTTTTTGAGCCTTTTTTTTTTCATATTTGTTTTCCAAGTACTTCTCGAGTGCTTGGCACATAATATATACTTAATAAAAGTTTATTGACTATTGGCTATCACCTCTGCTAGTGTAAAGAAAGAAATGACATTCCTAGTTTATGTGACTAACACGATAGAGAATTTGATAGTTTCTCCAAACCCTACAACCTTTCAAAACTCTCCAAAATAAGAATTATGCATAAGAGTAAATAATTTTGTCTCCCCAGTCTAAGATACCAAGAACTCTAAGAAGACAACATGTTGGATGAATTAACAGCAGAAAAACTAATCCCTAATCTTTAGGACCTCTACCCTTTAAGTCCTGGTAGGGTTTGGTACAGTGGGACAATGGAATTAATGAGCTTGAGCTATGAGATGTGCTCAGTAATTCCCTTGCAGCTTCTGCTTCAGTCTCTGCCAATCTATCCTGCTTCTGCCTTTACCCCACCGTTCTATGGCAATAATTAGTTAAAAGGAATGGAAGTTTAGTGTGCTCTACCTGAGGCCAGTGACAGGACAACGTAGGCAGCACCTCTTAGACAAAAAAATTTAAGAATAGAGGGAACTGAGGCAGTGCACCTGTACATATGGATACTCCATGAGGCCTAAGTAAAACAGGACTGGAATCCAACTGGAGCCAATTCTGTGCTTTCGGAAATGATCTGGGGCAAGAACCACGGCTAACATAAAGTGAGGAATGGAAGCATGTCAGCATGTCAGTTGAAACAACTTTGAGATCAACCCTTGGGAATCTCATATCAAAGAGAAATGATTTTAAAAATGATCAATAAAGGAGTATAATGAAAAAGCCTGAAATTACCAAAAACTTCAACAGGAAGAAAATAAGTAAAAAACCTTAAACACAAGCATATGAATCAAAGGTGAATATGATGTTGCAAATCAAAAGAAATGGAATTAACACCTGATGAGGCAGAAGACTAAGAAGGTTACCAAGGGAACATGAGAAGGGTAAGAAATAACTCTATGCTGTAAACTCCAAGAAACATAGTGATTAAATTGAGCAATTCCAAAGAGAAACAACAAATTCTGCAAGTAACTAACAGAAGCACCTTCAAATACAAAGCAAAGGAAATTCAAATAACCCAAATCTATTTTGCACACATTTGAACTGCAGAAGGGATAGTGTAATATATTGGAAAAGCAAAATCTTGAAGGTACAACCCAAAGTGACACATTCTCAAGCTTGAGTTTATTCATCAAAGAAAAAAGATGGACTTCAATGAGAGGCATGTGAAGCATAGAAACAAAAACCAATGGACTACACAGGTTATTTGCTTTGCAAGCACCCAAGACAACAAAAATACAATCAAGATTAAAATAGAAAAGGAAACAGGAAAGGAAATTACCCCAGAAAAAATAACAAGAGAAAGAGATCTTATAAGGTTAGAAAAAAAAACAGCACCAAAACCTTTAATAGCATTCTTTCTTGAAGTGTACATGGAGATAATAAAAAGAACGTGGAATGTAAGTATACTTATGAAGAAAAGGGGGAAAGGGGAGGTTAAATAGAAGTGGTGGTGGAAGAGCAGGCACAAGACACCACGAGCTAAACTTCACAATACCCTACCAACACGTGATTTTTTTTTTGTAGGACTAAACTGCAAAATGAGAGGGTGCATAAAAAGGGAATGGAGAGTGAGGAAAAATAGGGAGAGGAATATGTAATGTACCTTAATCAAGCCAATAGTAGACAAAGAAGGGGAAGAAATGATTTCTGTGTTATATCCAGAAGAGGAACTATGGGAGAATGGATGAGGTAACAAAGGTAAGGAATTGGAACAAGGGGAGTAAACACCAAAATGTTTATAGTTGCACTTTCTGTGGTAGCAAAGAAGTGGAAACAAGTAAGATTACCATGGAATGGGGAATATTTAAATAACTTGTGGTACATGAATGTATTGCATGATAAGACACATCGAATATAATGAATATGGAGTTGCACGGAAAGATTTACATGATCTGATGCAGAGTAAAATAAAGTAGTCATGAAAAAAATACACAATATATACACTATACAAACCTACATGGCTAGGTAGTACAGTGGAGTTCTAGACTTAGAGTTAGGAAGATCTGAGTTCAAATGTGACCTCAGACACTTACTACTTGTATGACCCTGTACAAATCACTTAACTTCTGTCTGCTTCAGTTTCCTCATCTGTGAAATGGGGATAACAATAGCACTGACCTCCCAGAGCTTTGGGAGGATCAAATGAGATAATGACCATAAAGTGCTTAAAATAGTGCCTGGTTGCAGTAAGCATGTAAGTATAGTAAGTTGATTTTAGTTAAAGATTGGTATTTGGAAAGGTGAGAACTATAATCAACCAAGTAGACAATGGATCCTAAGGCTGAAGTGATTAACTTTAGCTTTGACAGGGAAAAAGGGGGAAAAAAATGAGACCAGAGGAATTATAGCCTGGAGAAGCCAGGGGTGAATGCCAGGTTACTGGAGGCAATGATGAAGATGAAGAACAGATTTAGTAGCATACAGTAAGCATAGATGTTAGCTATTATTTTTATTAATGATAACAACAACTTAAATGGAAAGAACAAACACAAACCAATCGTAAGTGACTAGTGCACAATTATAAAAACAAGCATGACCCCAAAGAAGAGAAATAAGAAGACACTTCTACGTTGCTCCTTTGAAGAGGTTAGAGGTCCACTGGAGAGAAATAGCTTATATTTTAAGACTTTTAGGTCAATTGATTAGTTTTGCGGCTTTTTACCTTTTTACACATTTTCTTTTCTTTTTCTTAAAATACTGTTTTGTTGTATGAGATGGCTTTCTGCCAGGAGGAGGGTCAGGGAGAAATTATGGTGATGTAAAAAACTATATAGATATGTGTATATGCAAATATATATACATGTATATTACATATATACATATACACACACATTATATTGACTGTTTCTTAGAGCACATTTCACTCATGTATCACAAATTGTTTAAATATTCCCCAATCCATGGTAATCTTACTTGTTTCCAGTTCTTTGCTACCACAGGAAGTGCTACTATAAACATTTTGGTGTTTATTCTATTTGTTTCAACTCCCTATATTTGTTACCTCCTCCGTTCTCCCACAGTTCCTCTTCTTCTGGATATAACACAGAAATCATTCCCCCCCCCCCCCCCTTATCTAGCATTGACTCGAATAAGGTATATTACATATTCTTCTCTGTATATTTCCATCCCCTTTTTATGCATCCTCTCATTTTGCAGTTTAGTGCCCCCCACACACAAAAGATTCACTGATGTGTGTGTATATATCTATATCTACATCTATATCTATATCTATATATGTGTGTGTGTGTGTGTGTGTGTGTGTGTGTGTGTGTGTGCATATACCATGCACACACATATACATATATATGTATACACACATATGAGTTAAAATGTTTTTAAAGGGAAACAATGAGATTGTTGTAATAAATGTAGAGATAGAATTGATCAGATTTGGAAGCTATGTTTATGCGGTGGGATGGGTTAGGGAAGGGAAAGAGTTGAGGGTGACTTCAAGATCATCAACCTATATGACTAGAAGGACTGTGGAGAACTTGACATAAACTGGGAATTTAGAAAGTTCAGAGGTTTAGGAGGATTTAGTTTTAGTTGTGTTGGGATTGAGATTTGGGGGTGGATGTCCACTGCACAGAGCAGAGATGAGGGCTAGTTATTTAGATTTGGGAATCAACTGCATCCATACTAAGAATTAAGCAATCATGGCTAGGTCATTGATAAAAAAACAGAACAAAACAAAACAAAACAAAACAAAACAAACTAGTAATGGAAAAAAAAATTGAGGGGAGAGTAGGCCTCAAGAGAGAGCCCTATAGTATCTTCATGCAACAGAAATAGGTTACGGACAATGATCCAGCTGGATACAAGTGAACAGAGAATTAGGAAAACCAGGAAAAACCAGCATCACTAAAAACCCATGAAGGAGAAAAAAAAAAAAACCAAGAGAGGGAGAGCAGCAGTGTTAAGTCTTAAAAAGAAGGGAAGAAAGAAGATTGAGAAATTTAAATTTAGCAATTAAGAGATCATTGGTAACTTTGGGTAAAGTAATTTTAATTAATTGATGATGCCAAAAGTCAGATTACCAGAAGTAAGTGGAAGGTGAGGAGGTAGAGCCAATGATGGCTCCAGGCAGAAAGTTCTTGGCAATAGTTTACCTCATAAGAGAGGACAGACATACAGTAAGATAATAGATTGAGAGAATAGAAAGGCCAAGTGAGAATTTGTTATGGAAAATTTAGGTTTGCTTTTTAGGCAACAGGGAAGCCAGTGGATTAAAAAAAAAAAGTGAAGAATAAAGAAAGCTTTAATTATTGATTGAAGGCAGAAATTCCTTAAAGAAAAAGAAATGGATGCACTCAAGGACATACTTAGATGGGTTGGCCTTGGTAAAAAAGGTTACTTCTTCATTTGTGATTGAAGAAAAGCTGAGAATAGTTGTTCTATGTTGAGGGGATTTGAGGCATGGAATTAGTGAAAAAAAGGAAACATTGGCCAGGTAGATTCTATTTTCTTGAAAAAGTGTGAAGTGTCCTAATTTGCTGACAGAGTGTAGAATACATGTCACTTGAGGAGAAAATGTTTGGAACAGATGTTGTGCAGAATGCAATAGACAGTCAATAAGGGAGGAATAAATTGCCATGCAGCAGTGAGGGTCCAATTGCTGTTAGATCTCATACCCTTGTTAGTAAAACAGCTCGATTGTGAAATTTCTTCCTCAGCATGCAACTAAGAGCAAAGAAAGTAAAGGATAGTTTTAGTCAAATATTGATATGTGGAAAGGTAAGAACTATAATCAATCAAATGGACAATGGATTCTAAGGCTGAAGCGATTAACTTTAGCTTTGACAGGGTAAAAGAAAAAAAAAATGAACCACAGGCACTATAGACTGGAGAGCCAGGGAGTGAGGGGCAGATGATTGGAGGTAATGATGAAGATGAAGAACAGATTTAGTGGGCATAAGGTAGAGGTGAAATAGACAAAGGGTATCTGATATAGGGATTTCAAAGTTTTCTATCATGGAGATTGAACAGTTATGGATGATGATGAAATCAAAAGTATGACCAGCAAAAGCAAAAATCAAGGGAACAAAGGAGGTTGGTGAATTGGGAGACTAGAATGTTTAAAGGGTAATAACAAGAATATCAAAATCATGAAGCATGAAGGTAGAGGTTGAAATGGAGAGAATTTGAACTAGATACTGAATTCACTGATGAAAGAGAAAGAATTATTTGAAAGACCCTAGATGACAAGTCACCTCTCTAAATCTGGTGGTATAGGCTAATAGAGTGAACCTCAAAAGGGGAGGAGTTTCTGAGTCATAGTTGCACAAGGAAAATATGGAAATGGGAAGGAATTATTTAGAAAATATTTTTATTGATATGTATTTTAAGTTTTATTAAACAAAACAAATTGTACAAAGGGGTCATGCTTAAGGTCAGGAAGAATTTGTTCAAGTACCATTTCTGATAAAAAAAAAATTGCTATGAGACCATGGGAATGTGTCCCAGACAATTCTCTGAAGTGATTATTTACATTTCAGTTATTTATCTTCATTTGGTGGAAGGAGTTCCCATAGTGGGAAATTTCCCAAGTACAGGTCTGGATCCCTCCACCTCCAGAAAAGGAATAGAACTGAAAAAAAAAGCCACTACTAGGTGGTTTCTTACAGCAACACTAACTTTGACTCCTATTCTCTCTTAATCATGTGTATTCATCTCTTTAATATGTATAGATAATTCTTGCAAGAAAACAAGGAACAAAATAGGAATTAAATAGTTCAGCATCCTCTCTGTGATCTCTTGATGTTGTGCTATAATCTTCAAAGTGTAGTATAGAACTTCCTTCTTCCTGCTCTATAACAAAATAATACTTTGATGTTATATAATCTTTAATATTTTCTTGTCTTCAGTAATAGCTCTCCTCACACTATTCTTAACTGTTCCAATCTTTTATATTGTTTCTTAACTATTTGACCCCACTTCTATCTTTTTGTATATATTTTTTGTCAAATCTATGCTCATCTGAGAATTCCTTATTTTTAAAAAAGTGTATCAGTCCCTTCTGATGTTCCTGTCTTTTCTTCCCTCTTGGTATTATTTGCTAGTGTGATAAAAGAGTGTCTAAGAGATGAATTAAGAGGTTCAATAGCAAAGGGTAGTAACCCCTTGTTTATACATCTTAAACCCCATACTCTCATAGGTATTTGACTCCAACTTTGTAGAAATTGCAAGTGTATTGGCAGGTATTCTGATAATGGAATTTGATATAAAATTATCCAGTTAAAAAAATAATCTTTAATATAAATTTCTTCTAAGCAGTCAAAAGATTTTAATGTCTTCTGAGGCAGTCCCAGAAATTTATGCTGGCATTCATATTGGGATGGCAGAATTTCAAAAGACAGGGATGATTTAGAATGTTAAAGGCTCAAAAGCACCCAAACAAAAAATTAAAAAAAGGAAATAATTTTTTAAAGCACCTTTTCTCTGAGGTCAAGGTATTCTTCAGACATTCCCTCACTAATCTTCAGACACTGCTGTCAAATAGAAGTCAAAGATTTTTCATCCTATTTGGCAAATAAAGAAAGAGGAGCCAACAGGTTAAACAATTTGGCTAAATTCACAAGACAATCATTGACATAAGTGGGATGACAGGTCATGCTTCCAAGCAACTAGCCTGGTGATCCTTCACCTAAATGTACCCTCTAACTTTAACTTACCATAGAACTATCAGAGAACTGCATAAAGAAAGATTCTTTTAAAATTTCTTATAAATTTCCTATACCTATAGCTAAGGTCATTCTTCTTTTTTTTTTTTTTTGATGAACATTAAAGGAAGCAATGTTAAAAAGGTTTTGTGGTCCTGGGGCTTCTGATAAGGAAGTATAAGGCAGATTATGCTAACAGTGGAAAGAAGTCTTCTTTATTTGCGTATCAATTGTGTCTAATTGTCTTCCATTGTGTTGATGGCTCACTGCTGCCTCCTCCTGTCTAGAGCCCTTTGACAGCTTCAGTTACCTGATACTAAGTACAAAAATATCTCTCTTTGAGCATGGAGAAATCACTCAGAAAAGGGTTTTACAAAAATTCTAGGTAGGCAAAGAGCATACAACTTGGACCCCTTATGAATATGGCCAACCAGTCAATCTACAAGAATTTATTAAGATCTTACTACATGTCAGACAATATAACAAACATTGGAAATAGAAAGAAAGGCAAAAAATGTGAAAGGAATAAATTATATCACCCTTATATTTGACAAATGATTATACAAATGTTATAACATTCAACCTAGGTAGAAATGGGACCTCAGATTTTGTCTTATTGTGATCTTGGGTTGGGGGTATGACAAGTCATATATTTCTATACTTTAATTTTTGTCCCCATATACTATAATGGACTGGCATGTTTCTGACTCATCATATAGGTATATTAGAATAAATCCATCTATACACATAAAGAAATATGTCCCCTTTAAAGTAAAGAGTGCAGAAATATAAGTAATGACTACCTGGAACAGACTTGCAAGATAATCATGCAAAATCCTATACCATTTTAGGAGGTATCGACTATCCTGTTTATTGACCATGAATGAAAATAACGAAAACAATGAGGCGTCTGATGTAGGTCCAAGGTAGCATCATATGGTACATTTTTATAGGCTGTGTACTTTCCGAATCATTTTAGTAAATGCTTAAGTGATTGTGATAAAAGTCATTGATGAAATCAAAGAAATATGACCCATTCAGAGTGCCAATACAACTGAGTAAGTCATGCATTGCTCCAGTTTTTTGTCTGTATTTTACATAGTATAGATTTTTAATCAATCGATAATTTATCAATAAGCAAGTATTTAGCAAGGTAGCTACGTGGCTCAAAAGATTGAGCACGGGGCCTAAAGTCAAGAAGACCCAAGTTCAAATCTGACCTTAGATATTTTCCAGCTGTGTGATCCTGTACAAGTCACTTAACTATATACCTTAGCTTCCTCATCTATAAAGTGGGGATAATAATAGTGCTTACCTCCCAGGGTTATTATGAAAATCAAATGAGATAATAATTATAAAGTGCCCAGTGCCTGGAACACAGTGAGTGCTATATAAATCATATTATTATTATTATCATTAAACCATCTTCATCATCATCATCATCATATTATGTGATGGGCCAAAAAGTCAAAAGAATATACAACTTGAGATGGAAGGTTTTGGGCCTAAACAATTAATCTAGCATTCTATTGACAAAATATAATGTCTCACTTTTGTCTGCAATAGAGCTATCAGACATGTCAATAAAGGTTCTTTTAAGAATCTGTTATACACAATTTCCCCATAAGTATGGGTAGGATCAGCCTTAGGTAAATGCACATCCTGAGGGCAAACCACAATGTCAAATGTCCTTTTTCACAAAAATTGGAAACAAAAATTTAGTCATGAAAACCAAAATGAAAACAAAATCTGTCATCTCTGAACTTGCATTGTGGAAGAAGTAATATTTATTCATTTGAGTGTATGCAAATTGTAAATAAAAGAAACATAAGGTAGTCTGGGGAAGGACAGTGCTGACAACTCATGACGGGGGATGAGGAAAGGCCTCAGGCTGAAGATAGCAATGGAACTGAGTCCTGAAGGGGAACAGGGATTCTGAGAGATGGAAGTCCTGAGTCAGGAAGACCTGAATTCAAATAGTGATATATGAACATGATAGAAAATACCTGTACTGCAAGAATAACAAAAACAGCAACTCATAACAGCGAGCATTTATGTAGCCTTGTAAGGTTCACAAATCACTTTACAAGTATTTTGGTTTTTTATCTTCACAGCAATCCTGGAAGGTATCTGCTATTACTATCCCCATTTTATAGATGGTGAAACTGAGACTGAGAGAGGTTAGGTGTCTTGTTCAGTGTCACAGAATTAGTCATTATCTGAGTTTATATATGAATTCATGTTTTTCTGACTCCAAGTCTAACACTCTAACCACTCCAAAAAGTGTGGGAAGATATAGATTATTAGAGAGTAAGGTAAATAGAATCAGGACAAGAATATGTTCAAGGACTACAATAACATAAACAAAAGTACTAAATGCATTTCCCTCCCATCACTGACATGGGAGGGAGAGAGAATCTGGAACGTTGCGTTTAGGCAGCCGCTATTGGGGCAATTGGCCACTCTGTGCTATGTGTAATTCTGGTCATTTCCTATTTTTGCTAATACTTGTTAGCAAAGAAAAAGCTATTAGGTGGTCGATAGAGTTCTGGCCTTAGAACTAGGAGGACCTGGGACAGTCTTATCTCTGGGGCACACATTTGGCAAGTCACCGAAGCTCTCAATGCTCAGGGCAACTCTCTAAGTCTACAAGCTGCGATCTTCATTATTAAAAGCAATTTCCTTACGGGGGTGTTTTTTATACCATTGAAAACATAGGGAGAATACGTGCTCCTACAATCACGATTACAAGTAAGATGCACTGCGTGAGCTAGAGATGGGACATAAATGTGAAGTGAAAGGAATGAAAATACTCAAGGCACAGAGCTTCTGGGTAATTAATAATTGATGTACCAATTAGAGCAGGTAACAAACAATAAAGTAATGGTTAGTGGCTTCTCTCAGTCATCAAAGATGCCAAGGGAGACCCTGAGACTATCTGTGTGTATGTATATGCATATATACACACATATATGTACATACATGTGCACACAAATGTATCTATATACACACAAATACAGATACACGCAGATATATACACATGTATATATACACACATATGTGTACATACATGTGCACACGTGCATGTATCTATATACATACAAATACAGATACATGCAGATATATACATATATGTATATATACACACACATACACACATACACATATATCTCCATATCTATCTATATCTCTTTATCTGTCTCCTTCCGAAAGGGAATTCCCTGGACAAGTGAGAATTAACCTTGATTGGTGGACATTTAATGAGGAGGTAGGCTAAACGTCTTCAGTTCCTCCTGCCGAGAACTTGGCTTGATGGTAAGACTCAGCAACCTCCAGTAATCTGGTCAGCGGAAAGTCATCTCCATCCAGAACTCTCTGATTAATTTACTTTTTCATGAGTGAGTCACCCTCAACTCTAATGGAGGGGACCAAGAACAGGTGCTTCTTCCTTCAGTCTCACCCAGACTAGATTTTGTTTATACTCTAAAGAGAAATTAGGTCTCCTAGTTGAGGGGAGTCTTGCCCAAGATTGAGGAGCATGTTCCTTGAGGGATAGGAGTGATCTTATCACTCAGTTATGTCATTCAGAGACTAACTTTAATAATAGCTGGGCCTTAATGAGGAAATAGAAGGAGGAGGAGGAAGAAGAGGAGGAGGAGGAGGAGAGGAGAAGGAGGAGGAGATGAATCACAAATTACTTAGTTATTAATATCATAATTCCTCAGAAGTTAAAAAAAAGACTTCAATTATATAATTAATGCGTAACACATTAGTTCTGGAAGTGGCCTAGAGAGTATCTTGTTGAACCACCTCATACTCATTTTAGATATGAAGAAATTGGAGGCCCAGAACTTTTTCCAAAGTCCCATAGGTGGGAAGACATGAGATTAAATTCAGGTCTTCTAACTTCAAACACACTGTTACTTGTCTATTTAAAAATGTATTAATGTGATAATATACCCAAGAAATTAACTGTCCCCTACATAATCCTTTTATGTGCCTCAACTGATGTACAGAAGACAAATAACATGCACTTTCACATTTAAAGTACAGGTTAAACAAGCTGTATACCATCAGAGACCACAAATCCAATGAGGACAATAGCTAACAAACATAAAATTAGAAACCACAGATAAAAAAGAAAATTATTGTAGCTTTTATTGTAATCTGTAGCTAATAATTCACAGTTCCAAGCTCATGTACTTCCAAGAGAGAAAGAATGGAAGTATAGAAAATATTGAAGAAAGTGCTAAAATATGGAAAAGTTGAGTTAAAATATTTCAAAGGGTTAGAAAATAAGAGTAAGAAGAGACCATATAGATAATCTTGTGCAAATCTCTCTCTTCTCTCTCTCTCTCTCTCTCTCTCTCTCTCTCTCTCTCTCTCTCTCTCTGCTGTATATCCATCCATATATATATATATATATACACACACACATACACACATGCATACATATATGTGTCTATGTAAACATCAGTATATTATATATAAAAATTTATGTGTTCTTAGAAAATGATATGGAAACACCATCCTCCCAGTTAAGCTGGGCATTGTCCTTAATTCTTCATTATCTCCCACCTTTCATATGGAAGCTATTGCCAAAGTCTTTCAGTTTCATTTCTGTAGCATCTTTTGTATGTCTTCTTCTCTCCTCTGATACTGTCACTGCTATAGCCCAGGTGTCATCACCAGACTATTGTGATAGCCTGCCTATGGGGTTACCTGCCTCCAATTCATCCTCCACTCAGCTTCCAAAGTGATTTTTCTAAATTGCTGATCAAATCGTGTCATTCCTCTATTCTATGAACTCCAGTGGCTCCCTGTCACCTCCAGGACCAAAAGCAAAATGCTCTGATCGAAGTTCAAAGCCCTTCATAACCTAACCCACTCCTAGCTTTCATTCTTCTTACCACTTACCTGCCTTCATTTATTCTTTGGTTCAGTGCCACTGGCCTCCTGGCTGTACTAAGATCAAGAAACTCCAGGTATTTTCTGTGCTTGTCTTCCATACCTGGAATGTTTGTCTCCCCAACTCTACCTACTGAGTCTCTTGACTTCCTTTATGTCCAAACTAAAATGCCATCTTTTATAGGAAGCTGTTCCCATCTCTTCTAAATCTTAGTGCCTTCCTTCCATTAATTATTTCCTATTTATTGCTTTGAATGTAATTGTTTGCATGACTCCCCCATTAGAAAGTAAGTTCCCTGAAGGTAGGGACTGTCTTTTGCATCTTTTTGCCCAGTGCCTAATAAATTTGTATTAATTGATTGATAAGTGATGTGCCCAAAGTGATACAGGTAGTAAGCTGCAGAACTAGGATTCAAAATCTGTAGCCTTTTGATTCTAAATCCAGTGTCTTTCCATGTCACTACATTATGTATACACAGGAAAATCAGAGATAGTGCCTTTTTCATTCTGTCAAACAAGCCTTCACCCTGCTATGAGGAGGACTGGACTGGAGATTTTTCTGGGGGCAATGATAGGGAATGAGAAAAATGGAGTTGCTGCAGATATGCGCCTTATAAATGTTAAAGGTCAATGGTTGCCCCATACTTCTCCTTGCAAGGGATGTCTACTTAGTACATTCACCTTGCAAAAGAATTGAATAACTGTGTCTGGAAGAATTTCAGGGTCCTTACCAGTTACAACAGAGCTAAGAACAAGTTACAAATCCCAGGATGAAACTAGAGCCTGAGTCAATCCAGATACCAAGTATGTCACTTGAGTACAAGGTTGAGTTCCTCCAAAGGTTCTGTGTCAGTAACTAATAGCCATTCCAACTTGAAATCAAATATTCTATGGGAATTTTTGTTACATCCCATTACTTACCCTTACTCTACATTTGTTCCTTTTTTTCTTTTGCTTTTTTGGAGGGGGAAGGGAAGACAATTGGGATTAAGTGACTTGCTCAAGGTCACATGGCTGGTAAGTCAGTTACACATTTCTTAAAACACCTTGGTTTATGTCAATTTTGTGTCTGAGGGATTTATGGCATTTAAAAGAGTACCAGGTTCATAGCTGTTTTCTAGATGTGTTATAACTATATTTTACATTGTATACTTTTTATCACTTAATATTTATATTCTATTGATTCTATGCAATTCGCAAAAATGCTACATAGAGTATTTAAGCATGGTTGCCTGCTTCCTTGGAGAGACAAGGGAATTATACCATGACCACATGACTAACTTTTACTGAAATGAGTTCAAGAAGGAGACCCAGGTTCAGCAGTGGGTAGGGGCTCAGAGCTAAATTTTAATTGGGTAGATCCATAAATCTACATATCCCTTAAAAATCAGACAGTCATGTCCCACAAAGGGAGGCAAAGCTGAGGGATAAAATATTACAGATTCTGATTGCCATATAGAAGATGTCACTTATTCATTACTTCTTCTCAGTGGGACATGCACAAAATGCTACGTGGAGCATGGAACTTCCCAGAGAGTGGTTATCAATTTAAAATGGGAATAATGATACTGGTCATTTCCACCTTACAGGATTGTTGTAAAATTCAAACAGGATTATATATAGAAAGTGCTTTGCAAAATTTAAAATGCTATGAAAATGTCAATAGCTATTGGAGACTTCTCAATGATTAATTCCCTTTGGCTTGTGTTTGACATCGCTTGGTTCTGGGATGGGGGTAATGGAATTTGACTAATCTCTAGCTCTCATCCTTGCCTTCCCTTGCAAAAATCAAGCTGAAAAAATCATGAAACATAGAATAAATGCACTACACATAGCAGTGAATTCATAAAGAGCTCAAATGTGAATGCATACAGTGTAGAAAAGTATCCCCATCAGTGATTCTATCTCACCAATCACTTACATAAATACTATAGACTTTTAATACTGCTTTGAATTTTAAGTCCAGTGAAGCAGAAAAATAATTCGGGTTTGCTACAGAGGTCATGATACTTCTGGTGAGGTTTGCTTTCCCCAGGAACTTATACATATATTCCACACTTATAGTACCACACTAGTGTTATGTACTCCATGAGAGGAAATAACTCAAGGTCACTCCAGTATTTTTCATATTCACACAGATCTACAAAGCCCACATGGCTTGAAGTACTGGTGGGAGCAAGATTCAGTTTTGCCTCTCTTCCTCCACAATATGTCTCCTTCTTACTTTCCCAGTCTTCTTGTATTTTATTCCCCTCCATGTACTCTGTAATCCTGTGACACAATCCTCCTTTGCTCTTTAAAAAAAAAATGCCATCACCTGACTCTAAGTGTTTTTACTGTCTGTCTTTTATGTATGCAATTCTCTTCCTCCTTGAGCAGCGAGTAAGCCTTAGACTTAGACTAACCATCAAGGCGCTTACCACTAGCAATAAAAGACTAGGTGGGAACATTGGCATCTTTCAAAAAACCTGCTGATGGAAGCTCTGAGGCTGCCTCTCTCCTTATATGTCCTTATAAGAGAATAAAATGCCCAGATTCCAACAGCACAGAGCCACTCTTCATCCAGAGATGCCCCAATGCTGACGGTGCTTGGAAAGAAGGCTCCTTGTGACTCATTAGGGAGGAGTGCTTTCTGTCCTCCTGCACTGACCATCCCATTCCTCTCTTTAATTCCAACCAATGAAATTGTGTGTGTGTGCCTAGCCTGCTAAGCCACAGGACTGGATGGCCCCATCATTCCCACCCCTGTAATTTCCCTTGCAAGGTTAGTAAATTGTGGTGTTGATCAAGGCTGTCTCTCCTTCCTTGAGGAATCTAACTCACTGTCTAGGTCAGCCAGGTCATTCCTCATCTCAGCTTCCTGGCTTCCCTGGCTTCCTTCAAGTCCCAACTAAAGTCCCGTCTTCTACAAGAATCTCTTCCTAGCCTTTCTTAATCTTAGTGGCTTCCTTCTGAGACTACACCCAATTTATCCCAAATATCTTATTGTTACATGGTTTATGCTTGTTGTCTCCCCTATTAAATCGTGAGGTCTTTGAGGGCAGGGACTGTTCTATTTTGCCTTTAAAAAAAGATCCCCAGTGGTTAGTACAGTGCCTGACACAGAAAAGAAGCTTAATAAATGCTAGTTGATTGTCTTTTAAGCACCTACTATGTTCCAAAGATTGTGTTGGTACTATGGATCTAAAGAAATATTCTGTGACTTCAAGGAACTTGTGTTCTTTTGGGGGAAAGATTGTGTGTGTTTGTGTGTGTGTGTGTGTGTGTGTGTGTGTGTGTGTGTGTGAACATATAAAACAGATTCACAATTGATAGAAGGTGATTTTGCATTAAGGGCATTGCATGGTAGGAGGAATTAAGTAAATGTCGGATGTAGAAGACGTCCCTCTAGCTGAGTCTTAAAGGCAAATAGTGATTCTAAGAGAAAGGAAAGGAACGCATTCCATGCACAGAGAAAAAAAAAACTGTCCAGAAGTATGTAAACAGGAAATGGAATATCATAAAGGAAATCATAGTTATTGATGAACTATAAAAAGGACACTTTGCCTTTTATTTAAGGATTAAACTTTTATGTTTTTAAATTAAATTTTATGTTTATTTTTAGTTTACATCATTCATTTCCACAAGATTTTGAGTTACAAATTTTCTCACTATCTTTCCCCTACCTACCACCCCAAAACAGCGATCCCACTGCTTATCCCTTTCCCCAATCTGGTCTTTCCTATATCCTCCCCCATTCCTCCTCCCACTTTCTAGTAGGGCAAGATGGCTCTCCCTACTCTAGTGCCTGTATATGTTATTACCCAGTTTCATGTAAAAAATAATAATAATAGGGAGGTGGAGTCAAGATGGTGGCATAGAAGCAGGAAAACTTTATGGCTTCCCCCATAACCACCTCCAATACCTACAAAATATGACTCTAAATAAATTTTAGAGCTCCAGAGTTCACAAAGTGACAGAGAAACAACTATCCTGCTGAAGGTAGCCTGGCAGGCAGACAGGAAGGGTTCATTGCAGCATGCTGGGAGCTGAGCCCAGGCCCAAATGAACCTGTGGTTTTAGCCCCAGGGAGACCTGACCAGCCTAGCTGGAGCATTTGGGACACTGGATCACCTGCAGCAGTGGCAGTTTCCAGAATTATCAGAATGGGGTTAATTATCTCATATAGAAGAGGCAAGAGATAACTGTTACAATGGATGGGAAGAACAAAAAGGCAAAAGGGAATGGGTCAAAATTACTCTCATTGAATTTGGCTTAGGGAGGGAGTAAATTGAGTATCTTGCCCTACTACAGAGTAGGGAGGAAGGGGATGAGAGGTGGAATGATGGAGGGGAGGGTGGGTTGGGGGGAAAGTTGTTAGAAGCAGACACTTGAAAGGGGGAGGAACAAAGTAGAGAATAGAACAAGTGGGGGGTGGGAGAGGATGGAGGGAAATATAGTCAGTCTTTTAAATATGTCCATAGTGGAAATGCTTTGCATAACTCCACATATATGGACTGTATTGAATTGCTTGTCTTCCCAGTCAGGGTGGGTGATGAGGGAAGAAGGGAAAGAATCTAGAATTTAAAGTTTTAAAATCGAATGTTATATATATATATATATATATATATATATATATATATATATATATATATATATATATATATATATATATATATATATATATATATATATATATATATATAATTATTATTATTATTATTACCTACATGCAACTGGGTAATAAGATATATAGGCACTGGGGTAGGAACATCCATCTTGCCCTAATGGAAAGTCAGAGGGGTGATGGGGGAGTATATAGGAGAGAGCAGATTGGGGGAAGTGGCATACAGTGGGATCACTGTTTTGCAGTGGTGGGTAGGAGAAAGATGGGGAGAAAATTTGTAACTCATAATCTTTTGGAAATGAATGATGTAAACTAAAAATAAACATAAGTAATAAGAAATAATAATAATATATATTTTTAAATATTTGATTTTACAACTTTGAATTCCAGATTCTTTCCCTTCCTCCATCATCACCCACCCTTACTGGGAAGATAAACAAATCAATATAGGTTGTGCATGTGTAGTTATGCAAACCATTTCCATAGTGGATATATTGTGAAAGACTGACTTTATTTCCCTCCGTCCTATCCCACCCTCCTCTACTTAGACCTTGTCCCTTTTCAAAAATGTGTCCTTCTAACAACACTCCCCCCAACCTGCCCTCCCCTCCATCATTCTCCCATCATCCCCTTCTACTCCACTCTCCTGTAGGGCAAGATACCCATTTTTAGTGTACATATTATTCCCTTCCTAAGCCAAATTCAATGATAAGTATGTTTGACCCAATCCCTTTTGCCTTTCTGTTCTTCCGCTCCGTTGTAATAGTTATCCCTTGTCTCTTCTATATGAGATAATTTATCCCATTCTGTCTCTCCCCGTTTCCTCTCATTACATTCCTCTCCCACCTCTCAATTTCACCTTTTAAATATTATTCCTTCCTATTCAATTGATCCTGTGCCCACTGTCTATGTATACTTGTACACACATATACACATACTCACATGTGTATTCATATGCACATATACCCTCTTGTATAGACACATATATGTTAGTATACATACATACATATATATATACATTTATATTCCCTTCAATTATCCTTGTACTAAGAAAAGTTTCATAAGTTACAATTGTAGTTTTTTCATGTAGGCATGTTAATAGTTCAGCTTTGACAAGTTCTTTATGATTTCTTTTCCCTGTTTACCTTCTCATGCTTTTCTTGCTTCTTGTATTTAAGTGTCAAATTTTCTATTCCACTCTGGTTTTTTCAGAGTTATAAATTTCTTACAAATTTTCTCTCTGTCTTTCCCTTACCTACCCCCCAAAGCAGCAATCCCACTGTATATCCCCTCCCCTAAATTTCATTGAATGCCCATATTTTCCCCTGAAACATTATACTCATTTTTGCTGGGTAAGTGATTCTTAGTTTTAATCCTAGCTCCTTTGACCTCCAGAATATCATGTCCCAAGCCCTTAGATCCCTTAATGTAGAAGCTTCTAGATACTGTGTTATCCTGATTGTGTTTTCACAATATTCAAATTGTTTCTTCTTGACAGTTTGTAATATTTTCTCTTTGATCTGGGAACTCTGGAACCTGGCTATAACATTTTTAGTTTTCTTTTAGGGATCTTTTTCAAGAGGAGATTGGTGATTTCTTTCAACTTCTATTTTATCCTCTGTGTCTAAAATATTTGGGCAATTTTTCTTGAGAATTTCTTGAATGGTGATTTCTAAGTTCTTCTTTTTTTTTTTATCATGGCTTTCATATAGTCCAATAATTTTTAAATTGTCTCTCCTGGATCTATTTTCTAGGTCGATGGTTTTTTCAAGGAGATATTTCACACATTGCCTTCTATTTTTTCATTTGTTTGGATCTTTTTAATAGTATCTTTATTTCTCATAAAGGCATTCACTTCCATTTGCTCCACTCTAATTCTGAAGGAATTATTCTCTTTAGGGAGCTTTTGAGATTTCTTTTTCCATCTGCCAAATTCAGCTTTTTAAGGCATTCTTCTCCTCATTGTCTTTTTGGGCCTCTTTTGCCATTTGAGTTAGTCTATTTTTTAAGGTGTTATTTTCTTCAGTCAGGTTGTTGACTCTCTTTTCATAATAGTCTTGCATCATTCTCATTTTTCTTCCCAATTTTTCCTCCAGTTCTCTTGATTTTCAAAATCCTTCTTATGCTTCTCTATGGCCTGTAACCAATTCATATTTTTCTTGGAAGCTTTTAATGCAAGATTTCTGACTGTGTTGTCTTCCTTGTGTTCTTGGCTTTGATCCTTTTTTCCCCCAAAAAAGAATCTAAAGTTGGATTGCTCTGCTTGCTTTGCTTCCTTTGCTTGTAATGTTGCCACTCAGTTACTTGACTTATGAGCTCTCTGGCACAGTAGAACTCTGCTTCCAGAGAGGAGAGCTTTGTCCCAAATTGCTGGGGTTTTCACAGCAGTCAGAGCTATTAGGATGATGCTGTCTCTGCATCCCCTACAAACTCTGGCTCACAGGTTGCACACCTCAGGACCACCACTCCAGACCATGATCCAGATTCAGGCAGGTTAAGGCAAGAGCGATTACCTTCTGAATGTTTGCTTGGCCCCCTGACAATCTGCAGGCCAGAAGCACTGAAGCAGTCAAGTGAAGGTGGCTGCATGGCTGAGTCACTTCCACCACTTCTAGCTCCAGGGGTAGGGGCCAGACCCTCTCCTCCATCGCCCCCAGTTCCAACTGAGTTCTACACTGACCTCTCACTTTTTCTTTGGCATTTTTGGGTTGGTAATTCTGGCAAATACCACTGCTGCTGGTGATCCACTCTCCCAAAATCCACTCCAGTAGCTGGTCGGGGCTGCCCTGGGGCTAAAACCAGGGGCTCATGCAGGGCTGGACTCAGCTCCCAGGGCACTGTGATGAACCCTTGCTGTCTTCCTGCTGGGCTACCTTCAAGGGGAGATTTGTTTCTGTCTGTCACTTTGTGGGTTTTGTAGCTCTTAAATTTGTTTAGAGTCATATTTTAAAGGTATTTGAGGTGGGTAGGAGGGGAGCCATAGAGTTTTCCTGCTTCTGTGCCACCATCTTGGCTCCACCTCACAAAGGACACTTTGACTAGACAAATCTCTACTGCTACTGCTTCTTCCCGAAGTATTATAATTCTTTGGAAATTAGTCTGCCCAGGCCAATATCTAACAGGACAAGAAAATACATGTTCATTTTTTGTTAGTCAGACCCACATTTCTGCCTGGAAAGTACTAAAACATTGCCCCACTGAGAGTTGTGTATACCTTTCCACTTGACCATTCCAACCAAATGCCCCCTCCTGTTGTCCCTATCAGTGACCAACGCCAAACCACACAATTTATCTCGAGTCATGGAGAAACCTAAAAGTATCCCTTCTCCCCATTATTTTTGGTGGGGAGGAAACTAAAACCACCCCCATCCAAAACTAAAAAAACGAAACATGTAGTGTGATGAAGCTTGCTTCACTGGTAAAATTGTGTGCCCTCATTATGTTATTATCATTGTTTTCTTATGAAAGAGAAATAAGACAATCCTATTCAACTCATTCTCCTTTCAAAGTACGAACATGAAAATATATTTATTCGGTAAACACAGAAAATGATAAAAACGTGTATTTCAGAGTCTGTTATATCTGGTAAGTTTAGAGGTTGGGTGATTCAGAGAAATCTTGATAGTTACAAAGCGCAAAGAAAAAAATGATTTCATTTACTAATATTGCTATGTTTAAAAGTGAAAATAAAGGTCGAAAAGTAAATATCAGAATTTGAATAACATATTTAAATTCTCATATACATTTTTGACTATAGGTTACATTAATATCAACTCTGTTCTCACATTTTTTTAGTGTGGATTTCTCATCCTAAGGGTTTCACATTTTTTACAAAGCAACAGATTTACTTGCGTAGGTTAACATATTCATTGGATGGCCAGTTACAATATTGCTAGTAAAGACATTAAATGCCAAGTTGACTTTTAACAACTACAAGCTTAAATTGCATCACCTCTAGGTCTTTACTTAAAAGAACAGAAGATAGTAAGTCAAATATCAAAAATTGGGCCACGGATCATTTTGTTACCACTGTAGGAAATAGCCTTTTTCTTTATCCTTATTATCCTAAGAATCAGGATATATCAGTTACCACGAACTAATATCTAAGTATGTAGCCCAGGAAAAGCAACTGCCTTAGAACAAGTTGTCAGGCACAAAGACTTTTGCAGAGTATTTATTATATTACCCTTAAAAGCAAATTCCCATTATGACCTCTCTGACCTGGGACATATTTCCAGTTCATTCTCACAAGCCCCAGAGATAACCACAGACAAGTAGAATCACCCTTGAGATCTCTACTCTAATGGTACAGATCAATTTTCTTCAAAGAGTTTTCACAGGAAGGTACTAAAGAGAATCATCAAAAACTCATCATGGGGCTTCCCACTTGCCTCAATGTGCCTGTAGTAATTCACTTGTGGGCATATTCACCACCATTGGATGGACATTTCTAGGTATATCATTCCTTATCCTTTGCTATAGGCCAGGTATTACTGAAATCCACTGTCTGCTATCATAGGGAACATGCCTACCCCAGAATCATGAGTTTTTATATTCCTATGCTTAATGCAAGGATGCTTAATTCACTTAGAATTCCAACTGTACATTTATATTCAGAAGACCTTGATTTAATTGACTGTTTCAACTCAACAAACATTTATAAACATCTACTATATCCAAGCCTCGGTGAAGGAAATACAAAGATAGAAAATCAAAATTCTCCTTGTCCTCAAGGAACTTATATTTTATTTGGAGAACAAGGGACACAAAGATATGCAAAACCAAAGTAAGGCCAGGAGGAAAAGAACACAGGCAAATGAAGGTATTAAGTAGGAGGTAGAACTTCAGCTGGTCCATAAGTTTCAGTTAGTTGTGTGACCATTACCAATCATTACACCTCATTGTCAGTTAATTCATCTACAAAATGCAACTACTAATACTAGCATTAAATACATATGCTTGTAAAGAAAGACTTTTATAAAGTGTAAAGCACTATATGTGTTAAGGATTAGAGGCCACTAGGTGACACAGTAGATAGAGCATTGGACCTGAAGTCAGAAAGTCCTGAATTCAAATTTGACCTCAGAAGCTTGCTAGATGTGTGACCCTGGACAAATCACTGATCCTTTGTTTGCATCAGTTTCCTCAACTGTAAAATGAAGATAATAGTAGCACCTATTTCTCAGGATTTGTGTAAGTTTTACATATGGTAATATTTTTAAAGTGCTTAACCCAGTACCAGGCACATAGTAGGCACCATATATGCTTATTCCCCTTCCCTGTCCCCAGTCTCAGTTTCTTAGTTGTCTTTTTTGGCATACAGTTTTGTCTCTTTTTTTATGTCTTTCATGTCATCATTAATATAACAGCATTAAATCTACATAATATACTGCCACAGTCTCTAATTGCCTGTGCTGCACAATTTAGCAATCCATTATATTGAAACAAAGAAACACTGAAATGTAGCATTGGTGTTTGGAGGAAAGCTTTAGTTTTTAGAGATTATGTTAACAGAACACAAACTCTGGTAGATTTGATCAAGCTGGAGATTCTTGAGTGCTATATTGGTGACACACCATGTCTTACATTAAGGTACATGTAAAGAGAATCATTGCTAGTAACCTAAGTATGAAACAATGGATTCACTGGTCATGGCAACACAAAAACTTTTAAAAATGCAAAATGATTCAATTCTCAGAGTTTCCATTTTGCATCAATAAACTCATAAACTTTTCTTAAAGTTCTATTATGTATTAGGCAAAAGGATGCAAAAATAAAATGAAATTCCCTGTCCTCAAACAAGTCACATTCCACTGGGCAGAGTCTTGCACACATATAAGTATAAACAAAATGTATGCAAAGTAAATAAATAGCAAATTTGGTTGGAAGGGGAACTAGCAACTGAGAAGATTAGAAAAGGCTTCAAGCAGGAGCAGAAGGTAGGGAATCTGAGATGGAGCTGAGGAAGGACTACATTTCAGACATAATGAATAATCTATACAATGGCACAAACAAGGCATTGGGGGTGGGGGGTGGGACTGGGAATGACGTATATGAAAAATGATGAGCATCCATTGTGGTTGAAACAAAGTGTATTTAAGTGGTATTATTGTGTAATAACTGGTGGAAAGGTAGGCTGAAGATAGATTGTGAAGCATTTTCAAGGCCAAATGAAGAATGAAATTGTCCCTGGCGGCCATTGGAGTTATTTGAGGTAGAAAATAACATGGTCAGACTTGTGTATGAGGAATATCACTTAAGCAACTTGGTGAAGGATAGGTTGGAAAGAAGAGAGCCTTGAGGGAGAGAGATCAATTAGAAAGTTTATTGCAAGAGGTGATGCAATGCCAAGACACATCAAAAGACATGCCAATAGAATTCAGTTTGGAAGGAAGTCTGACAGCCTTTTATGAGCAGATATATAGATAGCTATATTATGTTTATCTATCTATTTTATCTCTGTTGTCATTCAGTCATTTTCAGTTGTGTCCAACTCTTCATGACCCTGTTTGAGGTTTTCTTGCCAAAGATACTGGAGTGGCTCATCATTTCCTTCTCCAGATCATTTTACAAACAAGGAACTGAGGTAAACAGGATTAAGGGACTTGTCCAGGAAGATGAGTCTTCTTTATTTCAGACCTAGTCTAGATGCCCTATATTATCTCCATGCCAGCAGTATTGAGTTTGGAAGGTGGTCTGATAGTCCTTTATGAGTACACACACACATACATGTTTATACACACACATACACATTATATATGTATGTATATATGTACACACACACACACACATAGATAGATAGATAGATCCTCAATTTTGAGTATTACATCAAGAAAATCCCATCCTATGCCCATGGTAACATGCTTCCCACATAATCTGTGACCAATTTGAAAACATTTCTGTACTTGAAGAAATTAGGATGGAGGTGAGGGAGGCTTTTCATTTTTTTATATAAAAATTTTAAATGATCAAGCATTTATATTTTCTCATTCTCACCTCTCCTTAATTTAAAAGAGAATCAAAACTCCTGTAACAGATACACATGGTTAAGAATGCCCACATTGTTTTGCCTCTTCAATCTATACTCTCTCTGTTCAGAAGGTGAATAACACAGATCATATTATCATTATTTCTTTGAAGTCATGGTTGGTCATTGCATTGATAAAAGTTATTAAATCTTTCAAATTTGTCTGAACAATGTTTTTGAAGAAATTTTTCTCCTTATTCTAATCACTTCACTATGAATCAATTCATACATATCTTTTGAGGTTTCTCTGAACACATCACTTTTTTCAATTGTTATGAGATATTGGTATTTAATTACCTTTTTACACTGTCTTTATAAAAATTCGAAGAACCAAGAGATGTCAGCTTTTAGCTATGACTTTGTGAGGAGCTGGGGGGCAAACATATCAAGTGAATGAATGGTAGAAAAGAGGCAAGCGATTGCTTATAATCATATAATTTTTAGAACTTTGATGGACAAGAATTTAACGGCTGAACTCTAAAAGTGTTCTCTCTCTTGAATGATTGAAGAATCACTGGAAGAATATCCACATTGACACTTTCATTACAAATGAAATAAAGGAGTTGTGAATAAATGGAATTATAGTCCACACTTTCTCCTTGGAGAGGAATCAAAGACAGAAACGTGACCTCATGCTTAAAGATAGTGGGAAAAAAAATCACTTCACAGGATATTCCATCATTTCATCTAGCATTTTCATAATGACCAGAACCATAATGGACACCACAAAGGTAATGCAACTTAGGTGCCAATATCTGTTGTAAATGACAGAACACTTGATGAAGTCTATGAAAAACTTCACAAGCCTCCTCCAAAGAAACCTCCCCCTCCCAAAAAAAAAGATTAGAACCATTCATGTTTGGAAATATAATGATTCATTATATTGTGATTGCTAAGCTGACTCTCTTCAAAGTATTAATAGATAAAACTTCTCCAAGACAAAGTAATATCTCAAATACAAGATTATAGTGTTCCTGGTTAGCATTACCCATGTAACTATTATTTTATGTATCTTAGTTAGTTATATATCCTGGAATTTTTTTTTGATTGCTATGAGACAGTGGGCACAGAGAATACAATAGGGTTCATATTAATGACTCAACTGACACAGTCAGTAACATCTCCTTCCCTCCCTCCCTCCCTCCCTCCATCCCTCTCTCTCTGTCTCTCTCTCTCTTTCTGTCTGTCTGTCTGTCTGTCTGTCTGTCTGTCTGTCTCTCTCTCTCTCTCTCTCTCTCTCTCTCTCTCTCTCTCTTTCTCTCTCTCTGTCTCTTTCTCTGTCTCTCTCTTCCTCTGTCTTTCTATGCCTCTCTCTTTCTCTTCACCTAAGTCAGATGCCATGAACCCCCGAAACCCCTGAAATCACAGGATTCTGACAATAAGGTACTGTTGTTGTTAACTTTGACATTAACCTTGTCTTCTTGATATAAACCAGAATCATACAGTCATAAATGGAGAATTAAAAGAGACTTATGGATCACAGAAATAAATCCCTCATTTTACATAGTAAAAAAGGGAAGCAGCCCAAAATTATATAATTCACACAGGATCAAATAGATACTACTTGTTGGCATAAGGATTTAACCCAGGTCTTTCTGACTCTAAGTTCAGCTGTCTATCCTTTATAACACATTGCATTATAAGAATTCTGTACAAAGAAGCCAAAAGGGTGGGAATGTATTGAAATCTTATCACTATATCCTCACATCCTCATATCATAACGTATATCCTAGTAGGAATGAGAGCCTAACAATAACCAAAATGTAATGACATAAGTAGAAAGCAAAGGAACATATTATTTCACTTAAATTCCTATTCTTTAGAGCCAAATATTTGTTTTATGGAGAAATAATAGAGTGAAATGAGATCTGGACACAATTGTAGAAATTCTGTTATAACACTAGTATCCTAATGTTATAGATAAAGCGAGATAAGCAGTCCTTTCTCCCAGAACCTTCTCATTTGTGACTTGTCATCAAGGCTTTTGATCTATACTAGACCAACAATACAAAGGACAAATCAAGGGGAAAATTACCTGGGAAGATGAATAATTTCAAGGGTATGAGATCCTTTTTATGAGAAAATGAATCTCATTCACCTTATCAGAGTTACAACCAAGAAAAGAGCTATTCCTCCCCTATGTGACAATTTTAAAAATTCAGCTTGGGAATCTATCACTTCTGCCTGGGATTATTTAAATATGGAATGAATGTTTTCTAAAGTGCTTGTATTCAATAGAAAAAAATGTGACACGCATAACGACATAAAGAATGCTTTTTTAAAATCACAGATATTTCTGAAAGGGCTTTTTTCACATTTATTTTAAATCATTTCTCACTGTATCAGAATTCACATTCATATAGCACTTGATGCTTCATAAAGCACTTTTAAAAAAAAAACAGCCCAAGTAGATACTGCAAGTAGCATAATTTCTATTTCACAGATGAGGAAAACAAGGCAAAGGCACCTGAAATTACTTGTCCAAGGTCTTATAATGAGTAAGAGGCAGAACTATTACTCAAAACTCTAGTATTAATTCAATTGTATCATATCAAAAGGAAAACTATATATTTACTCTTCATTCATTCAATTATTTAGCTGTAAGATCTACAAGATGATAGGCCTTCAGTCCACTTCATGTGTAAATTTTTCAATTTGTTTTTCTTCAACTATTTATAATTTGGTCCTTTCATATAAATATACAAATAGATGAAAGACAGAGAGTGACAGGGAGATAGAGACAGAAGGACTGAAAAAGAAACAGAGATAGGGAGAGTCACACACAGAGAGAGCATGTCTTTAATATCTCCTGAATATTTCTGACATTACATATAAAACTCATGGTCAAAAATGAACAAAGAGCTTTTCATTTTATGAGTGAAGCAAATTAGGCTATTAGCACAACACGAAAAGCAGTGCAGTCTATAGTATGATCACAATGGAAATGAGAAAGAGTCTTTAGAATGGAAAATTCACAATGCTTTTTAATGACTTCAATCATTTACTGAGAATAATACACTGATGATGCTTTTGGTCCTTGAATACTGATATTAGCTCCCATAGTTCCACAGATTTGCAAAGTGATATTCTGGTAATGAGACAAGGACATGTGTGTATAATCACAGTTGCACTGGCAAATGTTTTGTAACCAGATCTCTTAAAAAAAAAAGTACTCACAACACACTTTTAAGTTTGATTTTCATTTTTAACATTTTCTATTATTTTTATTTTTAATTTATGGAATAGAACAAGCATTAATATAACATAGTAAAATAAAAAAGATGAAACTGCAAATCTATAATGTACAACTTTCAAAAAAAATGAAGTTATTAAGCAAATTTATTTTTTCTCTACCATTTTCTTAAGGCTAGGCCATCAATGAAATCATAAATCATATTCTCATTTGTAGTTTTTATGGATGTCTGAAAATTAAATATTTGGCTCTTGCAAGCAAGTACAAACTGATTTCAGGACAATCTTAAGTATAATAATCATGTAGTAAGATTTAGAATATCTCATATTGTTATTTTTGACTTTTGTTTTTATCTGGAAATTTATCTGGGGAAGGATCTTGAAGAGCATATTTCATGTAGCTATTCCCTCTTTAATGAAGGCACAGCTTTGTTCTGTGTGCCTTTGGATCTGGAAACTCCCTTAGGAAATGAATTGGATGTGAACAATCTACTACTTAGTAGTGAAACCTATGTCCTTTCTAGGAATCATTTCCTAACTTTTCAGGTATAGCAATAAGAGATCCCATATTTTGCTAATTGATATTTTTTCCTATATTCATTTCAAATAATTGATCCTGAAGAATGACTACATGTGTTATTCAGTAACCATTATTACTATTATTGGTAAAATTTAAATCTGCTATTGTTCTACAGTTTTATTTTTCTGCTTTATCTCTTCTAGCTTTAGTTAGAAGGGTCATATTTGTCCCATAGGAGTTTTTCAGAATCTTTTCTTTATTTTTGCAAACAATTTATTTAATATTAGAATAATTATCCCCTGAATATAAAATAGAATTTGCTTAAAATGCATCTGATACTGATTCCCTCTGTCACAATTCCCAAAAAGTTAATTTGTCCACCAATAGTACATTAGTGTCCCAATTTTTCCACATCCCCTCCAGAATTTGTCATTTTTCTTTTCTTTTGTTAGCCAATATGATACTAGTGGTGTAGTATTTCAGAGTTGTTTTAATTTCCATTTCTCTAAATAGTAATGATTTAGAATTCTTAAACTGTGTGCCATGATCTCATAGTTTAAGAAACACTTGAGGGGTCACAAGTAGAGAAAGTTTAAGAAATTCCGAAGCATTTTTTGTGTGACTTTTGACAGATTTGATTTTTTTCGTCTGAAAACTGCTTGTGTGTATCCTTTGACCATTTATCGATGGGGGAATGGCTTGGTTTTTTGTTTTGTTTTTTTTTTTTTATATAAATTTGGCGATGTTTCCCACTAAATTTCAGAAAGGAGACCTTTGTCAGAGAAAGTTCATGTAAATCTTTCTCCTCAGTTTCCTGTTTTCCTCTTAATTTTGACTACAATTAGTTTTGTTTGTACAAAATATTTTTAATTTCCTGCATTCAAAATTATCTATTTTACTCTCCACATCCACTTTCTTTCATCTTTGGTCATAAACTCTTTCCTTATCCATAGATCTGATAAATACATTTTTCCATGTTCACTACTTTACTTTTGTTATCAATATTTATATCTAAACAATTTGTCCATTTTGACTTTTAATTGGAATTCAGAGTGAGATGTTGGTCTATGCCTAGTCTCTGCTGGAATTTTTCCGCCAGTTTCCACAGAAATTTTTGTCAAATGGTGAGTTCTCACCCCAAAAGCTTGAATCTTTGGGTTTATCAAACACCACATTACTATATTCATTTACTGCTATCTATTGTGTACTTAATCTATTCTGCTGATCCATCATTCTATTTCTTGGCTTGCAACAGATTGTTTTCATGATCACCCCTTTGGATAGTGCCAGGTTGTTTTCCTTATTTGTTTTTTTTTTTCATTGATAACCTTGATATTCTTAACCTTTTATTCTTCTAGATGAATTTTGTTATTTTTTTTAGCTCTATAAAATAATTCTTTGGTAATTTGATTAGTATGGCACTAAATAAGTAGATTAATTTAGGTAGAATTGTCATTTTTACTAAACTGGCCCAGTCAACTCATGAGCAATTAATACTTCTCTAATTGTTTAGATCTTTATTTGTGTGGGAAAATATCTTATAATTGTTTTCATGGACTCTCTGGATTTGTCTTGGCAGATGGATACCCAAATATTTTACACTGTTTGTAGTTCTTTTTAATGGATTTTTTTCTTTATATTGCTTCCTGCTGGGTTTTGTTGTAGTATATAAAAATGCTGATTATTTATGTGGATTTATTTTATATTCTGCAAGTTTGTTGAAGTTTTAAATTGTTTCAACTAGTTTTTTAGTTGATTCTTTAGGGTTCTCTAAGTATAAAATATGCAAAGAGTGATTTCTTCCTCATTGCCTATTTTTATTCCTCCAAATTCTTTTTCTTGTGTTATCTCTATACCTAGTAATTCTAGTACAATATTGAATAATAGTGGTGATAATAGGCATTCTTGTTATGCTCCTAATGGTATTGAGAAGGCTTCAAATTTATCCTCATTTCCGATAATCCTTGTTCTTATTTTTAGATAGATACTACTCACTTTAAAGAAAGCTCAATTTATTTCTATTTTCCCCTAAGTGTTTGTAAAAGGTACAGATATATTTTGTCAAAAAAAAATTCTTTATCAATCGGTATAATCCTATGATTTTCATTGTTTTAGTTTTTGATATGGTGATTGCTTTCCTTATATTAAACCATCCCTGCATGCTTTGTATAAATCCCATCTAGTCATACCATATTATTTTGTGACATATTGCTGTAAGCTCCCTGCTAGTATTTTTTAGATCAATATTCATTATCAGAATTGATCAATTGTTTTCTTTCTCTACTTTTGCTCTCCCCAGTTTAGGAATCAAAATATACTTGTTTCACAAAAGTTATTTGGTAGGACTCCTTCTTTGTCTATTTTTTTTTTCAAATTGTTCCTACAGTACTGAGATTAATTGTTCCTTAAATGTTTGGTAGAATTCACTTGTAAATCCATCTGGTCCAAGGGATCTTTTCTCTTAGGGAGCTCATTAATGGCTTGTCCATTTGTTTTTCTATGATAGGGTTATTTAAGTTTCCTTTTTCCTTTTCTGTTAATCTGGGCAGTTGATATTTTTATAAATATTTATATATTTCATTTACATTGTCAGTTGTACTGTCATAATTGGCAAAATATCTCCTAATAATATATTTAATTTCTTCTTCATTGAGGATGCAGTCACCTTTTCATTTTTGATATTGGTAATTTGGTTTTCTTATTTCTCTTTTAAATCAAATTAACCAGTGGTTTATCTATGCTTTCATAAGCCAGCTCCTAGTTTTATTAGTTTGATTTTTAATTTTCAATTTTATTAATCTCTCCTTTGATTTTATAGATTTCCATTTTGGTGTTTAATTGGGAATTTAAAATTTGATCCTTTTCTACTTTTTTTGTTTCATACCTGATTTATTGATATGCACCTCCTTCCTTCCTTCCTTCTGTCCTTCCTTCCTTCCTTTCTTCCTTCTTTCCTTCCTTCTGTTCTTCTGATGTACTGACTTAGAGATATAAAATTTCCCCTAAATATTGCTTTGGGTGCATCATGCAAATTTTGGTATATTGTTTCATTGTTTTCATTTTCTTTAATGGAATTATTGGTTGCTTCTATGATTTGTTCTTTGATACACTCAGTCTTTAGGATTCTATCATTTAGTTTCCAATTAATTTTTAATCTATGCTTCAACTGTTTATTAAATTTAATTTTATTTCATTATGGTCTGAAAAGTGTGCATTTAATATTTCTGCTTTTCTCCATTTGAATGTGAGGTTTTTATGCTCTAATACCAGTACTTCAAAAGGAATTATGAGTTCGCTTTCCTGGTAAGTTAAAAACTATTCAATTTTGCAATTCTGAAATGTTTAAAGGAAGAACTAATGAACTGTAGCAGTGGGTGTAATAGTAATCTGTTTAGCAGGATACTTAGCACTTAGTACTAAGTGCTAAGTGTGGAAGGGGCAAACCCTGTCCCATTGTTGAGAAGGCATGAACTCCCCTGTTGATGTGGAAGAAGGGGATTGGCTGAGGTGT
>CM053580.1:205377702-205444935 GCA_028627135.1 Pseudochirops cupreus | reverse complement strand
TCCTTCCTTCCTTCCTTCCCCTCTTTCTATAAGATTTTACCTTTTTGTAAAATTTATGAGGATTATATTATGCTCCAATGACTTATTAGATAATTATATGACTTATAAAGAATTAAAACCAGAGTTACTAGTAAATACTGAGGAGTGTGTGTATGTGCGCGCGTGCGTGCGTGCGTGTGTGTGTGTGTGTGTGTGTGTGGTGTGTATGATAGTCAATGTAACCATTCTGCAAGCATCTTAAAGAAACAACTCCACACCTCCACCTGGAAGTACTGGAGACACATTTTAACAACTAAAGCGGCAGTGGGAGAAAGGGGCTGATTGTACCTGCTGCACCTCTCTCCCCCTGTGCTTGCGAATAGGTTATAAGCAACATGATCTGTTGACATTTTCACTGTATTTTGCAGAAAAAAGAGCGTGAAATCTTAATAAACAAATCAACACATGCTTACAATGCCGGAAAGATGACCCACCCTCCAAACATGCCAAAGGACCCCGCTCCCTCGGGGATCTCGAACGCAACTCCCGTTCCAGTAAAGCCCGCGGAAGAGAAGCCTCCTGAAAGTAAAAAGACTTACAACAGCATCAGCAAAATAGACAAAATGTCCCGAATCGTTTTCCCAGTCCTGTTTGGCACTTTCAACTTAGTGTATTGGGCCACGTATTTGAACAGGGAACCAGTCATTAAAGGAGCCACGCCTCCAAAGTAAGTTTCCGGACTCCCCAAGCCTATGAGAGCCATACTTCCAGCAGAAGGATACCAAGGAGAAATTGGAGCTCTCCAAGACTTGATATTCGGGCAACATCTTTCAGGAAATTTTTGCATGTTTAATGATATGTACAAATACTATTGCCTTGATTGTTTTTACATGTAACCTCAGATGTTTCAAAGAAATGACATTGACGATGGCGGCTCCCCAATATTCCGGAAGGTCAGAAGATGCTGAATAGCACCCACCTGTTCAGGGTCTTATTTGCTAGTTTACAAACAAGACAAGTTATATTTTTTAACTGCTCCAAGTATTACATACCAACGTTTTTATACTTCGAATGTCAATTCATACTAATTTTCCCAGCTGATAAAAATATTTTGGGAATTGTTCCATGACTATTACTTGAACAAAAATCCAGGTCATAAAGATTGTAAAGAACATAATTCCATTTTAAAGAAACTATGAGCTTTCACATACAGAATAAATGACCTTAGCTAATTTTCACTCGTTCGAAAATTTAAAAGTACTGCATGAGCTTAAGTTAAGAAATAAAATAAGAAAATATGTATGCAGACAAACTAATGGCAGAAATAGATCATATGTTAGACTAACAGAATATTCTCCCCAAAACAAACAACTCTGGATAAAGTTCTCTTGAGAAAAAAAAAAATCATGTTTCTCCCCATTAACCAAAATAAGTAGCACAGAAAGTAAGGGAAACATGAGCACAGAAAAATGGTTTAGAGACGACTTTGGAATCTTGGCCCATGTATTAAATGTATCTGAAACATACCATCTCCTCGCTACTGCCAGTGTGTTTTGCTTCAGTGGTGAGAATCTGTAATTAGTTATTTTCAATTTTATTGCCTTGTAAGTAATTCATGACTGATTCATTGCTCTAGTAGCTTTTGTAAATTAATCTTAAATGTTTATTAAATAAAAAATTCTACTCTTGTGGGTAAAATGTCATCTTTTATAGCAAACATTAAGATTTTGCTGGAGTTATTTTTTAAACAAATTCATGAAGAAAATTCATCCAATAAAGAGCTTGACAAATTGTTGTCAGGTGATCTTTATTTCTTTGGGTCATGTTTTTATTTAATCAATCGTGGTGCTTGGTAATAAGTATCATTTTCCAAAGCTGAAGTTTAACGTTATATAAGCTCGCCAAAAGTCTAGAAATGAAAGATTGTTTTCCACATTTTTTTTAGTTAAATAGTGTGTTCATAACTTCTCTCATTCATTTCCTGGATTATACAGTCTTCTTTCCCTGAAGGAGGAGTAGTCATACAAACTATGAGACATTTTCCAGGTAATCAGTGGCACCTCTCAGTTTATTTTCTTTTCACATTAATATAATAAAATTATTACAAGATAGGAAGACACAAGATAGGAAGAAACTTTCAGGTGAGATATTAATGAAGAAATCTCTTCTACTTTTTGACTTTTGGTTCAACATACTGATTAAAACAAAAGAGAAAGTCAAGATATATGTTAGTTCTGCTCCCCCCCCCCCTTTGTTTTACAAACAGCATAAGAGAACTGAGAATTTTTTTAAGTGGTGGTGTAAAAATTATTGAAGACATTAAAGTTCATATTCCTATAAAATCCCATTTAAATACTCATGTTGGACAAAAACCCATGGACGAAATCATAGAATATTTGTATCTTTTGTTTGAATAACAATGTAGTTTAGTTAGAGACACTCATCAGGTTAGCCATAAGGTCAATATTTAGGTTCTAGAAACTCTTGAAAACAAGGAACTAGTTAAGCTTTTAAAAAATTGCAATCTGAATAGGTAAAGACTGTCCAGACCGATGAAATCAAAGATCTTTCAAATATTCAATTACTTGGGACAAAAATAAGACTGAGGTTACTGTTTACAGTCTCATCTTATAAATGAGAACAACCTATTATATCCCCATGTGTACTTCAAAGATGTAGTCTGAACATTAAAGCTAAATCCATATTATAAAGAGGCAATTTATGAGTATAACGATTGCATTCCTAAACACTTCTTCTAAAGATGTAATTGTAGTCTGTGTAATACTGTGGAACAATTAACTCTCAGTTATCTGTGACAAGGAGAAGAAGAATGGACTTGTATCATTGAAACAAAGAATTTCTCCCCTTTAAGTTTTAACAATCAGTCTTTCATCAGTTGAGGTAAACTAAAGAATTACAAAATTTCTTGCTCTATATTTCACTTCCCATCCTTTATAACAGATGCATCAAACATGTTGTGCATGCATCACACAAGACTCCCAAACTAGATTAAAATGTAGTTCCTATATGAATCTAATATGTTGATGTGGTAATAAAAATAATACATGTAAAGTATATGTCTTAGTTGATATGCAACCCATAAGGATCTTTATTTACAGTTTAGTAGCCTCTATTCTAGTTAAGTTTTGACACCATAACCTTAGAGGTAAATGTATTTTGAAAAGTAGTGAAAAATCTAAAACATGATCAGCAGACTCTATCAGGTAAAATCTCATTTTGTAATATATCACATTTTCTGGATTTTGAAATTTCCTACTATCTTAATATATGCTCTGTCTTTGTTATTCTTTTTTATGATGGGGTTTTCTGACTATAATTTTAAGAAGTGAACACTTATTTTGTTCAAATTCCTATTAGCATAAGTACAACAAAGACCTCAAGAATAATTAGGGAATCTGAAAGTCATAAGGGATCTTAGAAATCATTTAGTACAACCTGTACCTGACCAGAAATCCCTAAGGCAAGTGATTTTAATCTCAAATAGAAAAGTCTGGGAAGGGAGGTCACTAAATCTACGTTAGGATCCCCATGGGGTGCATATTATCTTGGAACATCACATTTTAATATCATTTTTGTTTTTTTGTATTTATTTATTTTGTTAAATACTTTCCACTTTTAATCTGATTTAGCCTGGACATCTTTAGTAGAGAGCCTAAACTGCAATGTCAACAAGTGGTTAGCTGGCCTCTGCTAAGTTTCCAGTAGCGAAAAGAATACTCAACAGAAAAGCTGGAAGACTTGACTTTGAGTCATTTGGATTCTAGGGATTTTTATTCCTTACATATTATGCATACTAAGTAATTTTAAAAAAAGCTGTAAAGTTAAAAGGTTAGTTAAATGACCTTTAAGTTCTTTTTTCACTTTCATTTTGGAAATCTATGTGCACCTCCAAGGATGGGGAACTTAGTATTCAAAAAAAGGCTTGGGTATACTTTGGGGCCTTCTTATTTATGTCTTATCCTCCTTGCCAAAGTGGATCTTGGGAAATTTATTTTCTGGCACTCCTCTAAGGTTAGCTGCCAGACCCTGTGCAAGTCACTTAACCCTGTTTGCCTCAGTTTCCTTATCTGTAAAATGAGCTGGAGAAGTAAATGGCAAACTTCTATAGTGTCTTTGCCCTCCAAAAATGGGGTCACAGAGAGGAAGACACACCTAAAAATGACCAAACAACAATGATAACTTTGGAAATACTTTGGCTTACAGAGATTTAAAACATAGCACCAATTGGAATTACAGAGTAAAAGGAGACATAAGAGATTCACATTCAAATCTGTGTTAAGAACTTGATTCTTGCAGAGGATCTCCATCTCCTGGGTATTTGGATTGTCCCAATCACTTATACTATTAGTTATGTCACCCTGGAAGAGGCTAGAGCATGCTGAATTTGTGACATTTGCTGGACTCTGCCAACATGTTTCTTCTGCTTTCTCCCTCTTCCCCTAAAATCTCCCCCCTTGGTGTGTTCCTTCCATAACTGCCATACTGAGGCAGGCTTGAGGTCAGGCCCTCCTTACTCTAAATTTTGCTAGCATCACCCCCCCATACACACACCACACATAACAATCTCCTCTTAATCCTTGTTGCCCCAATTCCTACCAGCTCCACATATGTTCAGCTTCCTTTTATGTGTTTGTTGTTAGGTAATTTTTCAGTCACAACCACCTGGCAAAGATACTGGAGTGGTTTGTCCTTTCCTTTTCCAGCTTATTTTCCAAGTGAAGAAATTGAGGCAAAGTTAAGTGATTTGTCCAGGGTCACACAGTTAGTAAGTGTCTGACATCAGATTTGAACTCAGGCAGATAAGTCTTCCTGATTCTTAGCCCAGTGCTCTCTCCACAGCGACAACTAGCTGCCCCCTTTATGGACTATCTTCCTCCCCTACAACATTCAGCTTCTTCAGAGCAGGAACTGCATTTCTTTTTGCTTCTATTATTTCCAAGTCCCGCAAATAGTAGATAATTAATTAATGCTAGTTGACTTAACAGACTTACCTCTATGCCATGCTGCTCTCCCTCTTTCTCTACAACAGTTGTACCACTACTCTTTCCAGTTAGTGCTTGACTACTCCACTGTATTTTTGCTCTGTTCCCAGCCTTGTATTATGGATTCCTCTCTACGGTTTACTTTCCCACTTTTCAGCTCCATCCAACAGATGGTGCTCATTAGCTGCTCTCTTTAAGATGGATCCCAGAGCAACTGACCCATACACTACGGATCTTCAGCTGGCAGAACTAGAATTCTTTAATGTCTCTAAGACAGGGAACTCCAACCTGTTCAAATGTTCTGTTGGTGGTGGTGGTTTGTTTTAACAGCCGCCAAAATGGCTCATAAGGAACTTGTAGCAAGACTTCTCTCCTGAAGGGTTTTTAGATGGATCTCTGTTTCCCACTTTATTCTGCTCACGGTTAATGCCCCTCTTTCCTCAGTGCAGGGTAGCTTGTATACTATTCATGTAAACTACTAAGTCCTTGATGCTTCAGAAGTTCAGTGCTACCTGTATTCTGTTTAACATTTTCCTCTTGGGCAGCCACTAGTTAATGCAAGTTATTCTGGAGTGATCTGCAAATGGGCATGGGAGAGACTTTCAAAACAAGGACCTATGACTTAGAGGTACAAGGTTTAAAAAAAAAAAACAAAAACCTATACTGTGTGTAAATCCCAGGGTTTGGTATTGGAGGATATTCTAAGTTTACATCAGGCACTGTCCCTCTCCTGTGAAATTTCTAAAGTCATAATTCAGAGACGGTGGAGATTATTTTTGTCATTGAATTGTTTTCAGTCGTATCCAACTCTTCTTGACCCCATTTGGGGCTTTCTTGGCAAAGATACTGAAGCACTTTGTCATGTCCTTCACCAGATCATTTTACAGATGAGGAACTGAGGCAAAGAGGGTTAAGTGATTTGTTCAGGGTCACAGCTAATAAGTATCTCAGGCCACATTTAGACTCAGGAAGATGAGTCTTCCTGACTCAAGGTCTTGCACTCTATCCACTCTGCCACATATTTGCTCACATTACTTTTAGTTGTGAGATCAAGCCATGGACAATGTTATTTTTATCTAAATATTCAACTTAGTATATATCATAAGACTAACATGAGTGCTTTTTTCCCCTAAGCTTATAAATAATTTGCAAAGAATACTCACTGAATAAATAAATTAATATTATTTCCCATCAGCATCCATTATACTTAGAAAGTAAAAAATAATTTAAAATTATAACCAAGTTTGAATCTTATATGATCCTGTTCTTATAATAAATCAACTTGTAAATATTGTAAAATCTTACAATACATTGACTTGGAGCATATAAACACAAGCAAGCAGATTTAAATGTTTATTCTAATTGAATGGTTACTGTGACTTCCAGATTAATAACTTTTTAATCAAAGAGTGAAATTTATTTGTGTAACTATAGACCTAGCTATAACTTTCATTGCGTTATTCAGTACCAAAGAATTACATGCATGAAATACGAGAGATAATTAAAATTTTAAAAAGAAATTTACTTTTATTTACCAAATACAAGCAGCAGTGTTTAATAGAGAGACAGTAAAGTGTGCTGAAAAGAGTGTGAAAGTGGAAAAACTAAAATTGTTTTACATCCTTTCTTTGTCATTAGCTGTGTGATTTTGGGTAAACCGTTGCCTCTGTCCAGGTTTCAGTTTCCTCAATTGATTAATAATGTATCCTCTCTTAGGTCACTCCCAGTTTTACATTCTATGAGGTTCATCATCACAACTATTATAGAGTTTTAGAAAAATTCTCTTTAAGATTCCACTGCTAGGCATATAATCCAAAAGGTTTCATTGAGAAAAAGAAAGACTCTATATACATGAAAATATTGATAATAGCAGGTTTTTTTTGGTAGCAAAGAAATGGAAACAAAGTAGATGCTCATTGATTAAAAAACTGTGAAGGAAATTGTGGCATGTGAATTTATTGTATTGGGTGTAAGAAATAAGGAACATTATGAATACAGAGAAACATGGAAAGACATGAACTGAAGTAAAGTGCAGTAGGCAGAATTAGGAAAACAACATATATAATGACTATGATAACATTAATGAAAAAGAAGCAAAACCACAAAACAATGGAAGCCAAATCCTCTTGAAATTATGAAGATCAAACTTGGCTATAAAGATAAAAGGAGTTTCAGCCATTCCTTTATTCCTTTACAAAGAACAGAATCAATTAGTTTGAGAAACTACAAATAATTTTGGAATGTTTAATTGGTTTTCCTGATTTTTTCTGTTCTTTTAATTGCTTAACAAAAAAATCTTTTGTTGTAACAAATAGCTCTCTGACATGAAGAATAAGGAGAGTTACAGGGGAAATTTAGGTGATATTAAAACAAAAGAAACCAATACAATATTTTATAATCATTTTTTTAAATCTTTAAACAGAAAAAAAGGTCTCTTGAATGTAGTCAACATCCTATTTTGAGGAGTAAACAAGAAGCATGATTATTAACCTATAGAAGACAACAGGAGAACTTATTTTATTTCATTTTTTAATTGATTTGTTTATTTACTTTTAGTTTACAAAATTTAGTTCCACTATCCCTTGAGTTTTCAAATTTTCTCCCCTCTCTCTCCTCCCACCCATGGTGGCATGCAATCAAGTATAGGATCTGCAAATATTTTCACATTAGACATTAGTCTGGTTGTATAGAAGGGTTGTAACCAATGGAGTGAACAATGGGAAAGAAGAAAGAAAACCAAACATGGAAAAGAACGATAGCATGTAGATTGCTTCAGTCTCCATTTAAACTCTGTTCTTTCTAGATCTTTCTCTGAATGTAGACATCTCCTCCCATCCTGAGACTTGTAGAGCTGTCTTATACCTGTGCATTGCTGAGAAGAGTCCAGTTTATCAGAGTTGGTCATCACACATATAATGCGTCTCTGATTGTGTACAAATTTTTCCTGGTTCTGCTCTTCTCACTTAGCAACAGTTTGTATATGCCTGTCCAGGTGAATATGAAGACTGTCTCCTCCCCATTTCTTATAGCACAGTAATATTCCATTACATTCATATACCACAGCTTGTTTAGCCATTCCCCAAATGATGGGCGTCCCCTATATTTCCAGTTTTTTGCCACCACAAAGAGAGCTGCAATAAATATTTTTGTACGCATGAGTCTTCCTTCCTTCATTTGGTCCTTTCTTCTTTCCTTCACTTCTATGATCTCTTTGGGATACAACCCTAGAAATGATATTACTGGGTCAAAGGGTATGCAATTATTTATAGCCCTTTGGGCATAGTTCCAGATTGCTCTCCAGAATGGTTGAATCAATTCAGAACTCCACCAACAATGCATCAGTGTCCCAATTTTTCCACATCCTCTCCAGCATTTGTCATTTTCCTGTTTTGTCGTCTTCGCCAATCTGACTGGTGAGGTGTGGTACCTCAAAGTTGTTTTGATTTACATTTCTTGAATCAATAGCGATTTAGAGTATTTTTTCATATTCTTATAGATATCTTTAATTTCTACCTCTGAAAATTGCCTGTTCATATCCCTTGACTATTAATCAATTGGGGAATGATTTGTATTCTTATAGATTTTACTTAATTCTCTGTATATTTTAGAAATGAGGCCTTTATCAGAGATCCTGGTTGTAAAAATTCTTTCCCAGTTTCCCACTTCCCTCTTAATCTTGGTTACATTGGCTTTGTTTGTACAGAAACTTTTCAATTTAATGTAATCAAGATTATCCATTTTGCATTTTATAATGCTCTCTAACTCTTCTTTGGTCATAACATCTTCCCAACTCCATAAATCTGACAGGTAAACTATTCCTTGCTTCCCCAGATTACTTGTATTATCAGCCTGTATACCTAGAATGTGCATCCATTTAGATTTGACTTTGGCGTATGGCGTTAGATGATGGTCTATGCCCAGTTTCTGCCATACTATATTCCAAGTTCCCCAGCCGTTTTTGTCAAATAGTGAGTTCTTATCCCTAAAACTGTGGTCTTAGGGCTTATCAAACAGTATATTACTATAATTGTTGACTATTGAGACTTTTGTACCCAATCTATTCCATTGATCCACTACTCTATTCCTCAGCCAGTACCAACCAGTTTTTATGACTGCTGCTTTATAATACAGACTAAAATCTGGTATGGCTAGGCCACCTTCCCTAGCATTTCTTTTCATTAATTCCCTCAATATTCTGGACCTTTTATTCTTCCAAATGAATTTTGTCACTATTTTTTCTAGTTCTATAAAGTAATATTTTGTTATATTGATTGGTATGGCATTAAAGTATGCAATATAATTTAGATGAAATTGTCATTTTTATTATATTAGCTGACCCAGCCACAAGCAATTGATGTTTTTCCAACTAGTTAGATCTGATTTTATTTGTGGGAAAAGTGTTTTGTAGTTGCGTTCATAAGGGCACTGGGTTTGTTTTGGCAGGTAGATTTTATTTTTAATATATTTTATAATGTCTACAGTAAATTTAAATAGGGTTTCTCTTACAATCTCTTGCTGTTGGACTTCATTGGAAATATATAGGAATGCTGAGGATTTGTGTGCGTTTATTTTATATCCTGCAACTTTGCTAAATTTATTGTCTCAAGTAGTTTTTTACTTGATTCTCTAGGATTCTCCAAGTATATCATCATATCATCTGCAAAGAGCGATAGTTTAGTCTCTTCTTTGCCTAATTTGATTCCTTTGTTTTCTTTTTCTACTCTAATTGCTACTGCTAACATTTCTAGTACCAGATTAAATAAGAGGGGTGATAGTGGACATCCTTGTTTCACCCCTGATCTTATTGGAAATGCTTCTAGTTTATCCCCATTACATATAATACTTGCTGATGGCATTAAGTAGATGGGCAGCAGAATTTCTAAGATGCTTTTATTTCACATTTCCGTTTGATACTTGAATTATGTACATATTTTGTGGCACAGACTGCATTGACAAAATTCACTAAATGGACATTAGTCAAAGGATCTCTTTTCTTTCTACCATGGAAATAGGGTTAGGGTATGACAGATACCAATGCAACCTAGTATTGGTCCAGCTTCTGGTAAGAGAAAACCTTTCTAGCTATACTCTATGAGGTTATTCACTTCTCATGTTTATGTTTTATTCTGAATATAAAAAATCACAAAATGAGAATTTCTATATGTAGCACACACATTTTGACAATTAATTACCCCTCTCCTGGTTCTAGGAAGGGTTATGGACAGTTTTTCTAATACTCTTACACCAAGCCTCTGTTAAATGTGTTTTCCAAACTGATCACCTATTACCTTATTCACAATATTACCAATTAATATCTAATTAATGTCATTTTGTTTTGTACAAAGGGATATTTAGTGCTCTCTTCAATACAATACATATTTTAGTTTTATTCAACTAACATTAAACTAAAATTGGAATGGTCCTGTGCAAAGATGACAAACAAATTCATTTCACATTTTAAAAAACAGGAATTAACTGAAAAGGTATATTAAGAGCTGGAATACTGTAATCTTCTAAACCAGGAACACACTTTTTTTTTTGCTACCTCTGTTCTTGAGAGAGTGGCCTTACACTTCTAGTAGTCAGTACCAAACATTACTCCCACCAGGTTATTATCTGAGTTGGTATAGCCAATGGATGAATCAATCTCTTTCTTAAAGGGTATGTTGTCTCTGTTACCAGGTCAGATCAGAATGGGTAAGTTAAAGATGTTGTTCCTCAGGATGGGCTTTTCACCAGGCTTTTGGCTGCTATGGGTATAAGCCATACTCTTCTATTGGCTTCAGTTGCTGAACCTCTATGGTTCTTCCCATATTTTGAGGTGCACAAGCTCATAGTATGGTTCTTTTACATCTGAGGTACTTATTCTCCTGAGATCAGAGAAGAATAGATGCAAAAAGACAAAAAGAAAGAGTAGAACAATGCATGTACAACTGATGGTGGTCACAGCTGCTACCCACTGTCCCACTTGGAGACTAAACAAAACTTCCTCCTCACTTGAAAACCCCTCAGAAGAGAATATGCTCTTGTTCAGCTCTTGTATGGCCACTCATTTCTGGCAAAGGAGCTACCTAACAGATTGCTTTTTCTCACTGTGTCATAAACCAGTTGGAAACTACTAGGAAACACCTGTGTATTCTTTGTTGTGAGGAGAAGGCCCCTCCATCACACATTGTCTGAGAAGATTCACTAAGTTTCCACATCAATGCATGAGATAGGGTATGTTGTTCATTCTCTTAGGACTAGGTACTCATTGACCACACTGATGCCATTATGTGTATACGATGTAGGAGAGACAAAGAAGATTATACATTAAATTATGAATTATTAATGTGTATAGCTTGTTTTTTAAAATTTTAAGTACATAATAAATTTAATATGTAACTTTCAAAATTCCCCTGTTTGTGTCTTCTTCTGGTCTTTCTATTCTTCCCTTCTGAATATGTATGTGTGTGTGTGTATATGTGTGTGTGTGTGTGTATACAAACACACACACACATACACATATGCATATATACACACACTTATATGTCTATGCATATATATACACATATATACATAATTATACACGTATGTGTTTTGTACACACACATAGACACATATTCGCTTCAATGACCCTCTTTTTTCTTTTTCTTTTTGGCAACCCTATCAATGACCATTCTCACTCTAATACTTCTTTTTCCACTGAAAATTTCGAAAAAAGAAGAAAAACAAATTACTTGCAACAAATAAGGATAGTTATGTAAAACAAATTTTCACAATGGTCAAGTTAAAAAATATCAGCATCGTTGTACAGCTTGAGTACACCGCTTCTCTCTTGGGAGGACGGTATAATTCCTCATCATTGAGCCTCTTACTGTGTTTAGTCATGGAATCTTTAGTCTTCTTCAAAAGTTGTTCTTTGCAATATATATTTTTATTGTATATGCTGTTCTCCTGTCTCTGCTCATTTATACTCAGACTCATTCCACAGATGTCTTCCTAGGTGTGTCCGAAAGCATCCTGTCATTCCTTATAATACAATGTTTCTTCACATGTATATGCCATAATTTGTTCAACCATTATACCAATGGGATATTTTTTCATTCAATTTAATATATTTTTACACACATAAATATGTAAGTATTCACAGGATGAAGGTATTTAGACCTATTAAAAGTTCCTTACCCATATGAAAATATTTTTTTTCTACCCACTGAGCCTGGTAAACTTCAGCCTTTGGACAATATTTAAATAGCATGTTCCAACTTCTGCTTCTTACCATGCCAGAGCATTGTGAAAGATCCACAGAGCTGGTAAAACTCTTGAGAGGACACTCTCTCTCCCAAAAGGATTGTCCTTAGATAACTTTTATATGATTTGTGAGATTCAACAGCAGCCTGCAGCCACATCAGTGCCCATACCACCTTCTACGAAGGAAAGAAATAATAAAGTTCCCTAAAAGTTGCTGTTAAATTCTAATGCAATCAGAATTATTGTGTTATGAAAATTGTTATAATTATAGAATAGTCTATATGTCAAAAACTGTATCACTTCCTGTTTTTTCATACAACTTGCCCACAACCCCAAAGACAAACTATTTAAATTTTTCTATATTTCAATCAAAAGGCATTATTTGTTTTTTTTCTTCTTGATTTATGACCTTTATAGGGTACATTCTTTCCATATTATCTTGATAAAGTAGTTTGTAGAGTAATGTTTTATTACTAACATCAATAAAGAAAACATATATACTGCCTTGGGTTGATTCTTGCACTTAATGAGGGGTTGGTTTTTAGTTTGCAATGATTTCCTATTTAAGTTCAGCCTCATACTCAGTGTACTCTCAGTCCTGCTGAGCTAGTCCAACTTTTAATATTAACCCACTGCATTGTTGAGACTTAAACGTTACATATATTGAGTAAAATTAAACAGCTTTTCTAGCTCTCTGATCTCCTGCTTATAGGTATTGCAATTTTGTTATTTTGATGTGTTCATAGTAAAGAGTAACCTTAGGGAAAATGATAACAGGACAAGAAACAAGAAGTTTTATTAGTAGAATATGCCAATGCTACAAATTGATAGGACTTAAAACGTAGCTTGTGATAGGATTCTTTTAAATTAAAAGAATAGTTCCAAACATGAATAATCAGTTTTAACACTGATTTATTACAGAAGCTATACCCTCAGGCCATGTCTTTCATGCAATAATTGAATCTAATAGATGAAAGAGATCTCAGAGAATATACATTTTTGGAACCTCCAATAGTCTTAGTGCAGTTTAAGACTTTTTCAGGTACCTTATATAGTTTCATCTATAAATGAGGCATCAATACCTCAAAGCATACTCAGCAAGAAATCATTCATCCTATTTTTGGAGACTATTAGTGACAGGGAACTCATTACTTCTCAAGGAACACAATTCCATTTTTGAACAACTCTAATTGTTTAGAAATTTTTTTTCAGGGGCACTCCAATAGGAACCTATCCCTAGTTGGAAAAAAAAAAAACAACCAATATTCCATTAATCCTTAGGTTTGTTTTTTTTTATTCCGATCATTCATCAGTTTGGAAACATCCTAATTTTGTCAAGCAACTAGTTCAGATTTTTTTTTTCTTTCTCTAAGATATTGGATGACACTTTGCTAAATTTCTGATGTGATCCACAGATATTACGTCTATAACATTCCTGTGCTGCTCATTGGAAAGCTTATCGACTTTGAGTCAGTGGAATTGGATTCAAGCCTTGATGCTTCCATTTCCTACCTGTAAGACTATGAGCAAATTAATGTATTTTGCCTGGCCTCCTTTGTAAAATGAAGGCATTAGACTTGTAGTCTCTTAATTCCCTTTCAATTCAATTTAATTAATATGACAATAATATTAGCTGGCATTTATAAAGAGCTTTAAGTTTTTCAAAGAAATTTACCTGTATTATATCATCTGATCTATGATCTTGTAACCAAAGAAATGGCATATTATTCTCATTGGCTTCTAATGGCTTTCTCTTTTTTGAAGATTATCATATTAACCATCATTGATAAAATGACACTTCTCCATGATATTTCTATTCAAGGCAAGTTTTAGATGACATTGCCTAAAATGAGTGTCTATGATTGATTATTTGTCCATACTGGTTCTCCATTAGGCATGAAAGAAAATATAATGCAAGAATGGGAAATGATCCATTGAGCAAGGTCAGAGGACTTCCTTTCAATATATCATTTCATTTATTATTTTCATTTTCCCCAATTTATTAAATTATTTATTTTTAGTTTTCCGTATTTACTTCCATAAGTTTTAAGTTTTCTCCCCCTCACTCCTCAAGACAGCTTGCAATCTAATATGGGCTCTAGACATACATTTCTATTAAACACATTTTCACATTAGTCATGTTGCATAGAAGAATTATAACAAATGAGAAAAACCACAAGAAAGAAAAAAAAAATAAAATAAAACAAAGCAAAAAAAGAAAATAAGTCTCCTTCATTCTGCATTCTGACTCCATAGGTCTTCTTCTGTATGTGGCTGGCATTTTCCATCATATGTTCTTTACAATTGTTTTAGGTCCTTGCATTGCTGAAAAGGGCTAAGTCTATCAAAGTCAGTCCTTGCACACTCTGGCTGTTACTGTGTACAGAGTTCTGGTTCTGCTCCCCTTACTCAGTATTAGCTCATATAAGTCTTCCCAGGTTTCCCTGAAGTCCATCTGTTCATCATTTCTTCTAACACAGTAGTACTCCATTATATTCATATACCACAATTTATTTAGTCATTCCCCAATTGATGGGTATCCCCTTGATTTTCAGTTCTTGGCCACCATGAAAGGAGCTGCTATAAACATTTTTGCACATATGGGTCCTTTTTCCATTTTTATGATCTCTTTGGGATACAGCCCTAGAAGTGGTATTTCTGGGTCAAAGGGAATAAACATTTTTATAGCCCTTTGGGAATATTTCCAAATTGCTCTCCAGAATGGTTGGATCAGCTCACAACTCCACCAACAATGAATTAGTGTTCCAACATTCCCACATCCTCTCTAACATTTATCATTTTCCTATTTTGTGATATTTGCAAATCTGATAGGTGTAATGTGGTGCCTCAGAGTTGTTTTGATGTCGATCTCTCTAATCAATAGTGATTTAGAGCATTTTTTAATATGACTATAAATAGCTTTAATTTCTTCCTCTGAAAGTTGCCTGTTCAAATTCTTTGACCATTCAATATATCATTTTAAACTGGTTGTTCAATAAAATTTGATGAAATATTGCATAACAGTGTTTTTCCTTTGTATAATCTTTAATGTTTTAAAAATATTATTTACAACATTATCTTATTTAATGCTTCACAAAATCCCTAGTTAATATTGCACCCATTTTACAGATGAGGAAACTAAGTTGGAAAGAGATTTAAAATTTTCCCCCAAATCACACAACAATTCTACTGCTAAATCGGGTCTTTAACACAGATAATCTTATTCCTTGTGTCTGTACTACTTCCTTTTCCCACTTTATCCCTGGTACCCAGTAGCTACCAGGTTCATTTATTAACTATACCATATCTTCCTTAAGTCACTTAGCCATTCTATACCTTAATTTTCTCAAATGAAAGATAGCCACAAGCTAATAATACGTCACATTTACATTGCATTTTACAATGGACACAGTGCTTTCTTGCACTAGTTTTGTGAAGTAAATAGTGCAAATACCATTACTCTCTTTTGAAATTTGATGATAATTGAGTACAATGTTGTTAATTCACCTGCCTCAGAGTCCACACAGCTACAACCTTGGGATAGTGTTGATATGATTAAAGGGCTGTGAATGTGGATGATTGATGATGATGGGGGTGATGATAATAATAGGACAATAGTATATTGAAACTGGACCTTAAAATAAGGTCTTCTTGCTCTGAATACAGGGCTCTTGTTACTCTTTGATGTTTTCTGTTGGATAGAGAAATGGGGAAATATTCTTACATAATTTATAGGATGCCTTACTGTCCTTTGTACTATGAATCTAAATTGAAAACCTCATACACTATTAAGAATCAACCTTACTCTAAGGGCATGGTGAAAAAAGACATCATCCCAAAATGAAGTACCATCACTGATCAACTGTAGTGCCAGCAAATGAATATGATTGCACCTAAGAGCTGAAATGATTGATTCCAGTTATAACCAGTTTATTCATGTGTGGTGCACCTTGACTACAGAGTACAACTTTGGAGGCCACAGTGAGTGTTCAATCAGCATTAGCTTGCATTGTGAAAAGTAGCTTCTAATCAATGAGACATTTTCCACCAAATTGGAAATACCATGGATCTTTCAGAGAAAACAGTAGTTTAAATATTTAAAAATTAGACGATGTCTTTTTACAATAATAGCACATCTGGAGCAATCAGTGCCACATGAGCAAATGCAATGAATTTCTGAATGTGAATTGGTTGGGAAGCATTTTAGATTTTCCTAGTTTGCAGTTAAAAGGTAAGATAACTCCATTTTGGAAGTACATAAAAGTATTCATTTCTGAGGATTTGCATGATTATGTTTGGGCACATTTGAGTTTTCAATAGAATATCTAAATTTCAAAATCAAATTTCCTATGCCCTATTTTCTAAAGAAAGATTGAATCACATGGAAAATGTATTTTGAATGTCTATACCTCCAAAATTCCACAATAATAAAATGAAGGAAAACTGTTTTCCTTGGAATGTCTGACATAATTGTAATATCTAATATTTTATTATTAAATGATCTTAATACTTAATAACATATTTAATAGCTCCTTATTTTTACTATTGTTTTCTATATTAGGAGATCTTTTTCTTGCTAATGACCAGGAAGCTAATTACTCATTACTGGAACGTAAATAACTTCTGGTCCAGGATATGGTTTCTACCATTGGCCAGACTAATCTCTAAAGCTCCATTGAAGTTTTGTGATTCTGTGCTTTGTGATTTTAAGTCCATTGACTTTTCTCAGCCACCAAAAATGTATCAATCAACTCAGTCAGCCAGAAAGTTTCCCTTTCAACTTTTCATGATATTTTTGTGATTGTTATCATGTTTATTAACCCCGCATTCATGAAAGACTTCAATTTAGCAGGGAAAAGTACAACCCAAAGCAGCAAGATTCTGTTTAGTAGGAATAATGAATCCCTGAAGTGATGGCAGTAAAAATGGCACCATTATTCAAATTTACAGCATATATTTCCATTGGGCTAGAACTAATGACCATATTTGGCACAATTATAACTTTGAATTGTGTAAATTCAAGTACATGTGATCATTTCATTACTCCCACAAATCGGGACCTACACCTAGATGTATTTTTTTATATGACATTCCACTCTCCATCCAGAGAGAAAAAGAGAGAGGGAGCCACAAACTCTCCTTAAAGTAATGCTTTGCTTCAACCTGAGAGGCTCTGCTGTCAGCTTCCAACACGGAATGAGGGAGTTGGAAGGGGAGACCTCGGACAAGATGGGGAAAGTGGACTGCTTTTAAGTCTCCCTGAACAGGGTGTCCCATGAATCTTTATTATGCCTTTTATTACGTTCATCAAATTTTGTGAATTCCTCAACTGTTTTCTTAACTCTATTCAATATAATTATTAAATTACATGGCAAATCTAAATGATTGTTGCGGAAGTCATGACTCTGTTCCCCTCCTTTGACAAAGGTAGGAAATCAATCCAACTCTCTAACTGAGGAAAAGGGAAGTGATCAGTTTTCTCCTTTTTAACCAGTTACATTGACTTCTTCCTAATGGCCATTATTTAGAAAGTATTTTCTTTATAATACCTGGGCTTTTATCAGAGGGAAATTAAACTTCAGGAAAACAAATAAGTCTTTCCTTTTCCTTTTTTTGCTCTGTCTTCCCAACTTGAGAGTATACTTTAAATACTGATTGTGTTTAAACTTGTCTAAAATCTGGGAAATAGATTAAAGGTTTGATAGTAGACAAGGATAAACTATAGGAAAAAGAGATAGGATCACCAATAGAGACAAAGGAAAAAGATGGGATCTTTCAGTAAGTTCATGGGTTCTAGTGACTGCGTTAGGTAGAAACATAAGGTCACTTTCCTTCCAAAGGAAAATGACACATGCATTCACCAAATGCAAAAACCTTGAGATACCAATGGCTTTAGCTAAGAACCAAACTTAGTGATTATATGAAGTAAAATAAAATAAATCTGTATTTCAAGATTAATCATTTCAAGTGTTAAAGAAAATTAAAACCAAAAATGGGAGTATGACTGGAGACTTCATAGAAAAAGCAAGAGTAAGAAATTAATTGCAGAGGATACTGACAGAGAAACAAATGCTGTTTAAAATAGATTTTATTGATATCTTTAATCTTTGTATCACCTAGTTTTCCTCCTGTTTCCCTCTCTCTTGCCTCTCCCAATGATTTCCATGCCCCTTATTATTATTAGTGATTTGGAGCATTCTTTGATACAATTGTTGACAATTTGTAATTGGTCTTTTGATAATTGTTTTTTCATGTACTATGTCTTCATTTTTTGTCTATTGGCGAATGGCCTTAGGCAGTCATCTATGTGTATGTATATGCAACACACACACATGTTCACTCACACATTCATATATATGTGTATATATATATATATAGATATATGTTTGCCATATTGAAATGAACATTTTTAATATCATTCTGAAACTGTTTTGAACTCTTAGAAATGCTGAAAGAGTTTTGTGACCTTAGGGGTCACTGGATCACACTTTACAAACTGCTAGGGAGAGAGAGCGAGACAGAGACAAAGACAGAGACAGAGACAGAGAGACAGAGACAGAGACAGAGAGAGACAGAGACAGAGACAGAGAGAGACAGAGAGAGAGAAAGTTTTTACACCATAAAGGCAATCACTTATTTCACCTGTTTCATGTTAATTCTAGGGTAGGGAGTATAACAGAAGAGGACTATATGGAGAATCAGTCGTTTCCAGTCCTAGGTTTTACACAGTAATTATGAAATGTGACATGAATAATACTATCTATGCCTAATCTCACCTAGATCCTCTGAGTTGTTTATGAGAGGACTTTTGAATCTGAATGAGATAAGAAAGAAAGAGGTATAAATGTGAAATATTCTTTGGCTCACTTTAAATAGTTCAGCCTCCTTATTGTGCTAGTTTTGACTGCATGATTCATAGGATTGTCCCCTAACTTGCAATCACCATTCATCATCATCAATTAATATTTCCAATATTGAATGCCCACTGGATGAATAGTTCTGTATTAGGCACCAGGCAATCTGCCAGACTGTCATCAACACTGCACCCCGACTGGCGGTTCTGCTATTTAAAAAAATGCCACTGTTCAGAAAGCTGCAAGAAGCAGTGACGCTTTGTCCACAAGATCAATGACAAATTGATAATGGGTAGCTGGGGGTGCCCCTCTTTCACGCTCCACTCCAGGAGCGATGGGAAACAAGACTGCCAAGAGATCCACAGAATAATTTCTCAATGCAGCCGCAAGAGGATCCTGTAGCCAAGGAAGAGAAGTCCTGCCAAGCAAGTCTGAATCTCCAGTCCTTCTCTCATGCTTTCCCTCCTCCTGCCAAACCCAGAGCCACCCACGTTGGTGCTTTCGGGACATTCCAGATCTAGGGCAGGAAGCCTCCTCGGTGCAGGCAGATGTTAGTTCAGGAATGATGCACCTGGGCTCTGCTTTGGGGCAAAATTCAGAGCATATATATCGTGGGAGAAGTGTTTTTTGCAGGGCTGGATTTCAAAAATTTTAATGGGTATGCACGCCAGCGTGTGAGGATGTTTGTATGTTATATCTGCACAAGCGGGTACAATACTTCCATTACATCCCCTCCCCAGAGCCCCCCCGTCCCTCCCCATTCTGATTAAATACTAGATCTGTGATTAGTTTCACAGCGATTAAAGAACTTGAAGTCCCACTCATTTTCCCCCCTCACAGAGTTAAACTAAGAACTCAATGTAAAGCAGTCACTCGCGTATCAACATTACCCGAAGCCTTGCTACATCTCCAAGAGTGAAGGTGGAGGGATGCTCAGGAAGGGGAAAGGAAATTCCAGCTGCGCATGCTCGAGGGAAAAAAAAATACCGCTGGTCAAGGAAGACAATGAATCAAAGCCTGACAGCTCCTGTCTTGACACTTCTTGACTGTCACATTGACGTCTCTAGAGGAGCTTGGTTAGGATCTCTAACTCTCGAATGATTTTACCAACCTTAAAACTATCAGGGAATATTCATGCCTATGAAACTGACCAGATAAGTATGGAATATTGGAAGGTTACATTCCCATATTTTGCAAAGGAACGATGCCTTTGAAGGGCTTCTGGGAGGGGACGCTAAGAAGTATGAATTCTACACAAATCAATTTCAATGGGGGAGGGGGGAGGAATTAAGCTACCATGATTTGTGGAATTAATGAAATTTCTAAAAGAAAGATGCATTTATTGCCTCCACCTAATTGTCAATATGAAGAATTAGACCAAAGGAATTACAAATCAGTTTCCAACTGATCGAAGATTAGAAAAGCCTAACATTTCAAACAATCAACATTTAAGCACCATCTGTATACAAATAATTTTGGTAGTCACTTACGGATTCAAAACAAAGTCTTGCTTTCAAGGAATTTACTTTCTATGGATGTTGGGGAGGATCAGTTAATACAAATCGAGTAATAAGGGAATCAGGATGGTCTTATCTTGTAATATGATATCTGAATTGAGGTGAGAAAGAATCTTAAGAGTCACTAGACATAAGGAGCCGGAGGATAAGGTTGGAGAGAATTGTCTTGTATGAAGGAACTCCAAGGAAGCACAGCAAATTGCTCAGTTTAGCTCGGGGTAAATGAGGTTCCTCTAATGTGCTAGCATTATAATGGTTGTGGAGGAGCAATCATGCTTATATTCTTGTTGGTAAAAACAGAGCTATTTGTTAATTTATTCAATAAATATTCATTGTATAGATACAATGTACAAAATACTATTGTGGTATGTAGAGAATACAAGTAATGGTTCAGTCCTTGACTTCATGGAGCTTATATTTTATTAATGGACCCTGGAACTGATGAATGAAGAAAAAAAAATGCAAACATCATTATATGCTAACAAAATACAGCAATGCATTCATTTTATGGTTGTTCAGTTCTGTGCAACTCTTGGTGATCCCATTTGGGGTTTTCTTGGCAGAGATACTGGAGTGGTTTGCCATTTCCTTCTCCAGCTCATTTTTCAGATGAGGAAACTGAGGCCAATAGGGTCAAATGACTTGCTTAGGGTCACATAGCTAGTAAGTCTCTGAGTATGGAAGAGGAGACTTCCTGACTCCAGGCTCAGCACTCTATGGACTGCACAATCTAACTGCCCCCAAAACAAGTCATTTAATCCCATTTGCCTCAGTTTCCTCATCTGTAAAGTGAGCTGGAGAAAGAAATAGCAAACCATTCCAGTATCTCTGCCAAGAAAACCCCAAATGGGGTCACAAAGAGTCAGATACAACTGAAAATGACTGAATAGCAACAAAAAGCATATATATGCACATATATACATATATACACATAGATTATATACATGTATACACATTTACATATGTGTATGTATAATATATGTACATATATTCATATAGTTTATGAGGCAGAAGGTAGTGTGTGTGTATGTGCCTTTGTGTGTGTGTAGCATGGGCAAATGTTTGGAGAAGTGAGCAAGCAGAAATACATTGGGAGGTTGACAACATTCATTTGACTAGGGCACCAAGCATGACAAGACCCTTTAAATTAAAAGATCAGGTTACACTTTTAGATTGTTCTTATTTGGAATATTATTGCAGGTAATTCAGAGGCCAGGCAAAAGGAAAACAATACTAAAATCCTCCAAATTGAACTTTTTTTTTCAATTCTTTCAAATTTAAATTCTTTCAGGAAGAAGTGGGGAGCATTTTTAGAGTGGGAGTGTTATACATTTTCACTCCATACTGTTCCATGGAGTGTCTTAAATACAAAGCATCAAAGAATTATGTATCACCAGAGCTTAAATTCCAAGATCATAATAAAGTTAAAGACTGTAGTAGTAATTTGAGAATGCTAACTTTCTGATGTGTCATCATAAAATGACTTTGTAAAGCTCAATGTCCTGTCTTTATATACAGAACTACATTGCAGTCTATGAATAACTAGTGCATTTGGTCTTAATAAACAGCATAGAAAATGTTTTAAGAATTATTTTTTTAACAACAGACTCATCTTTCAGATATGTTCCCTACATTTCTGCATCTCTATTTCCTTTCTTTTTCCCTTGCTACCCTTCCCTTAATATTCATCCCCGCGGTCGAATGACCCCCTTTCCTGAAATATACATTTATCTTCCTTTTATCTAAGTCACTTCTTTTAGGTTGTCTGCCTAAAACACTTCTTAAAGACTTTTTATTTTTTTTAAAACCTTGGGACCATTTCAGTCCCTTGGGCAAAGGTAGAGTGTTAGTTTTCTATATAGAGTCAATTAGCCCTAGGGAGAATTTTGAGTGAAGATGTGTCACTAATCCCTGATGCCTCTGCTGTCAGCAAATCATCACTTCGGGTGCATCCCGAACAAACTGTGTTACTCAGCTTCCTAGAAAAGAAGATATTTGCAAACAGAGAAGAGAGCTAAATACACTGGGGTAAAAGGGGGCGGAGTGTTAGGAAAGAGAACCTAGTTGATGTTTTATTTTATCATCAAGGTGTGGTAGACGTGCAGGAACACACAGGTAAAGCAGGCGTTACTTCTATAGGAGGCAAACTGGGTAAATTTCGGAATAATATTTATTAGTAAGGATGCCACTTGGAGGACGTGGTAGAGAAAAAAAGTGAGGGGAAACACAGGAGAACAGGCATGGGAGATAGGAAGAAATGTTACCATCGTAGACATTTCAGTGACAATAGTCAGAAAAAAACAATCCAGTCTGTCTCATCAGCTTTTCAGGAGAAAGTAAAAGACCTCCTTGGCGCCCTCTTTTTCTTCCCCGCTGAGCCTCATTCCTCCTCTTCCTCCTACAGTCCTTCGTCCTCTTCCCCTTCTCGTCCCACATCAAACTTGAAATGCTGGAGCCAGATCTGAAACTTACAGAGTCAACAAGGAGGTTCACTTTAATCACATTTACCTATCCCTCTCCTAATCCATGCGCTCAAATCATTCACTACACGGGTGCCGGCCTCAGGGGACATTGTGAATGAACAGGCGACAACCACTTTTTTCAAGTATCTCTTGGAGCTGAGAGCTAACTCCATTCCCCGGGTGGCTTAGGATGGTACCACCCTGGTGAACCCGGCGATCGAGGCTGCTACCTTCCTTGTCTAGGAGGCAGACACATTAATATTGATTGACTCGCAGTGGGGGAGGTGTCTATATTTTGTTTTGGGAGCGTGGCTTGCAGGAGAGAAGTCTTTTTTAAAAATTATTAGTTCTGTGTGTGTGTATGTGTGTGTGTGTGTGTGTATCCGCGCCTGTGTGTGTGTGTGTGTGTGTGTGTGTGTGTGTGTGTGTGTGTATGTGCGCGCGCGCGCGTGCCTGTCAGCGTCCTCACTTCTAAAGGCAAGTCCACTGGGCAGCAGTTCCACTCCTTCAGGGAATACCTGTTGGCCCCGGCTCCGAGCCAAGGTGCTACTGGGGACTGGGTTGCGCTTGGGTCGGTGGGGGGCTCCCCTCGCTGATTTTGGAAACTGGTGCCTTCTTGCTGTTAGCACCGCAGCCACTGCTGCTGTCTTCTCTTCAGCTCCCGCAGTCCCAGCTGCTTCTCCCGCCGGTTGGAGAACAGGTGCCTCACCTAGGGGCTGGGTGCCTCACCTAGAGGCTCGGTGCCCCAGTTGCTCGACTCCTCGGAGCCTCGGGACTCTACCTGGGGCTCGGATCTGGGCTCAGGGTGCATGCCCCACAGACAAACAGGAACGGCTTTACCTACAGTTAGCCGTTTTTCGGGGAGCTGAAAGAAGCAGAGGGGGTGGGGGGCGGGGAGGGCTGAAAGGAAAAAGGAGGAAGACTCAGTAGACCCTTCACACCTGTCAGATCCAAGGAAGCCCTGTCTACACTCGCATCGGGAAAGCTGAGCCCTGGTCTTGCCAAGCAGGGTGAAGAGAGCTGCAGAGAAGAAATAGGGGGTGTGCACAGACTCCCCGCAACAACGGAATCACTTCACCTCTTACCCCGTACTCCGATTATCACCTCTCTGCTCTTCTCTTTGTCTCCTTACTGTCTCTCAGTTCAGGACTATTTTGCCGCATTTCTCGCACCCAGCTCCATCTACCTGGAAAGCACCGCTTCTTAAACCATGGCCCCTAAGCTGCTGGTGCTCTTCTGTCTCCTCTCCGGGCTCCATGCACGGTAAGCCTGCGTCAGGGTACTCATTTCGGGCTTTCCAGAGGGTGATCTTTTCCGGGAGCTGGGAATCTATGGTGAAAGGACTATCCCTAGAAGGAGGGTGTGGAGGGTTTGGGGCAGGAGCTGAGGGTGGAACGAGGGGGAAACCCTGGTTGGAATCCCCGGCTGTGCTGTCCCACATTGGTGTCTTTTGTCGGTCTTGTCTGGTCTTTAGCTTAGCATGGTACGCTTGCCCGCTGACGGTGACTAAAAGCAGATCAAATCTCCACTTTGGAAATAAGAAAAATCTTTTCACCGCTCCATCACCCCTTTCCCAGCTCAGCACCTTCCTTCCCAAGGGAGTCAGCTACAACCTTGGCCCACTATGTTCCAGACTCCTGGATTACTTGACTCTTCCAAAAATGGAGACGGAATTTAGGGATTTGAACAGTCAAAGATTAATTGGCAGCAAGTACTTGGTTTCCCCTCCTCCCAGAGGTCTGCAGGAAAAGTCTGCTGCTCCCCCCACCCCCATTTCTTTCCTGATGCCTGGTCATATCAGTCGCTCTGAAATTGTATTATCATGGGGGGGAGGGAGAGGGATGAACTGAGAACTCTGTCCCAATTTGAGTGCAGAAAGAAAGGGGAGACACAATTGAGGGGCAAGCTTTTTTTGAGGTGTTTCCCTTCCCAGTTGTCCCCAAATACACTCAACATACTTCCCTCAGCCCTCTCACCTCCCTGCTCCCTCTTTCCCCATTCTAGGAAAGATGCTATTCCATTTGCCAAGGAAGTGATACAGTTTCCAAGCGTGAGAATCTCCTGTGTTTCCTTCATAGAACTGTATGCCCTAATCTGACTATTCAAAGAAGCTAACTAAATTAGGAGAGAGTTCATCCCAATAAACTGGAGAGTAGCAGAAGGGTTAATCTCAGGCTGCAGTAATGCCAACAGATTTGGTTAAAAATCAGCAAAAAAAAAAAAAAAAAAAGAGGGTCTTGCTTCCACCACAAGTGGGGTCAGCAGGGCAACCCTTTTATGACCTTTGGGAATGTTTTCTTCATTGTGACTTCAGTGAATATTCCAATGCTTAATTATTTGGCCAGAAATCCTGATGGGAGAGCCACCTTTGGGAGATAATTTCAAATCCAAACGTGGAGATGCTAGAAGTTCCCTCCCAGAAAAAGTTTCTGTCTGGCTACTATAACATATATATATATATATATATATATGTTTAAGTTGACACTTTCTGAAATTCTGAATTTCATTTGGAGAAACAGAGTAACTTCTAAAAAGCCCTAAGGAATATTACCTTTTATTGGCAGAAACTGATTCTTATTAATCTTTAATTCCTGTCTATACAATTTTAACACATAAGGATTCTAAAATTATTTAAAAACAAACAAAAAAAAACCCTCATCAATATGACTAAAGTTGTTCCCTGTTTGTATCTGCCATAGGAACCAAAGATTTAACTTTCCCAAAAGAAAACAAAAATCCCATTTCCTTTTCTTCCCAGAAGTCCAGGTGTAATATCAATTTCATATGCTTTTCTGAAAAAGGAATATTCAACCAGTGACTCACAGGAAACTTTATCATTGAGACATATGTCCCTTTTCTGTCTTTTCATCTAAAGCCAAGCGATGGCTGTGAAGGAAGGGAAAAGTGTCTGAGACTCTGTACATCAGCATGTGCTTTTGTGGAGGCAGAGACAGGGAGACAGACAGATAGTTGCATGTTATATTTGCAATCTGAGATTCTGAAGTAAAATCTAGTGGGATTTTTTTTTTCCTAGGGAAAGTATATTTAGGTTGATTCCTCTGTGATTCTCGTGTAATTTATGTTGAATGTTGTACTCATGGGACTCATTTTATTGAATATTGCATTTTCCCATGTTTTCCTTGCTCTCTACTCTTTGGAGGTGTACGGTGCTTATACAGTCTTTTTTCAATAATTAGTTGTCTGGTTCTGAGTTCAGTAATGAGGATATTTCCTCCAGGGAGCATAATTACTATTCACCTATCTTATGGGAATCTCTTCCATGTCTTCCCATAAGCACACCCTTGAGAGTAGGGAAGAGGGAGAGTTCTACCTTGATGAGGCATTTCCTCAATTTCTTTCCACACCCTGAGGAAAAGACTGGAAAAAAATGGATTATTATCTCTACCTCCCCCTATAAAAACTTTCCTCAACATTTTCTCCACCCATATATCGACTTAAACCATGGACTCTATGAGTCTTTCCATATTGCCACCCTTAAAAGATAGTTAAACTGATTACTGTAAAATTTACTTGATTAAATTTCATATAGGTTCCTTGGATAAGGCCATTGAAATAGAGGTCCTATACAGAACAACAATTTTCATTTTTGTCTGATTCAAAATTGAGCTTTCAAATGTTTCCATGTCTTTCAGAAAACCAACATGTTACCTCGTATATGAGGAAGAGGAGGGATTTTTTTCCAGGTCCTGTAGTTAAGGCTTTGTTCTCCTACTTGGTTCTCATGTGTTAGTTTTAGGTTTATGCTTTACCTCATATCAGAATGATTAGTACTTTATGTATTCCTCCGGGAAGTGATTTACAGTCTTTTGGAATTTGCATAATACACAAATAAAAGCAGCTGACATTTAGTTTCTCTTTTATAACTGTTATCACACCAGTCTGCTCCTTTTTCACACTTCCAAGTAGCCACCTCAGAATACTTGTCTCTCCTAGAAATTCCCTGGAAAAGATGTCTGCAGTTGTATTTCTCTGCATTCACATCTTGGGACTGGTGGCAGGGAAGATGGACCCTTGGCATCTTGACATAAAGTAATTTGACTATTATAAAGGAAGTAACCATACTCTCAAACACCTTAGTTGTATTTCAGAAAAGATAAGACTTGATCTGCTTTTGAAAGTGTGTTAAAAAAAAGTTTTCATAAATGATACTTCATTATTGTCTGTGATCTTACAGCTGATGTAAGATATTAGAAGAAATTCTATGTTAAGCAGTCGACTCATGGTGATAGTATATCACTGATTTTCAATCATTTACTTACTTTTAAGACCATAAATTATACAGATGATGTTTAGTATCAAAAAGACAGATAATAAAACACAATTTAAGAATGTACCTAACCTACTTGACTGTAATTAATAGGTTACTTATTTTCCTTACTTTCACTACCCACCTATGGTCACCAACAGCTATCCTTTCAAATTTCTGGCAAAAGTTTATTAGAGCAAGACTGTAAGATTAAATCCTAGGAGTATATAGAAAGACCAATTTTCTGCCCTGTTCCTGGCAAAAAACCCAACCTGGAAAAGCTGATAAATGCATCACAGACATGCCTTCCAAGGACCACATCCTCTTTACCTATATTTCATCTTCCAGTTTCTTCCCTTCCATCAACCTCAGTCTTTCCTCCAGGGGAGAGTGGTTCCTTTTGCTTTGCATCAAATAGTCCTTAAACCTTACCTTCTAAAACACCCAATGCAACTGTCATGGGTAACTGGGACCAGGAGAGAAACATTCCTGGCTGATTTTGTGGCAGTAAAATCAAGAACATAGACTGCCATCATGTTGAGCTATACAGATTCAATTACAATTCATCAATGTCATATGATAATTGTATATGTGATTGTGGGTTTGGAAGGAAAGCATTATTCTTGCTTCTTTTCTACACTGCCTCAATCTCTTTGTCCTTTCCCAATACACACACAGACACTTAGAGAATGATTCTCCAAAGTTTTTTGATAATCTACTCTTTTTCCTCACCACCAGAGGGAGAATTAGGCTTACTATAATAAGTACTATGTGAGTAGAACTTTTAAGAGACTTAAACCATATCTGTATAATTTCTAAGAGATCATAATAGAATATGTAACTATGTACCCTATTAATCCATATAAAATTGACCAAAGTAATAGATGAAAATACAGTTACTTTGACTAATGTGGATGATATACAGACATGTTTTTGTTCACTTTTATAAATAAGGGAGAGGAGAGAAGGGGGTGGGGGGAGGACAAACAGAACTCCTATTCTTCCAAGTCAGTCATCTGAGAAATGTTCTTGTCCTGTGGTGCAATGGAAAGAGACTTAAATCTGAAGCAAGGGATCCTGGATTTAAACTTCACCTCAAACTTCTGATTCTTACTAAATGATGTTGGCTAACCCACTTAGGCTTACTGGTCATTAGTTTCTTCACTCATAACATAAAGGTATTGGACTAGAACCAGGGGTGGGAAACCTGTAGACTTGCAATGTGGTCTTCTAAGTCCTCAGTTGCAAACTTTTGATTGAGTCCAAGTTTTGCAGAACAAATTCTTTTATTAAGGGGATTTATTTTGTGAAGTTTGGATTCAGTCAAAGGGCTACACTTGAGGACCTAGAGGCCCACATGTGGCCTCCAGGCTGTAGGTTCCTCAACCCTGGGCTAGATGGTCCTATGAACCTGTCACCCTTTCAGGATCTTCTCTTCATAAGTTACTTGGTTAATGACACCCCAAAACACTATACTTATCCCAACCACCACACCATGTACCCTGTTGATTTCTCTAAGGTATTTAAATTAATATCTCAAAAATAGGGAAAATTTTCATTTTAAAGGTGGAGCATATTTATAAATTTAATACTTAATACTATTACTTAAAATATGTAGAAAGGTTGCAGAAATTATTTAGTACGATAGTCAACTTTAAATTATATGCTTTATTTGAATATACATTTTGTGTCTTATACATGGGCATTTTTTTTTCAGTTCGTGGCCAAATTCTTCAAACCATCCATCAAATATTTTCTGTACTATCACCAATGTTTAATAAACATGAGGTCAGGGAATAAAAACTTGTTTTCAATATTCACCTAATAAGCTTAAATTAAGAAAATGATTTTGCTTTAAAAATACAATATGCAATAAAATACAGTATTTTAGAATAGCATATATTGTATATATAAAGCAAAATCAAAAGCAAATGAAGTTTTAGTTCAATGTTTGTATGCATCTACATGTATATTTATATACATATACATGTGTGTACATATATGCACACTTTTTTATTAGTCACATGATATGACTTTTCCATGACTTTTCCCCACGTGGTGTGACTCTATAGATATGGATAATTCAGTTGGTTGCAATTGTACTTATTAGCATGTATCCATCAAGAACAGTCATAGGCTAATGTGAAAATATGTTTAATAAGAATGTATACATAGAACCTATATCAAATTGCACACCATCTTGGAAAAGAGAGAAGGGAGGGAAGTAGAGAAAATGTAAAACTCAAAAGCTTATGGAAGTGAATGTCGAAAATGAAAAATTAATTTCTTAATCAATTTATTAATTAAAGAAAAAAGAACAGTTATGGGAATATATTTCTTGAGGTGAAGGAGCTATGAAATCTTGCATAGACAAAGTCTAAACAAAACCACATCAGATAACTATAACTCAAAACAAATCCACCTGAGCCTTTCCTATTATTTTTAATGCCATACTGTGTAAGGATAACACACACACACGCACACACACACACACACACACACACACACACACACACACACACACTTGTAGGTTCTGGGAAGGAAAAGAAAAATCAGCTCCAAGTAAATAATATTTTTTTTTCAATCTATTTGTATCATGCTAAATGGAAATCCATTTGAAAACACCTACTTTAAGATGACAGCAATATCTACACTTTTTAAAGCCCTGCATTATTAAATTTTTAATAGATCAGCACTCAGAAAATAATCTGTTTACTCTGAGATTATTTTCCTTGTGCACTTGGGTTCCTTCAACCTGTAGGAAGCCTTTTGTGGCTCTCCCTCCCCCCCACTTATCAGTGATCTCTGCCCCCTTCGTGTTTTCTTGTATTTGGGTCTGTGTGTAGGTCGAATCTCACGCTAACTTTTGCTCCCAAGGCTCCTTTAGGGCAGGGACTATCTTATTTTTGTCTTTGAATCCACGTTGTCTAGCCCAGGGCCTGGCACATAATAGTCAATTTATGATCAAGGTTCATTGAGTTAGATTGAATATGTATCCAGCTGCTTCACAGCATTAACCTATATAGCACAATGTATTCTGGAAGTCTAGTGGAGTCTTCTTTTGAGGATATATTCATTTATTAATGGACCCAAATGATCAAAATGTATTAAAATTATTAAATTTTTAATATTCGTATCAGCCTGCTGTGCAAGAGATGAATCCGTTTGTGTGTTGGAAGGGCCTAGTAATGCTGCAGGAAGATTTTCACCTAGCCAAGAACTCTATTACAAGTTAGCTGTTATGAGGAAGACTGGGAGTGGAAAAAATGCCCATCCTATAACACAAGTATATCTGCATAAATTCTCTGATTTCAGTTGCATGGAGAAGTAATGGAGTGAAACTGTTTACCCAATTATTTTCAAATGGTAAAGCCTGAGCAGTCTATTCTTAGCTTTAGCAATAAATGTTGTCTTTGGGGAAAAAACAATGAGAATTTTAGCGGAGAAACTCTGCAAAATACTCCTAGAAATGGTTATTCCTTCAGAGCTCACTCTAGTCAGGTCAAATTCTCAAACACTGGTTTTCAAAGTGTGCTACGGAAAAATACTGGTGGTCAGTAATCCTAAAGTGTTATATGGACTGGCTGCTTTAGTGGTCATCTTTAGACCATGATTTCCCCAGTAGCTCTGTTCAGGTTAGGTGCTTATTTACACATAATAATTCACTAAAAAGAAAGTAATATGAGCAGTTCCATTCTTCCCATCTCTCCTCTGAGATCCACCCTCCCCCTTTGACCAGAAAGCAGCAGCAGCTGGAATTAGTGATACCTATGATTCTCTTTTCCCATTTCTTCTACTTATACCTTCAAATAGCTCAGGCTCGAAAATGTAAGACCTATCAAAAAGGAAAGCAACAGCTATATTCCATTTAAATGTCTCATTGAAATTTTCATTACAGGTCCAGAAAGATTGAAGATGATGAATATGAAGATCTATCTTATAACCAAAAGTGGGTCCTGGCTCCAAAAACCCAAGACACTGATGTGACTCTTATACTCAACAAGTTGCTTAGAGAATACGACAAAAAGTTGAGGCCAGATATTGGACGTGAGTTGAAGTTATTTGCTATTCAAATAGAACAAGACACCATAAATAGGGATTCTTAGAAAAAAATCCCAAGAAATATTTCAAAATATGGTTCCTAGTATGGAGTGAGTTGATTTGGTCACATGATATAACTTTTTTTAAAAATAAATTTTATTAATTTATTTTGCTTTTATATTTTCCCCAATATCCCTCCTCTTCTCCTTTCAGAGAGGCCTCCCTCACAGCAAAAACTTTTTTTTAAAATCAAATAAGGAAAAATAAAACAGCAGCAGGACTAACAGATCATCAGAAAAGTCTGTTATACATAATCTTTCACACCTTTGGACCTCTCACTTCTGAAAAGAGTTGGAGGAAGGTGACTTCGATTTTCTATTGTTTTTAGAGCCAAGCATATATTTTATAATTTCAACACATTTAATTTATTTTATGTTGTTACAGTTTCCATTTGCATTGTTGTAATCATTGTTTACATTCTCTTCTTGGTTCTGCTTACTTCACTTTGAATCAGTTCATGTAAATCTTATGTTACAACTTTTCAACTCGAGATAGTGTGGCATGAATGACTGAAGGTCTTCACCATTCTCACCCATGATAAAAAGTAGGAGGTCCATTTCCAAAGGAAGGCCATACCCAAACCATGTCTTTCCTGTCCTTGGCTTATCATGTTCTACTTGGTATTGTCTTTGTTGTACTACAAGTTATTACAAGGGTTGTTTGTATAGGGACAGGAATACACACTGGGCTACTTGCTAGATGGAACAGTAGAAAGAACTGTGAAAGAAAAGTTCTGGCTCTCTCATTAACAATTTGCATAACTTTGTTGAAATTACTGGACTTTTTTTTGTTTCTATTTCCTCATTTGCAAAATGAGATGGTTAGATTAGACAGTCCCTCAGTTATCTTCCAACCTGTGACGTTTTGTTACCTTTACCTCTTACTATGAGTACTTACCTCACAGAATTATTGCAAGCATTAAATGAAATAAATTGCTTTGCAAAACTTTAATTGTTATATATTGTGATATATATTGTGCTTTGTGCTGGTAATGGTGACAGTGATGATGAAGATAATTTAGTCAGAAACAACTCTTTACTTTTGTACAAGAACAGTGATTCCCTACAGAGTCTGGTGGAGTGCTTAGAGTTTGATTAGACATTGAAGATGCTAAGGTCATCTACTTTACACTGGACCATCACCAGTCTTCTTGACATAACCAGACTTCATGTCACTGGAAATCAATGACTCTGGTACAAAGAGTGAGGCTAATGACTTTGTGCAACTCTGCCTCACTTAATCACAAGTGAGTCAAGATGTCACCCCATGATGTCCCTGGTCCTCTTCAAAAATGAAGGACAGAGCAACAACAATGATAGAATTTGGCCATTGTTAGTACTGATGAAAGGGCAGTGAGGTGGCATACTGGATAAAGCACCAGAACTGGATTCAGGATGACCTGAATTTAAATTCAGCCTCAGACATTAGTTGTGTGACCACAAGCTGGAGAAGAAAATGACAAACTGCTCCAGGGTCTTTGCCAAGAAAACCCCAAATAAAGAGCTGGACATTACTGAAATGATTAAACAGCAACACCAGCAGTATTGATGAAGTAAGGTGGAAACCATTTTCTTATTGATTAGATCAAGTTGAGCAACCTTCATTTCTGTGGAAGGAAGTAGATTAGGACATGGAATAAAGATGGAGAAGATAGGATTCAGGTGAAATTTACAAAGGAATTCCTTTAAGGATTATAACAATGGGGAAGCTCAGAAATCTTCTCTAGAATTTATTTTTAAGTAGTGGATAACTATTGATTTGGAATGGTTTAGTAATCCTTTACAGAGGCAAGGGAAGACAGTGTAGGTTTCTTTTTTTTTTCTTTTATAATTCCCTTCCAAACCTTGTTTCACAAAATGTTTTACTTAAATGATTCAAAAGCAGAAAGGATTTCCTGGATAATACAAAGTCAAATATTATTTTGCCTCTATTTTGTTGACGTTCCAGGTAAACAATTACTATGACATGATTTATCTGGATTATTTGTCCTTATGCTCTATTTCTTTGTTGTAATATACCATAAGCCTACTATAGAGGACTAACATAGATATTTTGGAAGTGAGGCAAATTCCAGGACATATACAGAACAAACAAACAAACAAACAAAAAAATGAAAGTCATGTTTCTCTCAAATATAAACAATAAACAAAAATACATACCATAAGGTTGTATAGTTAGGCTAACTTTTCAGTGATTATTGGACTCATTATCTTATAGTCTCATCTTATTTATATATAGACCAATTCTTGGCTAGCAGAGTGATCTGATTGAAGTCTATTATGACTTTGGTGCCAATGACTCATATGTCTACTTAATTTATATTAAGAGCCATCATTATCTGACTCTTCCAGGATGTGGCTATAACCTACATTCATTCAGGATTAAAGAGTCAATAGCATAGAGAATTACTTTACTAGAAAAAGATGCTACTTTTCCTCATCATTTTTGTTATGTGATAAGGAATTAGAGGTGGGTAATGTTGCTTTATCCAAGTTTTCCCTGTCAAATATTAAGTTCTATCTTCATTTCTTAAGAGTGTTTCAAACCTGACACAGTTTGTCTTTGGTGATGGTGCTCTCCACCACTTTAGAAAATGTGGCAGTATGACTCCATCAAAGAAAGTTGGTCTCCTTTTCAGTGACAGTTCCCATAGTTCCTAGGATCACAGGATCATAGATATGAAGTTGGAAGGTGCCTTAGAGATGATCTAGTTTATCCCTCCTTATTTTACAGATGAGGCAATAGTCCTGAAGAAGTTAAGTGACTTTCCCTAGTTACAAAGGTAGAAAGAGACAGAGCTGGGCCTTGAAGTTAGTCCCTTGGACTCTAAACCCAGAAGTCTTCCTGATTGACCAGGTCTTACAGTCTTAATGACCATAGAAGTGTCTAGGTGGTGCAGTAGATAGAATGCTGAGCCCACAGTCAAGAAGACTTCTTTCTTATTTCAAATCCAGCCTCAGACAAGGAAATGGGAAACCATTCCAATATCTTTACTAAGAAAATCCCAAAAGGGGTCACAAAGACTTGGACATGAATGAAAAATGACTAAACATCATCATCATCATCATCATCATCATCATCATCATCTTCATCTTCTTCTTTATCAACATCATCATCATGATGACTATAGAGGTGACCTATCTAAATTTCCATCCTCACAAATATATGACCCAGCTAAATCCATGGAGATTCAACAGAGAAATATAAAATGTCATATTACCTTTGTTGTCAACACTAAGTAGAATGAAAAGGAAAACTCACTTATGGAGTGTGGGGGTAATGTATTCATATGAATTCCACTAATGAGTTTTCATACTATGAATTGTGATCATAATATTTATGAAGTACTGGATATTTCCCACTTTTATCTATTCTCAAATAACTTCTCCATTATGTATGTATCTGTTTTTAGTGTAAAGTTTTTTTTTAACTATCCATCATCCTAAGTAATACTTCAGATGTGTCCTTTACCAGTTCAGGGTTATGTAGGCTATCATCTATCTTGGAAAGAGATCTTGTCATGTGTGCTGAATAAGGCTAGAGAAGGAGAAAGCTTCTAATAGAGAATTTGAGAACGAAGCAAAATTAAGAATTTTTTTCTCCTTCCAGCATTTTAAGAGATATGAATGCATTTCCTAGAAATAAACACATGCCCTGCATAGAATTTGTCCTCAAGACATGGTGTATCTAAAATGCATCATCAGTATATTATCAAAAATATCCCAGTATAAGACTGTAAATCCCTTTGGCAAGGTTGTCCAGTTAATTAGCCATTTTTGACATTGTCCTTTTAGTTCTAAGCAACTACCTCCTAATTCCCAGAATTTGTTTTGCCAAATATGTTTTCATAAAAAAATAATGATTTCAGATAAAGTGTGCCTATAAAACATAATTATGTATATTTCTTTATCTGAGCAATCTATTGTCAAGAAAATCATGATTGAACTAAAATCAAAGGTTAGTATAGACATTTGAAGATGAAATACTGTGTTGAAGCACTGGTCCTGGAGTCAGGAAGAAGAGTTCAAATATGAATCCAGATCTTAACTAGCTGAGTGACTCTGGGCAAGTCACTTTATCTCTGTTTGCCTTAGGTTCCTCATCTGTATAATGAGAATAATGAAATCACCTACGTTTCAGGGTTATTGTGAGGATAAAATAAGATAATAATTGTAAAGTACTTACCAAAATGCCTGACTTGAAGTAATCACTATAAAGTTAGTTGTTCCTGTTATTATTTAGCATCAGAACAGCTCCTCAATTTATTTAACAAATTCAATTATTTATTCAACAAACTCAATTATTTATTCAACACATTAAATATATAGCTACATCTTCCATATTCTATATGAGGGTTTGAGAAACAAACAGTCATTAAAGAGTATGATTTCTGTCCCCTTTTCTTGGGTCCAGAGAGGTCTCTGGGTAATATGTACTTAGTATTGATTTACTATGGTATCCACATCCACATTAATAAATTCAACAGAATTCAGTTTAAATCATCAAGCATGGATTAAGTATTTAGTATGTTCAAGGCATTTGGGGTACAAAGAGGAAAAAGAACATAGTCTTATAATCATAACTTTAGTCTTTAAAGGCATCTAGTCCAATCACCTTATCTTGTAACTCCAGAAAGGTTGTGACTTTGCCAAGTTCACACATGACAACTTACAGAACTGGAATTTGAACTCGTTTTTTCTCTCAAAATTTGCCCTTTCTTCCATTATACTACCTCTATATTCAAGGAAATTAAATCTAAATAGAAGGATTAAACATACACACACCGTCACAAGGATATGAGGCCGAATGCAATGAGAAAAATAGAGGGATGTCAACAAAATGTTATGATAAGTGAATGCAAATCCTGCCTCTACCACTTACTGCATGGCCTTGGTTAATTTACTTAATCTCTATGTGTCTGAGTTTCCTTGTCTACAATATGGCATTGACTTAAATGACCTGTAAGAGACCTTCCAATCATGGTGCTCTCATTTTATGAGTAAGCAAAGATCACTTTAAGAGCATTGGGATAATGACTGTGTCAGGTTGGAAGACTTGAACCTCAAAGGATTCTATGGGCCTCAGTTCCCTGATCTCTACAATTAAGGAGTTGGGCTCAATGACCGCTGAAATTCCTATCAAGCTCTCCATTTGTGATCCTATGATCTGATGATTTCAGTGAATGGAGATGTAGAGGGAATAGTTTCTCTTTGTATTAATTTTGCATATATTCTCTGTATAATCATATCTGTATATGACTTCACCAATAGAGTATGAGTGCCTTGAAGGTAGGGACTGCTATTCTTTTGCCTTTCCATCCCTGTACTTGATACTTGTTGATTAATAGTTGGGCAGCGGATGACTTGTAGAAAGATGAACAAGAAAGGAAGCAAGGTTAAGGTTAGGAAATAGCTAGTAGTCCATTTTACCTAGAAAATTAGGAAGGCAAATGTGAAAAGAGTGAAATAAATCTGTATTTTATCTGATAAGCAATGTTCTTCCCCATTAAAATAAAGAATCCATCATAAGAAATTAATTCACATAAGTTATCTGATTCTCTTATGTGTTGCTTAGAAATTATATTCATGTAATTCATGCAATCCCCACAGAAGAAATATTCTATGAGTATACTTAGCAGGTGAAGAATGATTAGACACCACCATTCCAAAGGCCCTGTACAAAACAAAGGCATAAAGGAGAACCAGCCTACTTCTGAATTTTCTGTGATTAGTTGAGGTCATTCTTCATAAAGGGAAGTGGTGAATGCTGGCTCCCTACCATGGTGTTGGTTATGCTGTTGTGGGTGACTGTACACGTCCAGAAAAGAAGGAATGAAAAGTCATTTATGAAGTGGCTAATATATGCAAAGCACTTTGCTAAGTTCTGGGGAGAAAACAGAAAGATAAGACAGTCCCTGATCTCAAGAATGTCAAATACACATAAGAACTTTCAGTTGTGAGTCAGTTGGAAAAATCTGCTTATCCTTAGGGTACAGTGACAAAAACAATGGGAAATCATCATCTCCAAAGTCATTCCCACTGATAAAATCCTATGAGTTTCTTTTGCTTAATCTTGGGATAGTTCTGAGGACTTTGGTGGCACAGACTTTCTTTTCCAAGTTTTCAGGAGTTGTGGCTGCCTCACTTGCAGGAGCAATGGCTAGGTGGCATCTCCATGGAGGTTGCTTCCCAGGGTGATGGTTTTAAAGACATTTCTTGAAGGAGGATCCTTGACCTGAGGAGTGCTATAATACTCAGGGTTCTTGGGCTTATTTGTCTGTCAGCGCTTGCTGGTAAGCAGTTGGTATCAATAATAATGAGAAAGTGGAGACCTTCCCCACAGTGACTTCTCCCCTCAGTGATGACTGTAGGGCCATACTAGAAGCAAGAGTGGTACTCATTAGGACAGCTACTCTCAAGGTTTGGGGGTATAGATATCTAGCCTACTTTCATCAAGAGATAAGGGGAGGTGGTGATGGTGATTTGACTCTTCTGGCACCTGCTTCCTTCTGTCTCTCCATTCTGGTGCTTTGTTGCTTCAGCACCCTGTATTGTATGTCCTGTGGGTAGCAGGAGGTCAGATATTGCTGGGGATGGCTGGTCCTTTTCCATAGAAGTCGCTTCCCCATAATGAAAAAATCCATGTTCTATGAAATGAAAAGAAATATTGAACATTACTTATGTCTTCTCATATTAGCATAGAATTGACTTTATAAACTCCATGAGGCATCTTAAAAATATTTTCTATAACTTCTAGAATTTACACAGTTGTCTATGCAGAATGGATGCATAATAAATGTTTGATGAATTGAAAGGCAGAAAAGACAAAACCAGTAGCTCTAAAACATGATTTTTAGAACTAGTCTTTACTCTGAGCTATTTTACATCTTCGGTTAAAGGTGGTATAGTATATAAGCACAGGGGGAGACTATTAGAATTGCTACTACATACATTCTTAAATCCTACTCATTATCTTTCTTCTTTCAAAAAAGAGGTGGAAAGCTTTCAGTGATTCCCAGTCTGGGTCCACATAGTTAAATTAAAGCCAAGAACAAATATAGAGTGAAAATGATCGTTATAGAAAGAGCTGATCTGAGCTAAAATTGTGATGAATAAGTTCATTTTGGCTCATTTCCCTGACCTCCCCTTCTCTACAATTGCACTGCCTTTCTCACTGGTGTCTAGTATCCAGTTACTGCTTATTGCTTCTTCAGAGCCCTCCATGTACCAGATTGCCTAACTTGAACCATTAGAACTTCATTCTCCCCCGTCCCATTACCATCCTTCTGGACCATTTCTTATTCTCCCCTGACTCCCCTTTTGGCCTTCTTAGACAACAGATACCTACCTGAAGAACTGAAATCTCTACTCTAGTATTTATGAATAGTAAAAGATATTTACACATGAAGTCTCTGCTAGCTCTAAATCTATAAAATGGAAATATCTTTTTTTTTCCATTCAAGGAAGGAACTATCCTTTCTTTTTGCCCCATACCTCCCCAACTCTTAGGGATAAGATCATAGGTAGAGAACTAGAAGGGATCTCATAGGTCACCAGTTCATCTCCCACATTTCATAGTTGAAGAAACTAATGAGAAATGACTTGCCCAGATAGCAAGTCAGAGACAAGCTTTGAATCCATGTTTCCTGACTCGAGAATTACTGTTCCATCCCACTGTATCATTCTTTGTCCTTGCCTTTCTCCAAAAGAAGGGGTCACTAAGGAGTTATATTTGTGAGTTTAAGTACCACTAAAATCACGCTGGTCAGATAATCTACTTACATTCTGTGTGTTCATAGGAGTACATAAAGGCAGCTAGGTGGCAAAGTGGTAAGAGTGCAGGGCCTGGAGTCAGGAAGACTCATTTTCCTTAGTTCAAATCCAGACTCAGACATTTCTCAACAGTGTGACCCTTGGCAAGTCACTTCACCCTATTTGCCTCAGTTTCTCATCTGTAAAATGAGATGGAGAAGGAAATGGCAAACTATTTCAGTAGCTTTGCCAAGAAAATTCCAAATGGGAGTCAGACATGACTGAAATGACTGAACAACAAAGGAGTATATTGGTCCAGATAATGGACAATCAATGTAACTACTTCAGTACAAACCACTATTTTCCCTAATTATGAAATGATCTGGATAAGTATCTGAAAATTTGACTTCTCTTTTCTTATGTAGATCCAGCTTCAAAATTAGAGTTCACAATACATTCAGGTGATTTCTGTGGCCTGTCAATTAATTGTGTAGCCCTAAAATAATTCAAATATATTCAGTAGACTATCAGAACAGATGTAGGAGGAGAGGAAACAGACATCTTAACTGCTCTACTTGAAAAAAAAAGCTATTACTGTGGAGTTAGTTAACTGATTTTCTTACAAAGTTAATTCAAGTGCATAAGTAAGGCAGAGAAGCAATCTTGTGCAGAAATTATACCTGTCATATCTATGAGAGACTAATTATGTACCTGAAGGACCCCATGTTAAGACACATTGCCTTGGCTGAATAGGCCTTGTGAAGATGAGCTTGTTCTCAAGTTTTATCATCATTTTAGGTAACAAAGCCCTTTGGTATTTGGTACAGATGTTCTCATTGGAAACCAACAGAACTTTTTGCTGTGGAGTTGAGTTTAGTATAGGTCCGTCTTGGAACCCATCCAAGTGGACTTAGTTTTTTGAGAAAGCAAAAGTACCTCATTATAAAACAGGTTTACCTATAAAGTGTCTATCATAAGTCTTCATTGTAGTTTTTTTCCCTTATTATTTTGAAAAACCTGATCTATAGTCCTGAAAGCACAGACATTTAAAATGTACTTTAAAACTATCTGTTGTAGATACTAACCCTTAATCACAAATAGATGTGCAGATCTAACACCTATTGACTGCGTTTGACATTTGAAATTATGGCACAGTAAAATGATATACTATTTCCTTCCATAGCTGTGGAATACTTCTCCCCCACATCCAAGCAAAAAGATGATTGACTTTAATATCTCTCAATTTCTCTCCTAGATTTCTATCATATAGCATACTATATTTGGGGGACGTTTCTACTTTAGGAACATGAGTAATCCACGTTGCTTTTTTTAGGGTTATCAGGCAACAATGTCTCTTTATCCTGATGTGATGAATTTATTATTTATTTTTTGGCAAGACTTGAATTCTTTTTTTTTCATTATCCTCTCATTGGATTATAAGCTCCTTGAATGGAGGAAGCCCCTTTTTTGTATCTCCAGTGCTTAGCACAATGCCTGGCACATAGTATGTGTTTGATAAACATTTATAGACTATCGACTATCCCAATGAACCCAAAAGAGACTTTTCAAGCACATTCTTCAATTCACATAGAGTTTCCAAAGTAATAATACATTATTCATTTTATTAACTCTTATTTGAGGACTATTGTGTAAAACTCTAGCCAAATATGACCATATATGGCATTATGAGTTGGGTAAGTTTGTTGAGTACCCTTTTTCTCAACATTCAGTGGTAATACCAGGCTGGCAACTATTTCTGATCAGCGTCTGTGCAAAAAATTCTTCCTTTTCCATTCCTGATTTTCCTCCTCCAGGGATATTTTTCTAGCTCTGACATATAAAGAGGAAAGAGAAAGGAGCTCTATTTGTGAATGACCTGGACCTAGGCCTTAGGCCTTATTGCTCAGGGTACCAGTTCTTCAGCTTTGAATTTTTTCGGGGTACTTTATCTTCAGACTCCAGGGCTACCTAAATTAAATAATACCTAAATTCCCCTTATCACAAAGCCTTACCCCAAGGATCCAAGAATACTGATTTTATTCTGGGCCTCATTACCTTGGCTCCCTGAGTTAAGAGATGTCACACCCAAACTCCAATTACCTGTAGATGGAAGCTGCAACACAGCAGAAAGAGCAATGGGTTTTGAGTCAGAAGAACAGAGTTCTAATCTTGACTTTCCTTCTTATTAAACTATATGACCTTATTTAGCCTTCTTCTGAAGATGATTTTTTGAAAGGTTTGAAAAATGAAGGCAATAATACTTGTGCTACCCACCTGCCAGAGTTATTGCAAGGAATGTTCTTCCAAATGGCTCATATGAGCATGAGGTATTATTACCTGGCTTCCTTTCTTCTGCCGTCACCATGTCTGTATTCTTACCCCAGGACTCCTACCTATTTTCCTAATTCCCTTCAGCCTCCTGTCTCTACACATTCCACATGACAAATATTTTTATTTTTTATCTTTGAGGTTTTTTTGTGTATAATATCATATATGCACATTTATACATATGGGTACCTGTATATGAACACAGATGTAACACAATACAGCATATAGCTTTGTGCATGTTTATATACATACATGCATATATAATACATATATACACATTTTATGTATATTTATATTAAGCAAGGATATAAAGTAAAATATTTAAATTTATACATAAAAGAAATCTGTGCCTGGTTAAGACTGGGATATTCAAGTTTCCTAATCTAAATCTTAATCAAAATTCCTCATACCTACTCTTAGAAGCATCTGGATAGTTCAGTCAATCGACTTCTGATGCTTGAGTCAGAAAGACCTTCATTCAGATCTGACCTCATACATTAGCTGTGTGGCCCTGGACAAGTCACTTAATCTCTGTTTGCCTTAATCCTCTAGAAAAGGAAATGACAGATTACTCCAGTATCTTTGCCTATGGACAAACATTGGAGTGCTGTAGTCCATGGGATCATGAAAAGTTGGACAGGACAGAACAACATGTTGTTTAAAGGTCCTTGATTTTTAAATTATATTTTAGTTACAAGCTAGGTGGTTCAGTGGATAGAGCATGGTGCCTGGAGTCAGGAAAACCTGTGTTCAAATCCAGCCTCAGACACTTACTAGCTGTGTGACCTTGGGCAAGTCACTTAACCCTGTTTGCCTCAGTTCCTTATCTGTAAAATGATCTGGAGAAGGAAATGGAAAACCATTCCAGTATTCTTGCCAAGGAAACCCAAAGAGTTGGACACATCCAAAACAACTGAACGGCAACAAAAATGCATAAAAGAGATATAAATAATGAACTAGGGGTATTCAAAGGAAGAAGGGCTGATGGCCAATAGGGAAATGAAATCTGGAATAAAGTGGCAGGAATGAGAATAACAAAGGCTCAATGGAATTGATAGCATTTTTACTCTGCCCAAAAAATAGGTAAGATTAGTTTTAAAATTCTGTCAAATGACTCATTTAAAAACCACCCTTAAAAATTAAATAGAAATAATCCAACTCCAGAAAAGGAGTTGAAAAGGGAAATAATCAGCAACAAATATAGATTGGAGACAAGCCTTGAAAATTGAGCATAAATGCTTGCACCCATGGAAGCCAGAGTAAGGAGGGCTTAAAATAAACATGAATAGCACAGACATCGAATGCTATGTGAAGATGAGTTTCATATCCAGAATATTTGCTTGGATATCTTGGTATACTACACTCGTTACTCTAGAAATGGAAACATAACCTTATTCCAGTTCTTACAATCTGAAAATGAGGTGATTCTTTCTGGTGACTACTATAAACAGGAGAAGGGATCTATTGCTTGATGACAGAGAGCTAGTCAAAAGTGGAATCAGGGGTACAGGTGCTCCGCATTCTGCTATGTTTCCACTTTTCCTGGGTTGGCACACATGCACAGTCTCTATAAATAAAACTACTTGATCTAGCTGTTTTGTTTAATTCTCAAATTGCTTGCCTAGGCATTGGATTTTGGCAGCTGTTTCCAAAAGCAGAGAGAGGAAATGAAAGTAGAATGGAATAGTGGCATTATAAGTGTACCCTCTCCCATAAAATTACCCTTCCCCCCTTTTTTTTTGGTTAGGAGAAGAGAAAAAGAAAGATTGAAGAAACAGAATACTATTACAATGTATGAATCCTATGTTATTGGTACTTGGAAATTCCTATAAGTTAAAATCTAAGTGTGACTATGGTTAAGGAGTCAAATCATATAAAAGCGTTAATCCAACCAAAGTCAAGCTTTAGTTAGGTGTGACATTTCTGCCTTTGTCTTCCCTATATCACTTCTGTCCCCTTACAAAGTTACTTCTTCTTACCAGTATAGGATAGGTGAATAGGGAATTCTTTCTAAAGGTAATGGTTCTGATTTTTCTGCATTCTTGTGCCCAAAATGGTGTCCAAGGGTTCTGATACCAATAGTTGCTCTGAGTTCCATGCTGGGTTATTCACACTTAAGAAAGGTCAAGGACAGCACAGATGTGGAGAAACGTGGGGCTTTGCCATTAACAACAAGCCAAAAGAAATAATAAAAGAACCTAAATCTAGGGGTGGATCCAAGAAAAATTCAGAAGTAGTTGATTCATTTTGGAGTACACCTCATTTTTACTATCTGTCTGATCCTAAATTCATGACAGGGCTTTGAGGAGAGACAAAAAAAGAGAACAGGTCATGTAGTCACAACATAAAGCTTGAGTCCAGACTCTTGACACTTCTTAAAGGTATGACTGTGGGAAAATCAAATAAATCCTTTGGTACCACATTAAACTTTCCTCTATCCCCCAGTGGCTAGTGCTGCTCTCTCTTTTCAAATAAGTTTGTATTTCCTTAAATGTATATGCATTGTATCCCTCTAATCTGGTGGTTCTTAGTGGAGTGTGTGTGTGTGTGTGTGTCTGTGTGTCTGTGTGTGTGTGTGAACCCCTGGGCAGTCAGGCGAAGGCCTCTGGTCCTTTCTTCAGAACAATGTGATTTAATGCATAAAATGTATCAGATTACAGAGGATGTCAGTTATATCAAAAGATAGTTTTAAGAGTATTTGTTTATTTTTTTTAAGTTCATATACCCCAGGGTGATGTAGAATGCTTGTTCAAACCATAAACTGTTTAAAGTATGCACTGGATTCCCACATGCTTTGTATATAGCAGGCACTCAGTAAATACAGGGTCCGAAAAGTTTTAAATTATTGAAGCCTAAAACTGTACCAAGTCTTTGGGGGACACCCTGTGTTTATTGAAGAAAATTCTCTGAACCTGTTTCCTTACCTGAATAAATGGTTATAATAACACATGCATTACCTATCTCATAGAATTTTGGTTAAGAAAATGCTTTACCATCTGAAAAGGAGTACAGAAAAGTATGCTATTATTATATGTCCCACGCTGAAATAGTTGTAGAATTGACAAGAACAAATGACTATGCTAACTTTTCAGTAAATGTAATAATGGCTAATAAAGCATATGGCATTCCTCATCTAAATGAAATTTGAAGAAATTGTTATTCTGAACCCTTCAAAATCCAAATAAATTGATCTTTAGCAGTGAAGCTTTAAACTAGGTAGGGAATGGGGACTTTTGGAATTGGGGGAGAAATTGACTTTCCAATTGCACAGATTTTACCATTAAAGTATTTTTCCTCTCTTTCCTTGTAAAGCTAATTCTGCCAAGGGTATAAAGTGGCAATATAGGACCAGTATCTTTAGGACAATTGGCCATTGCCTCAAAGGTCTAGGTGATCAACTGTACGTCTTGGACTTTATGTCATGAAGGGAGCAATAGTTATTTTCTACCCCTGGCAAATCTCCCTTCCTACCTGTCCTCCTGCCAATTTGCCTAACCATTTCTGTGTAAGTAACCAGAGCTTGCATTCAACTAAAGCTCTGTAGTTACCAGCGATGAAATGGGAAGAGATTTCCATTCACTCCACTCCAGACTATGTTTAGGAATAAAACCTCTATTACAGGAAATCAGGATCACCGTGGGTGTTCTACCACTGGTGCTCTTAGGACTAAAATGCTTGGCTTAGTTTTATAAGAGGGTCCAAGTGGATAGTAGAGAATGGAGCTGCCAATCTAGTACTAACATATTTTTTAATTCTGTCACATATACTGAACAATAGATGACTTCAGAGAACTCTAAGCCTTTTGTTTAATGACCTTCGTGACCTTATGTCATAAAGATTTCCAAGAAAAGCTCAACACAAGACACGCTTGTAACTCCTTAGACAGAACAGTGTTGCTATTTTTCCACTGTCTGCAATGAGAACTCCCTTTATGTTGTTCATTTTGTTGTTCATAGCCAGTCAGCTTAGTTAGGGGATAAAAGTCAGCTAGGTAGTGCAGTGAATAGAACACCGAACTTGGAATCAGGAAGATTCATCTGTGTATGTATACATATACTCACACATATGTGTATATATAAATATGAATGTGCATATATATACATATAGATATATACATATATGCATATATAATTTCACTCAACAACCGCAAACTGTACCCTGGGCAGCCATCTTGCAAATGAAAAAGGATATTATTATTGTTGTACAACTTTTCTCTTCTGTAAAATAGGACTACAAATAGCACCTACCTCACAGGACTATTGTTGGGATCAAGTAAGAAAATAATTGCAAAGCGCTTAGCACAACACCTGGCAGAAAGTAATCACTATAAAATGGTAGCTATTGTTGTTGTTGCTATTGTTGCACTTGTATAATGCTTAAGTGTTTACAAAGATCATTTATCATTGCTCCTAGGAAATGTAATAATGTACACCCAAAGGACAATAACTCAGAAGTGTCATCTTCTTTTTAAAAGGAAAGTACGTACCATTTACATCAGAACTCTGTTTTTTACTATACCTAAAGGACATTTAAGGAAAAAAAAAACAACAACCTGTTTCTGAATTTAAGAAATATTCTGTCATGTTCAAATTGCATTTTAGAGGTTGGGGTGGGGAGAGGTGGGCACAAAGCCACTATAGGAGTATAGCCTTTTGGGGAATTAACTCTCAGATGTATTGGCACTCAGCAAAGTTGTGGTAGATTCAAGGTATTTTGTAGGTTTGCAACATAGATCAATAATTTTAACTATTACTAATTTTTACTATTCATAATTAGCTCAAATCAGAAGGATTTTAATGAAATACTATCACTCCCCCCCATTTCTGTCTACTTTCCATTGACTGACAAAAAAGTGGCCATATTCCTCCTCAAAGTCAACCTCTTTACTTTGTGTTTCAAATAATATTGTATTTTCCCCCAGTTACATATCAAAGCAATTTTTAGCATTCTCTTTTACAAGATTTTGAGTTCCACATGTTTTTCTATCCCTCCTTCCACTCCCCTCTTCCAAAAATAGCAGGCAATTTGAGATGGGTTGTACACGTGCTCTCAAGTAAGACATATTTCCATATTAGTAACACTTGTGAAAGAAGACATGTATCAAAAGGAAAAAACAACAAAAAAGAGTGAAGTAATCAAGAAATATGCTTTCTACAACCAGGGTCCATCAGTTCTTTATCTGCATGTGATAATATTTTCCTTTGTGAGTCCTTTTTACTTGTCTTGAATTGTTGTCTTGCTGAGAAGAGAGTAGTTGATTACCACACAATGTTGCTAACACTGTGTAAAATGTTTTCATTGTTTTGAACTTGTTTAGTTGATTCTTGATATGTCATAGAGTCATTAGCTTCCACTTGTCCAGTTCTAACTTTTAAGGTGTTTTCCTCAATTAGCTTTTGTACTTTCTTTTCCATTTCACCAATTGCACTCCCTAAGGAGTTGTTTTCTTCAGTAGATTTTTTTTTCTATTTCCTTTTCCATTAGGTCAGTTTTACTTTTTAAGCCATTGTTTTCTTTTTCTAAGCTGTTGACTCTTTTTTTACATGATTCTCTTGCATCACTCTCATTTCATTTCCCAATTTTTCTTCTATATCTCTTATATGATGTTTAAACTCCTTTTTTGAACTCTTCCATGAGTTCTTTCTGGGCTTGATATCACTTGCCATTTTTCTTTGTTGTTTTGCCCATAGATGTTTTGATATTGTTGTCCTCTTCTGAGTTTATCTTAGTTTTCCCTGTCACCATAATAACTATGATCAGATTAGTATTTTTTCTTTTTTCTGTTCATCTCGTTGTGCTTTTTTTCCCTTTCTTTTAAATGAAAGCTCTGCTCCCAGGGTAGAAGGGGTATTATCTCTGTCTTCTTGGGCCATAGGCTGCTGTTACTGGCTGTTTACCTGGTACTGCTCTGATGTTGTCCTCAGGCCCATGCACCTTGGGATCTTGTGTCTGATGCTGTGCTGAGGAGGTGAGTTGGGGAGTGACTGGCAGTGCTAGAGGCAATAAAGGTCTGGAAGCTCACCTGGTGCTGATCCAGGATCCTAGGGATGGTGCCTGGCATGTGCTTAGGCTGGAAGGCGTTTTTTCATATCCCCGGGGTTATATTGAAGCACTGTACTGATGGTGGCTTGTTTGCCTATGGTTATACTTGATGCATTTGGCAGAGGCCTGGTGGTTGCCTATTTGTTTAAGCACCCATAGATTTGGTATCTACCTGTTTGCCCAGGGAGAGTTCCGGCCCCTAAATGTTCCCTTTTTGCCCAGGGCTATAATGAAGCATGTGAGGGTCCTCAGAGATGGTGTCTGCTGGTTCTCTTATCTATGCTAAGGCATTTAGCAGGGGAGAGGCTCCTGGTGTAGGTGTTTGCTTGCTCTACACCATTGGTGCTTAGGATCTACCACTGGTTTTCTGAAGTGGGGCTTGCTTAGACACTTTGTGTCCTGGACTGTGTTCTCATTTTACCCAAGTGAAATAGACCTTTCTTGCTTATCTTCCAAGTTTCTTGGGCTCAAAGATCATTCCCCCCTGTCTTTTTGCTGGTTCTGCTGTTTCAGGATTTCTTTTGGGGCACTATTTTATGGTTGTTTAGAGGTGAATGTGGGAGACTTATGGTGATTTACCGTTTACTCTGCTTTCTTGGCTCTCAAAGGTTCCAACTCTTTTGCTTTGATTTCACTCCCTCTTATACTCTACAGCTATTTTCAGCCTTAAGTATCCTCCTCCCCCCTTCTCCTGTTTTTCAACTTTTCATTATCATCTGCTTCTTCCTGATTGCCTGAAAATATGCTGAGGATACTCCATCTTAAGACAAAGAAACAAATGAAAGCAAACAAACAAAAAACCTTCCCAAGCCCTTCCCACTTCCCCAGGGTCTTATACTATATTTCTCTTTTCTTTCTCAGTCAAATACTTTAGGAAAAACAAAACAAAACAATAAAAAATGTCTATGGTGGTGTCATTTTCTCTCCTTTTTCTTGCTTCACAACTCTTTCCAATCTGACTTCTGGCTTCATTAGTCACTTGAAACTGTACTCTCTGAAGTTAGCAAAGATTTCTTAATTGATGTAGTGGTCTTTTTTTTTTAAATCTTTTATTGATTTATTTTTAATTTTCAACATTCATTTCCACAAGATTTTGAGTTAGAAAATTTCTCCCCATCTCTCCCCTACCCCTACCCCAAGATAGTAAACTTACTGAATAACCCTTCCCCCAATCTGCTCTCTCTTATACCCTACCCCATCCCCCCTCTACATTTCTAGTAGGGCAAGATGGATTTCCATCCTCCAGTGTCTGTATACCTTATTTCCCATTTGCATGTAAAAAAAAATAAACATTTTGTTTAACATTTGTTTTTTAAAACTTTGATTTCCACATTCTTTCCTTTCTTCCCTCCTCACCCACACCCACTGAGAAGATTAGCAATTCAATACAGGTTGTATGTGTGTCATTACACAAATATTTCCATAGTAATTATATTGTGAAACACTAACTATATTTCCCTCCATCCTATCCTGCCCCCCCACTTACTCTATTTTCTACTTTGACCCTGTCTTTTTTCAAAAGTATGTGCTTCTAATTACCCTCTCCCCCAATCTGCCCTCTCTTTTATTATTCCCCCTTTTATCCCCTTGTCCCTACTTTTCTGTAGGGTAAGATACCCATTGAGAGTGTATGTTTTTGCCTCCTTAAGTCAATTTCAATGAGAGCAAGGTTGACCCATTTCCTTTCACCTTCCTGGACTTCCCCTGCATTGTAACAGTTTTCTCTTGCCTCTTTTATATAAGATAATTGACCCTATTCTATCTCTCCCTTTCTCCTCTTATTATATTCCCCTCACACCACCTAATTTTACTTTTTGTATATCATCCCTTCCTATTCAACTGATCCTGTGCCCTCTGTCTATGTATACATATGTACACATATACACACACATATATATTTATATACACATACACTCTTCTATATGTATATATTATGTATGTGTGTGTGTGTGTGTGTGTGTGTGTGTAACACACACACACACACACACACACACACACACACACATACATACCTTAAACTGTCCTCATGCTGAGAAAAGTCTCATGAGTTACAATGATCATTTTTCCATGTAGGAATGTAAAGAGTTCAATTTTAATAATTTCTTTATGATTTCTTTTTCCTGTTTACCTTCTCATGCTTCTCTTGCTTCTTGTATTTGAAAATCAAATTTTTGGCTCAGCTCTGTTTTTTTCATCAAGAATACTTGAAAGTCCTCTATTTCACTGAATGACCATATTTCCCCTGAAACACTATGCTTAATTTTTCTGGGTAGGTGATTCTTCATTTTAATCCTGGCTCCTTTGACCTCTGGAATATCATATTCCAGGCCCTTCAGTTCCTTAATGTAGAAGCTGCTAGATCTTGTGCTATCCAGATTGTTTTTAAACAATACTTAAATTGTTTCTACCTGGAAGCTTATAATATTTTGTCCTTCACCTCAGAACTATGGAATTTGGCTATGATATCCCTAGGAGTTGTTTTTTTGGGATCTTTTTAAAGAGGCAATTTTTGAATTCTTTCAATTACTATTTTGTCCTCTGGTTCTAGAATATGAAGGCAATTTTGCATGATAATGTCTTGAAAGATGGTGTCTAGGTTCTTTTTTTATCATGGCTTTCAGGTCGTCCAATAATTTTTAATTATCTCTCCTGTATCTATTTTGCAGATCTGTGTTTTTTCCCAATGAGATATTTCACATTGCCTTCTATTTTTTCATTTGTTTGCATCTGTTTTATAGTGTCTTGTTTTCTCATAAAGTCATTAGATTCCATTTGCTCCAATCTAATTTTGAAAGAATTATTCTCTTCAGTGAGTTTTTGAAATTCCTTTTCCTCTGGGCAATTCAGCTATTTAAGGCATTCTTCTCATTGGCTTTTTGGGCCTCTTTTGCCATTTGAGTCAGTCTATTTTTTAAGGTGTTATTTTCTTCAGCATTGTTTGGGTCTGCTTTAGCAGGCTGTTGACTCACTTTACATGATTTTTCTTGCATCATTCTCATTTCTCTTCCCAATTTTTCCTCCACTTCCCTTACTTGATTTTCAAAATCCTTCTTGTATCCTTCTGGCCTATAACCAGTTCATATTTTTCTTGGAAGCTTTTGATGCAGGACTTTTGACTTTGTTGACTTCTGGTTCCATGTTTTGATTCTTTTTTTTCCCTAAAAAAGGATTCTATGGTATGATTGTGCTCCCTCTGCTTGCTCATCTTGCCAGCCAATTACTTGACTTTTGAGCTTTTTGCCACAGTAGAACTCTAATTCCCGAGTGGAGAAAGCTATGTCCCAAATTGCTGGGGTTTTCACACTTGTCAGAACCAGGAGAAGGGCACCCTCTCTATAGCTACCACAGACTCTAGCATGCTTTCCCCAGGACCATTACCCAAGTCTGTGACAGAGATCCAGGCAGGTCAAAGCAAGAACAATTACCCTCTGAATGGTTGCTTGGTCATTCTATACTGTGCAGGCAAGGAGCTCCAGAGGCAGTCACGCGTGCCTCTGCCACCTCTTGCCCTGGTGGCAGGGGCAGGACCCCACTCTTCCATCATCCTGTTCCAACAGAGTTTCACACTGACCCTTTACTATCTCTTTGTTGTTTATGGGTTGAGAAGTCTGGAAACTGTCACAGCTGCCAGTGATTCACTCCCCTGAAGTCTTCTCTGGCCAGTCTGGGATGCTGGTCGGGGCCACCTGGTGTTGGAGCCACCCAGGGTTGGGGCCATCCTGGGTCTTGGCCCACATGGCTCATGCAGGACTGCACATAGCTCCCAGCTCGGTGTGATAGACCCTTCCTGTTGGCCTGCCAGGCTGCTTTCAGGAGGAGATTTGTTTTTCTCTGTCACTTTGTGGGTTCTGTAGCTTTAAAATTTGTTTAGAATTACATTTTACAGGTATTGGAGGTGGTTGGAATGGAAGCTCAGACAAGTTCCTGCTCTTAGTCCACCATCTTGGCTCCCCTCCACCCCCACTAATGTAGTGGTCTTTTTTCCAGTTTTTATTCTGTATGACTACTTACTTCAACTTACAGTGTTGATCACCCTCAGCTTCTGGATACTTCCTCCTCTTTGGGATTTTGTGACATTACTCTTTGGTATGCTTCTCCTAACTGTTTAATCAGCTCTCTTCAGTCTGCTTCACTGATTCATTAGTTTGCTATGATGTACCTCAACTCTGGATTTAACCAAAGGCCTTGCCCTAGGTATCCTATTCTGCTCTCTGCAGTTTCTCTCTTGGTGATTTTATCTGCTCCCATGAATTTATATATCATCTATGTTGATTACTCAATGTTTTATGTATCCAACATCAATCTTCCCCCTGAATTTCAATCTTATATTGCTAACTGTTTATTGGTCATTTTAGACTAGTTAGCCCAGAGACGTCTTGAATTTGGTTGTCTGAAACAGAACTTATTTTCTCTGCAGGTATATACCTGTGTGTATCCCTCCTCCAAATTTCTCCTTTTCAGTCAAAAGTATTACCATTCTTCCAATATCTTATGTTTGTAACATTGGCAGTTTCCTCAATTCCTCACTCTTCATCACTCATATATCCAATGAGTTGACAAATCTTGTGATTTCTACATTCGTACAATCTTTCATATCTGACTCTTTCTCTCTTTTTATACAAGTATGACCTTAGTTCAGGCTGTCACATTCCTCATCAAGATTTGGGACGCTGCCTCAGTTCTCTCCCCATTGTAGTCTGTCCTCCACATTGCTACCAAACTTATTTGCCTTAATCTTCAACATTTCCATGTCACAACCTTATTCAATAAAATCCTGTGCCTTCCTACTGCTTATTGGAAAACTAAAAATGCCTCTAATTAGCTTTTAAACTCTTTACCACCTGGTCCCAACCAATTTTTCCATTCTTATTTTACATTATTCCCTTTCTCTCATTCTGTGATCTGTTCAAACTGGCATTCTCACTGTGATACTCCATTCACAATCTGCATGCTTTTGGACTGGCAATCTACTATGCCTAAAATCCATCTCTTTCTCACCTTGCAAAATCCCTATAATCCTTCAAGTGCCAACTTCTACATAAAACTTTTCTTTATTCTCTTTGTTTGTTAGTGTGCTCCATCTCAAACAACTTTGCATTTGGTCACTTTATAATTGCATTTCTTCTCTGATATATGTATATGCATATGTACATGTGTATACATATACATGCATGTACACACATGTGTGTGTGTTTCCCAACAGCTATATATTCAAAGACAGACTTTCAAGTGTTTTCTACATAATGCAATAATTTTAAATTGATTCTCTTTGTATCTCTTGTTCTTGGTTTTATTTGCATTATGTAGGAATGTTGATGATTTGTATTTTATAACCTGAAAGTTTTCTGAAATTATTAATTGTTTTAATTAATTTGTATCTTTTTATTCAGGGTATTTTTTATTATCATTTCATCTATAAAAATGATAATTATCAGCAAATGCACAATCCATCATTGGGAAGACTACACATGGCTTGGGAACATGCATGAGGGGCATATGTATAGGAAGACAACTCACTCAACATTGCTGGCACAACAATGTTTTCTATTAATGTCATCATCCATATTGTGGTAAAATGTTAACACTGTTAGCAGACTACTGGTCTCATGGTCATTGCTCTGTTGAAGTCATTGTTGCTTCTAGTCATTGTTCCACTGGCCGTGTGATTGCAGAGCTTCTCTTTGTTACCAGTTTCTGGGCTTTAGACAGATACCTCACCATACATAATTGTAGTGATTAGAAAACCTCTCTCTGATAAGAGAAGGCTGATATTTTTAGATGTGTTTAGATTATGGGGTACCACATCTGGTAAAGGTTGTTGCTGAACAAAAGTCAGTAGGATACCCCTAGAGTATTTTACTTAAACTTCATGGTGCTAGGGCTGAATTGTTTTTACTTTTTCCCAGATAATTATCTTAGAAATTCTCAACATACTCTCAGCTAGGCGTGTTAATGAAATTAGAATAAAACTAAAGTCCTAACAATCTGAAGCAACTTCTTTATCTTTCATCCAACTGACCTGATTCTTGTTTATTATTATGTATGGTGGCCAGGGTTAATACATCCTGGCTTTGAGCTGCCATACAGAAAATGTAAGAATAATAATGCCAGTTAGATGTGGTGGGTCATGACTTTATTCTCTGCTAACAGAGAGAGTAAAGATGGGGCATTGCTTGAGCTCAGGAATTCTGTGCTGCAGAATGATTGAAGTCAGTTTAGGTGGTTACACTCAGTCTGACACCAATATTGGGAGGCCCTGGGATCAGAAGATCAACTAGACTTTCCAAAGGGGGTCCAATCAGCCTAGGTATGAAAGACAAAGCAGGTCAAAACTTCTGTGTTCATTACTATTGGGATAAAAAAGGTAGACACAATTAAACACACATACACACACACACACACACACATATACACACATATTTGACATGGGATGGGGGAATGATAATATTAAGAATTACTCCAAAGCAGTGCAAAGGAACTTTTATACCATCTCTTAGTTCTACAATTAGAAATGTGCTACACAAATATACTTGAGAGAGAAAATTTCAATTGGAAAGAGAATATAATGGAGGAATCGTATACTGTGCTCCTCAATTCTGTGTTTCCTACAACCATTAATTATATTAAGATGTAAATCAACATGCATTTGAAGTGCCTCCTATGTACCAGGTAGTGAGGATATAAACACAAAAACAGGGCAAGGAACTTTAATCTATTTCGGAGAGGAACTATGTCCATAGATAAGTAAATAAAAAGTTGTATACAAAGTGAAAAAAATAAATTAGAAGATCACCAACATCTAGGGTCTCATGGAGGAGATGAAACTTAACTGAGATGTGAGGGTAACTGTGGGTGAGAGAAAGAGAGAGAGAAAGAGACAGAGAGAGAGAGACAGAGAGACAGACAGACACACACACACACACACACACACACATACACAGAGAGAGAGAGAGAGTGAGAGAGAGAGAGAGAGAGAGAGAGAGAGAGAGAGAGAGAGATCATACCCTGGAAACATAGGCCAGAGCCAGATTGTGAAGGGCTTTAAATGCCAAATCAATTTTTTAATTTTATCTTTGAGATAATAAAGAGGAACTGACTTTTCTTGAAGAGTGGATTAATGTTGACAGACCTGTCTTTTAGGTATATCAGTCTGTCAGATGTATAGTAGATGCATTAAAAAGGGGAGGGAGTGGATTCAGAAAGACAAATTAGGAAGCTATTGCAAAAGCTTGAGTTAGATATGATGAGGACTTGAACTTGGATATCTCTTCCCCATTTTGGAACACAATAAAATCACAGGCCTCTGACTTTCTGATAATATTATACATTGGTAGAGCAGGAGAAGAGTACATAAAAGAAGACAGAGGCTACCTGGTCTAAAATTAAACTGTTTTAGCTAGATCACATCTATCATATCCAATTCTGTGTACCATTTTATAAGGTAACAAATACATGGCATGGTTAAAAGGATGATGAAGGGTGTAGAATCCTTTGACATCTTAGGATCTATTAAAGGACATAAATATGGAACTGAAAAAGAAAATGTTTGGGAGATACATAACTGAAATCTCTAAATATTTGTTCATTTGTCATGTGGAAGGGGAAAGGGAAGGGGATTGTTCTGACATAGATTTACATTTACACTCACTCTAATCACAAGTGCACTTATGATACACATAGCCTTGATAAAGTACAATGGCTTTTTGCCATCATTTCTTTTTTAAAAAAATCATTAACTATTCCTTTAGTTTACATACATCATTTAACCATACATAATGACTTTGACACTTTTACCAGTAATTTAAGTCAAGATCAGTGCCTTCTAGTTTGCAGATTGTTTCTTTGCTTTTATTTTTTTAAATCAATATGTTATTTAAATAATCTGTAATCATGCAGTACCATTGCAATACTTTTCCCCCAAAGATTACTGGACAGGACTCAGACAATTACTTCATCATTCACGGACATAATTAATTTGCATCTGACGACTTGGACTCATCAAAGAATGTTAGTTGCATTCCTATATTCTCCCTACTTATAGAGGGTTTCAACTCCCAATTATAAAATATTTTGAATCCATCTTTTCCAGTTCAAAGATGATTGTCCTTGGCAGAAAAAAAAAACACAAAAACCAGAAGCAAAAGGAAATGAATAGTTCTGCCTTCTCACTGTTATCTGTTATTATTTGCTTATCTGTGTAATTTTGATCCATCTTTTCTGCAAATATAATGAAAAATCTCACCTCGTTATTGTCTCCCTACATATTCTGTGTGTACTATAACACGATAGTTATCTTCTATCATTCAATAATTCAATTCATTACATTCATTCATTGCATTCGACCAAGTGATCTTCCACTAACCTCCACTCTTTCCTACTTGGGAAATGGGTTGGAAAATGTACTTCACAATATTTTTGTATATTCACTGAGGTTTGCTTACTTTACTAGTAAACATGCATCTTTGATCTCAGACTTCTGGGTACCTTCTCTGATAAAATAGATTCTCAACCATTCTACATCTCAATCTGTATAACTCTTGAATAAATTTCAGGAGAATCTACCCCCATTTTATACTATTCCCTTCTGGGACCAATTCATTCCCATTCAGAGCTTGTATTCAAGAAAATATGTATCAATGAACCAGTTCTATGCGCTGTCCATCTAATTTCATTTTGGAATCTGAACTTTAGACATCCTTTATTCAGGACAAAATTAAGCACATGTGATGAATTCTAGCTCAATATATAGGAATGAGAAAAATTTACAATGGTAATGTGAAAAAAAAGTTACTTTGGTCACCTTATCATAGAGTTAGCTATTGATCTTCCTCTTTCTTCTTCCTACTATCTTCCCTCCCTTCCTCTTCCTCTTCTACTTCCCCTTCATGGGCCATCCTCTTCTATGACTATGATGACTTCTTTATATGTTACCAAGAATGTTGTTAGGTTCTGAGGTAAAATCATGCTTTTCAAATGCCAAGGATTTTCAATTACTTAGCATTTATTCTTTTCAGAGTAATGTAACTAAATCATGTCTGCTTCATAAGGAGAGAGTTCTTTGATGAAAGGTTGTTTGGGAAAGGTAGTTTAAGGGATAGCCTCAGAAAGGCGGGGGAAAATGGGAGATTTTGTGGAAAGGAGCTTTTAGAAACTACCTTCTTCTCAAGGAATAGTGGATGACTGCTTTTTTTTTTTAAGTTAGTGTCAGATCTCTGAGAGACTTCAAGTAACATATGTAGTACATCATTTCACAGCAACATTTTTTCATTCTTTTTGAGATCTGAATTCTGAAACTTCATTTTGATGGTAAAATGTTCCCTTTATTTGGGTCCGTGACATTTTTTTTCTTGAGGCATTTTTATGGGCTTTAATAATATCCTGTGAATCACTGGCAATGACAGTATGTTAGGTCAAAGATTACATTTCCCCATGCCATATGTTATATTTCTTTACATTGAACTCTATGACACTATGCATTGCTTTTCTAATAGTAGGAATTCATTTTAACCAAAGCTTCCAAACTTTTTGACTTGGTCCCCCTTGGAATTAACAATGATTTGTAAAAATGTCTAGGCCAGTTGGGGGTGCAATATCTTCCAGGAAGGAAGAGGATTAAGAATGAATGCAGCCTATGGCCGTGGAGCAGAGCAAAGCTAATTGGCCCACCTGGGAATGAAACCTGTGATTATGACCTCATTAGTTCTACTGAACTAACAAGACATCAACATTTCACACATGTACAGATCTCTAGGGAAAATAGAGATAACAGTCATGTCTGGGTTTTGAGCTCTCGACATGCCTTCCAGCTCACTTCAGCTCACTCCTCTCCTAGGGCAAAATACCTGATAAATTGATTCTCAGTAATGTGGTTAATGATTTCTTTTACTATTACTTGAGAAGTATTTGCATTTTTATAAAAGAGCCTTGAGAGAATAATGCTTAGCCTCTAGTACAATGTAAGCCTCTTTATGAAGGAATAGTTTTTACCCCCTTTCCTCTTTGAATCCCAAGTTCCAAGTATATTGCCTTGTATACGGTAGATGATAACTGTTTGTTGGCTTTATTTGACATGCCTAATCCAGAAGAATCCAACATTTGTGGTGAGATTTCAGCAAACAGCAGGAAAACTATTTGTGGTAAGGAGCTTTCCCAGTGTTCAAAGCATTACCCATGGAATGACTCCATTTGTGGCAATTTCCTTCTACTTTAAAGGGCCGTGTGAAAGAGCTGCTGTTTTTCCAATCTTCTTTAGTGTATTGGGTCCTATATATAAATCTTTAATCAAAGTACCATGATGTATTGTGAAGAACATTACATTTTCTGTCAGAGACCATGGGTTTGAATCCAGCTCTGGTGCTTAATGCCTGTTTGAACGTGGTCACATCATTTAATTTTTGTGACTCTTTATTTGTAAAGTGGGAACAAAGTTAAACTAGATGGGCTCTTTGATCCCTTCTGATGATAATTCTATGGTTAACTAATTAAAGATTATTTACATGATCCTTGTTTTTCTTTAGTAATAACTATGTTAAAATAATTTCCATTTCTCTACTAGAACTGACTAAAATTAGCTTCCTATACTTCCTGTTACTTATTCATTGAAACAGTAATAACAAGAGTTGGCATTGATACAAAGCACTACATTTTACAAAGCACTTTACAAAGATTTCTTTTGAAACACACAATAACTTTGTTAAATAGTTAATACAAATCAAATTATACCTATTTTCTAGTGGAGGGAACTAAAACCTAGAAAGGTGGAACACCTTACAGAAGATCACAGTAAGAATCAGTACCACGCCTAGATTAAGAGGTTGGAGCTTGTAGTATATAACTAAGTGAAATATATGTCTAGGGACAGCAACAGAGCCAGTCATGGGCAGGCTGCATCGTACCACTATTATTGTTGGGGAGAGCTTTTGTAAGGGGATATTTAAGGAGCGAGAAAGCCTGTTTATGGTCACAGGTAGATAATTAGGTGGTCCAAGTTAGGCTCCTAAAGGAAATTTTAACTACTGGCAGACTGAGAATCAAGTGCTTTCATGGCTTGAGGTGATTATGATTTTATGACCTGGCAATGCTGGGAGGCATCCTTGATGCAATCCTGGCCCACCTTGTGAAGACATTCTTGAGTATGTCTATCAATTCCCCGGGTATTTCATTTCAGGAAGACCATTCTTTGCCTTGCCTACACTGGCAAGGACATTACCTAAATTTGCACTGTCATTTTTCAGCTATGTTTGAGGCCCTTACATACCACAATATTGAAACACTGAAAAGAAGACTGATGTGATGGCGGTTAATTGTTATTGAATGGCCAAGCCTGGACTGCACTTACTGAGGTGATACTGAACAAATCTGTATTGATTAAAAAATATAAAGAGAAAATCTGGCAATTTGAGTTAGGGAACAGGAAATTGTGGGAAAGAGGGAGGTTTTTTTTAAAGTTCTAGAACCTGAGGGAGAGGAAATTTGACAATTGATGGAGAGCTACCCTTAGAGTCAGCAATACCTGTGTTCAAATCCTCCCATTTCACAGATTTTTTGTGTGATCCTGAGTGAATCAAGAGATCAATCCATGCTCCAATTAGACTGCAAGCTTCTTGAGAATAGAGACTAGTATCGTTGTTCATTTTGTTTGTGTTTTTGTTTTTTTCTATCCCCAGTGCTTAGTACAGTATTTGACACCTAATAGAAGCCTAATGAATGCTTGCTGATTGACTGACTGACTGTGTGCAGAAACAAGAACAAAGAGAATGCATGTTTTTGCCAACATTATAAACCAAGTTACACAGAGATAAATGAGAAACTGAGTTGCCTGATGCCTAGACCAGTGCTCTTTTCAATTACCAAATGTAAGAACCTTGAGATTAAGAATTCTTTCAGGGGTGGCTAGGTAGCACAGTGAATAGAGCACTGGTCCTGGAGTCAGGAGGACCTGAATTAAAATCCGGCCTCAGACACTTAACACAAAAACTAGCTGTGTGACCTTGGGCAAGTCGCTTAACCCCAATTGCCCTACAAAAATAATAAAAAAAAGAATTATTTCACTTTCTTTCCAATATACCAAAAGTAAGATCCTTGAGATTAAGAATTATTTCATTTTTTTTCTTTGGGATCCCGAGGACTTAGGATAGTCCCTTGCATTTGGTAGTTGCTTAATAAATGCTTCTTTCTGTATTCATGGACTACACTGTCTATACATGATAGTGGGGACAGGATTTTTGATGGCTTTGAGATCCCAAGACAGAAAGGGATGGTGAATAGAAGATTTGAGGGTCACCAATTACAAATACTATTTGGTAATTGTATTTTAGGTACAGAAAATGAAATGAGGATGGGGTAGGGTGGGGAGGAGTGCTATATTCTTGAGGCTATATATGCAAGAATGACACCAAGGTACCTTGGATCATCCTTCCTTTTATATCCCTAAGAGGGGGAGGGGGATGTAATTGAGGATGTAGGTGGGTTATCATTAGGTTGAAATTATCCTTTAAGTATGTATATGTGATTCTTTTAGCCAAAATAAGTGAATGACTCTAACACTCAGATGTTGATTCATCTCATTAATGTGGAAGCACATTACGTGTTACAAACATTGAATCAGCAGCCTTGCGGGCACACAGGCTTTGAATTCTGTTACTACTTTTTGCTTCGTATTAAAAGCCCAGAAGCCTCCACTCACTAGTCACTGTCCTATTTTGGTAACGCTATTCTCCAAGGCTTGCCCACTTCTAGCCTCATTCAATTGATATTCTCTACAATATTTCAGGGTCAGACCTAATTTCCAAGTCAATTAGTCACTCAACAAACATTTATTAATCTCCTTTTACATGAAAGGCACTGTGTTAAGCACTGGAGTAAGAATGAAAAAAAATCTCTGTTTTCAAGGAGCTTACATTCAAGGGAGGGTGCCAACATATACGTAAGTAGGTACACGTAAGATACAGAATAAAAGGAAAATGGTCTTAGAGGAGAAAGTACTACATGGTTGGGAAGAAGGAAAAGCCTTCTTTAGAAGGATAACTGTGCTACACTATTGTAGGAACATCTCAGAACCTTGGCTTCAATTTTTCCGCATGTGGAAACTTCCAGAGACGAATTATTATTCACTCTTTCCTTCTTATTTTATTAATTTATGTAATAAGATAAAATAGCGTAATAGAATAAATCACTACAGAAGATATTATTGTAACATTTCCACCATGAAGAAAAATATAACTATGTATAACCAAATACATAACTATATATACACATACATATGTACACATATATATACATACATATAATTATACTCCTTGTCAAAGAGTTTGAGATATGTAATTCATATTATACATACATACATACATACGTATATATATATATATATATATATATATATATATATATAATGTTTGTCTGGATGCACACACACACTCATACACATACATTTTTATATTTATTTATTGCTCTTCCCCCAAACATTGCTAACTCATGTTTTAAGGATTAAATCGGGTAGACTTCCTAGTGAATTTCTTTGCTTCTGTGAAAAAATGGATGAATGAATAAAGCATTTATTAAGTACTTACTGTATGCAAAGCTCTATTCTTTGCAAAGAGCACTTAGAATAATCGTATAGATTAGATTATTTGTCACTCATTCCAAATACAGGGAAGAATATTTCACCTAGAACCAGATGATCTTGGTTCATGGCATATTTCCATCACATGACAATTTTAGGAAGTAACCGAACCTGAGCCTGTTTCACAATGGAAGAAATAATACAGGATATTTGTACTATCTTACACTCAGTAAAGGTTGTGAGGCTCAAAGGACAAAATACTGTGTAAATTCAAGCTACTATTATGTTTCTAGGCCACACACAAGTTCCCTCTTCCCCAAACCATGTCCTAGATCAGTGGTTCTCAACCTTCCTAATGCTGCAACCCTTTAATACAATTCCTCATGTTGTGGTGACCCCCAACCATAAAATTATTTTTGTTGCTACTTCTTAACTGTAATTTTGCTACTGTGATGAATCATAATGTAAATATCTGATATGCAGGATGTACTTCCATTGTTACAAACTGAACATAACTCATAGGTTGAGACCCACTGTTCTAGGATGAGGCTACCAGAGGACTTTTCAGTTTTTATTGCCAGCAGCTTGGAATGTGCCAGAGAATATTGGCCCAGCTACCTATAAAATAATAAGACTTCAGGAATTGAAGCATGATCATGATTTTATCCTTATTACCATGTTTCCTAATAGTCTGACAATCATGGGAATTTATCTGACCTATTTTGGGGAAGAAATACAAATACCTTTAGGAGAGAAAATGAATTAGATTGATATTGGAGAAAGAAAATTTTGCTATCTGAATGTCACTGTGTCTTGATTTCAGCAATGTTTTTTTTAGAACATTGAATTCAGAGAACTTTTAAAAATACACCTTGGTCAGTTCTCTGATGCAATAATAGTTTACAGTCAATGATTTTGACTTCGGGTCTTGGAAAAATTCTAGGATACAGTATTAAAAGGATGATTAGGGAATATCTAGAATAGAGGAAGAAAACATTATGTCAAAGAAGACATCATTTCACTAAAGAGAGATACTACCATCCTAAGGTAATTTTCTTTTTTAAGCAAGTAATGCAGCTGATTGATCAGGGACATTTTTTACCTATTCCACTGGATTTCTCTCTTGTCCTGCTTCCTTTCTGAAGTCATTAATCATTCCAATTAGTTACATCACTGATCTAATCTTCTCCAAGTACACCATCATGCCATCTACTCAGAATGATGATTGTTGTTTCTTCTTTGACAGATTCTTTACCTTTAATTTATTCTATTACTTTTTTGCTATAGTATTTCTAAAATCACTTTAAACAAAAAGAAAAGGGGAATTCTTAGTTTACTCTTGTTTATTGCGAGAAATTTTTTGGTCTGTTTCCATTGCAAACAAAACTGATGCTTGGGTCTATATTTTTGCTTTTAATCAAAATAAGGAACTCTTCCAGGTTTATTCTATTCAGGATAATTTAAAAAAATAAATGTTTTATATTTTTATTAAAAGCTTTTTTTTCATATGAATAAATAATATTGTGAGAATTTGATGTTTACTACTTATATGAGTAATTATTCTACTTTTTCCTTAATGTTGCTCTTTGTGTCTTTTTTTAGAAGTATGACTTGGCAATAGAGAAATAGTATTTTGATATATTTCTATAGTTTCCTTGAACAGATCTTATTAGAAGCTTTTACATCAATAACTGTTAATAAGACTGGTCTATAGTTCTTTCTCCATTTTGTATTTCCTCTGTTTTATGTTTTAGGATTATGTTTTTTTCATAAAAGCAATTTTATAGAGTGCTTTCTATTTACTAAAACTTAATTTTTGTAGCACAGGTATTAATTGCTCTTTAAATGTTTTCTAGAATGCGTGTTTCAGTTCATTTAGGTCAGGATGTTATCTTCTCCTATTTATTTGTTTTAAATTTTGGTAGCCCATTCATGGCTTACCTAATATACTTTTCAAAGATTGGCTTGTTATCTTTTTAAAAATGTGTTATTTTGGGCATTTTTATAGATTTTCATTTACTTAAAAACCTCAGTTTTCTGGGTATAAATTTTGTATTATAGCTTATGATGATTCTATTTCAGTTATGCTATTGTGAATTTACCTTGTTCTTTTTTGCGATAGTTTTCTATTTGTTTTTCCTTGGACAAACTAATGAATGGCATTGATTTTGTTGATTTTGGTAAAGAATAAGGCTCTTAATTTTATTTGTTAGAGATTTCCCTCATCCTCCACTTTAATGTTTCTCTTTTTCTCTCTGAATTTCAAGAACTTTTCGTTATGTAGTTGGTTAATAATTGAATAAATTTTTTATCTTATTAATTGTAGGCTTGGCCATTGCTCTTTTTTTCTGTTTTGTTAATACATGTTTTCAAGATACACAATTCCCTCTGAGAATTGCTTTAGCTGGGGGGGGCTGGGGGGGTGCAGGGACCTTCAGCTCTGAAGCCACATGTGGCCCTCTAGGTCCTGAAGTGGGGCCTTTCACTGAATCCAAACTTCACAACACAAGTCCCCTTGGGTTTGTTTGAATTCAGTCAAAGGACTGCACTTGAGGGATTGGAGGCCACATGTGACCTTGAAGTCAGGTTCCTCAACCCTGCTTTAGCTGAATCCCATGGGTTTTGATTTTCAATTTCATTATTATCATTATTTTAATCTAATAATTTATTTTTTCTATATTTATTCTTTGACCCATTAGTTATTTAGTCTGTCCCCACCTTGTCTGTTTTTAGGGTTGTATCTTTTGATCATATTTCCTTTATCAAATACTTCTAAATTTATTTTATGGTTAGTAAATGATGCTATTATTATTTCTAACATTAAATATATGTTTCCTTTCTAATTTCCTCTTTGAAATACCCATTGTCTGTGAGAAAGTAGGCTTAGATGTTGCAACATCTCATATTGTTTACCAAGATAATCTTGAAATGGGTACATGATTTAGACAATAAGGCTGATATCATAAGCAAATGAGGGTAGCATAGAAAAAAATTAACTCTCACATTTATGGATAAGGGCAGAGTTCAAGACCAAACAAGAGATAAAGAAGATCAAAGGAGGTAAAATGGATAATTGTGATATGAAATTTTTAAAAATTGCAGAAACAACCCAAAGCATCACAAATTAGAAGGAAAGTAGAAAATTGGGGAAATAATCTACAAACAAGTTTCTCTAATAAGGGTTTCATTTCTTAAAAATTTGACTCATGTTGAGCCAAATATAAAAATAAAAACCATTCAAAAGTTGATAAATGGTCAAAGGATATGAACAGTTTTCAGAAGAAGAAATCAAAGCTATCAATAGTCACAGAAAAATGCTTTAAATCACTAATAATGAGAGAAATTCAAACTAAAGTAACTCTGAGGTACTACTTCAACCATATCAGATTGACTAAAATCATAGAAAAGGAAAGTGAATAATGCTGGGGAGGAGGATGTGAAAAATAGGCAAGAGTAATCAAGTTGCTGGAGCTGTGACCATTCTGGAGAGCAAATTGGAACTATACCCAAAGAACTATAACACTTGAATGCCTTTTACCCAACAATATCACAACTAGGTCTGTACTCCAAAGAGATTAAAGAACAAGAAAAAAGATGGCTAGGTGGTGCTGTGAATAAAGGACCAGCTCTGGAGTCAGGAGTACCTGGGTCCAAATCCGGCTTCAGACATTTAGCACTTATTCGCCATGTGACCTTGTGCAAGTCACTTAATCCCAAATGCCCTTCCAAAAAGCAAAAAGAAAAAAAAGAAAAAAAGAAAAAGGAAAAAGGATCCCTATGTTCAAAAATATTTGGCTGAACAAGTTGTGGTATATGATTATGATGGAATACTGTTGTGATGTAAGAAAGTATGAAGAGAATAGTTTCAGAAAAACCTGGGCAAAGTTATATGAACTGATGCAAAGTGAAGTGAGCAAAACCAGGAGAACATTGTTTGTAGCAACTGCAACATTATGATACTCAACTGTGAAAGACTCAAGAATTGATACACTTATCAGTACAATGATACTCATTTCCAAAGGAATCACGACGAAAAATAGCCACTTTCAGAGAACTGATGATCTCAGAGTACCAATTGAAGCACATTTTTTCCCCTTTTTCTTGGTTTTTTCCTTTGTAACATGCCTATGTGAAAGTATGTTTTGCTAGACTTCACATATAATTGTTATCTTGTTTTTTGCCTTCTCAATGAATGGCGGAGAGAAGAGAATTTGGAAATGAAAATTTTAAAAAAATGCTGTCTATTATTTCCAAATATTCATTCAAGTTTATATTTTCCTTATTGTTTATCTTTCTTTTACATTTGGCTGATTTAGAGAGAGTATTGAAGTCTTGTATCACTGTTTTGTTATCAATTTATTTTTGCCATTTATCTAACTTCCATGAAGTTCTTAGTCCTTATCAATTTTTTTTAATTAAATACAGGGCTGTTGATTTTTATTGTTTCTGAATATTGCTTATCTAGTAGACCCAGTGATTTAATTTAAAATTTAAATTAGTACCAAATATTTTTAATGATTACTTTTTTATAATATTGATTGGGGTCTCATATGTTCTTCCTCCATCTCAATTTTTTTTTTAATGATGTGATTAGTTAAAAATATACAGTCTCTTGTGAACCTGGCTTCCTTTTCTAAATGACTGCTAACCATTCCTTTAATAATACAATCTGGAATTTTCTTAGGTAATTATGTGAAGCCCCCTATCTATAGTTTTCAGATATTATTATATTCCCTTAGAAAAAATAGAGACTTGACCTGATCCATTACTATAATAGCTTCCCATTTTCTTTTTTTTTTAATTTTTAAATTGATTTATTTATTTACTTTTAGTTTACAAGATTCTGTTTCAGAGTCCCTTGAGTTTCAAATTTTCTTCCCTCCCTCTCCCCTCCTCCCATGGCAGCATGCAGACAAGTATAGAATCTGCAAATACTTTCACGTTGGATATTAGTCTGGGTGTGTAGAAGGGTTGTAACCAATGGAGTGAACAACGGGAAAAAGGAAACAAAACCAAACATGGAAAAGAGCGATAGTATGTAGGTTGCCTCAGTCTCCATTTAAACTCTGTTCTTTCTAGATCTTTCTCTGAATGTAGACATCTCCTTCCACCCTGAGACTTGTAGGGTTGTCTTATAGCTGTGCATTGCTGAGAAGAGTCCAGTTTATCAAAGTTGGTCTGTGTCTCTGATTGTGTCTGTGATTGTGTACACATTTATCCTAGTTCTGCTCTTCTCACTTAGTATCAGTTTATATAAGCTTCTCCAGGTAAATATGAAGTCCATTTCATCCCCATTTCTTATAGCACAATAGCATTTCATTACATTCATATACCACAACTTGTTTAGCCATTCCCCAATCGATGGGCATTCCCTTAATTTCCAGTTTTTTGCCACCACAAAGAGAGCTGCAATAAATATTTTGTCCATATGGGTCTTCCTCCTGCTTCTGTGATCTCTTTGGGATACAACCCTAGAAGGGGTATTACTGGATCAGAGGGTATATGCAATTATTTATAGCCCTTTGGCCTAGTTCCAGATTGCTCTCCAGAATGGTTGTATCAGTTCACAGCTCCACCAACAATGCATTAGTGTTCCAATTTTTCCACATCCTCTCCAGCATTTGTCATTTTCCTGTTTTGTCATCTTAGCCAATCTGGCTGGTGGGATGTGGTACCTCAGAGTTGTTTGATTTGCATTTCTCTAATCAATAGGCATTTAGAGCATTTTTTCATATGCTTATAGATATCTTTAATTACTACCTCTGATAATTGCTTGTTCATATCCTTTGACCATTAACCAATTGGAGAATGACTTGTATTCTTATAGATTTTACATAATTCCTTGTACATTTTAGAAATGAGGCCTTTATCAGAGACACTGGTTGTAAAAGTTCTTTCCCAGTTTCCCACTTCCCTCTTAATATTGGTTACATTGGCTTTGTTTGTACAGAAACTTTTCAATTTAATGTACTATCTGCGTCTTTCCCTGCATCCTATTTCCTCCCCTATTTATGCTTTTGCTTTTCCCCTTCTCCCTTCCCCTTCTTAAGAGTTTTCCTTTTGACCACCACCTCCCTCAGTATCCCCTTCTTATCTGCTCCCTCCCTTTTCCTACCCTTCTCCCTTACTACTTCT
>CM053580.1:205343289-205377202 GCA_028627135.1 Pseudochirops cupreus | reverse complement strand
TCATGGTTCTTCAGACCGTGATTTTTTTTTAAATCTCTGTGGGGCTCTGCTTCCAGAAGGGAAAGCTCTGTCCCAAATTGCTGGGGTCCTCCCGGCTCCCGTAGCTCTTAGGAAAAGGCTGGGAACTCTTCCTATATACTTCCGGCTGTCTGGATAGCGAGGACTCCAAGACCGAGGCCCAAGATGGCAATCTGGATCCAGGCCACTCAACACGAGAGCTCTGGCCTGAGCACAATCGCTCAACCCCCCTGCTGCCTGCAGCCTGTGGGCAGGAAGCTACAACCCTGAGGTGGGTGCAAAACCTCTGCCCTACGCTTTTCCGCTCTGGAGGCCTTCTGGCCGGACTGCTTATCTCCCCCTTTCACAATTCCCACTTGCAGCTGCTGCTAATCCGCTCACCTGAGAGGTTCCTCAGCTCCTCCCGTCCAGCTGCCCCCAGGGCACAGCCGCGGCTTCAGGCCAGGCTGGTTTCGGTTCACAGTGCTGATATGGTTCCTCGTAGCTGAGCTGACTTTAGTGGGAAGTGTCTTTGTGTGCATTTTGGAGTTCCGGGATTGGTTTAGAGTCCTATTTTATGGGTATTTTGGGGTGGCTATGTGAGAGCTGTGATATGTTGCTGCTGCTTTGCCACCATCTTGGCTCTGCCCCTCAGTTCCATTCTACATATAGGAAAAGGTGGCCCAGTTTGTGTTACTTCTCTCATGGAATCTTCCTAGATTTAGCCCTCCCTTCTGCCATTACCTACAAACCTAGAATCATTCTCTCCTAGCGCCAATCTCTCAATTTTATCATCTTTTTAGATTGTGAGCTTCTTGAGGACAGACACTATGAGAATTTTTTTCTATCCGTAGTCCCTAGCAAATTCCCTTGATGTAGTAGGTTCTTAGAGCAGATCTATGAAATTTCAATGGGGGCCATCATCGATTATAGTGACCTATGTCTTGCCACTGGACTCTGGAGGAGAGAGTGAGGGTGATGACTTTACACAGCTCTGTTTTAGTTAAATTCAGTTCACTTATGAGTCAAGACATCACATTCCTGATGTCATTGGTCCTCTTTGAGAATGAAGGACAAGCAACACCAGCAAATTGCGATATATTCAACTAAAAAAGTCACCTGTAAATCATGAACAAATTCTGATCAAAGTACTAAATAACAAACACAATTCTCTTTACCTGTTATATACAGGTATTTTTTTCTAACATTTTATTAGCTAGAGCAGTATTTCTTAAAACTGTATGTGTAGGTGTGTGCGTGTGTGTGCAGACACACACATACATACACACACACCCATTCACTTGTCAAGATACTGCTTTTAAATTCATAAAATACATAGATTATAAAGGAAAAGAGACCAATTCTATTGATAGTTACCAAACATGAAAAAAATATGGATTCTGTATTAAAAATGTCTCTTTCATAATTCATTTTTGGCTCAAGGGTACTATAGTATTCATGGGAAATTCACTCATTTCCTTTTTTTTTTTAAATCTGATATGCTCAGCTGCCATTGGGTTTTCTAAATTATCCTTTTTCTCCAGATGTCACATTAATCTTCTTTTTACCTCTAGTTTTATGTCTCTGTTCACTCACAGGTCAGCCAATAGTTTACCCTTCTGGTACTTTCTTTATCTTGTTTTTTTCTGTCAGTCACACAGTATACCCAGCAATATAAGTTACTCTTGGTGAATGAAATGTTTGTCCAGGCAACAATCAATTCGGGAACCTCTGTGCTGAATTGCAAACTATAAATCTGTCAATGTTACAAAAAACTTCTAGGATGCCAGGGTTGGCAATACTCATCTTCTTCAAAAGTGGACAAAAATATTTGGATGAAAGGGACCCTCGAGCTCCATTTTCACCATTGGCACATTGCCTTCCAATGAAGCAAAAAAACATTCACAAAGTCACTAAGAAAACAGGGAACTATCAGTGTGGCAGTTTCCAGAATGCAAATATTACCTCTCCTTGCCCTGCCTGTCTTGTGAGACTTCCTTCATTGCCTTCTGAACTGATAATATTTTAAGCAAACATTCTAAGTCTCTGAAGAAACATTGGATAAGTTCAGTGCTCAAAAGATGAGGAATAGAGAAAGAATGTATTTTAACCCTTATATCTTTCCTTAACATAATTCACTGTTACTTACATGATATCTCGGCTTTAACTTTAAAAAAAAAATCATTTTGAAAGTAAAATTCTTGGGATCCTCTTTTGGGTTTAAAAAAAAATCGATCCTCCTTTTGTGTCCATGGCATGGTGAGCTTCCTCCAGTATTTTTATGTATGCTCTATTTCCTCTTCAATCTTTTATTCACAGTTCAGTGTTACAGAAGAAAGCCAATGCTTTATACTTTTTTTTGCCCTCTAATATATTGATAGGAACTTCTTTGAACTCCTATTTCAAAGTCACTGCATGCTCATTTTTCATTGCTGTTGGATGTGTGAGGTGCATTTTTTAAGCACTCTGAAAATAGGTACATACTTTTAAAATATGAGCCCAGTCTTGGAATGGAAGCTAGCATTCATTACATTTTTTGTCTTCAAGCTTCTTCCTCTGAAGCTGGTATATAATCAGATACATCTCCATCTCCAAAAGACTATTAAAATAATTTGATGTTTTCAGGCAAAACTGTATCCAAATTATATTGTTATGGTGGATGTTTTCTTTTTTTTTCTTATATTTTATAATTTATTTAAACATCCATCTTTTATGGATTTTTTTTCTTGATATTCAAAGACTGTAGAGAATAATATAACTTCTACAGTGGGAGCATATGGTGCCAATTGTTTGCCCAACAGCTTATTATTAAGGTTTCTCACTTTCATTATTCTTGCCAGAGATGAAATAAATGCATTCATGTATAAACCTGCTGGATCCAATACTAAAAAACTGAAAAAAAAATCAGCCAAGCAAAAAAAATAAGTTCCTACATGGTTGTTTGTAGAGCTTTGGAACACTATTGCAGAGCCATACTCTTCTTAGGACTTCCTATCTTCTCCATAATTTAAAAGTTGTTTCAGTAGTTTTTTGCAGATCTAACTTGTACATGATCTTATACCTAACAACCCCACTTTCATCTATACATAGGAACTATTTATTTAAAATACACAGAACATGAGGATAATTTGTTATCTACAAGGGCATTTATTTGTTAGAGTTGGACTCAAGATGACTTGAGTTCAAATTCCATCTAAGACACTTCCCAGATTTGTGACCCAGTGCAGCTTTAGTCTTCTGTCTTTGAAATGGAGATAAGAGTAGTGTTTACTTTGCATAGTTATTGTTAATATCAAATGAGATAGCATATGTAAAATTACTTTTTTAAAATTTCTTTTTAGTTTTCAACATTCATTTTCACAGGATTTTAAGTTACAAATTTTCTCTCTGCGGCTTTCCTCTACCGCAAACCCTAAGATGGTGAGCCTTCACCCAGTCTGATCTCTCTTATGTCCTCCCTCATCCCCCTCTAACTTTCTAGTAGGGCAAGATGGATTTCTACACCCCAGTACCTGTAGATCTTATTTCCCAGTTGCATGTAAAAAACATTTTTTTTAACATTTGTTTTTAAAACTTTGATTTCCAGATTCTATCCCTTCTTCCCTCCTCACCCACGCCCACTGGAAAGATAAGTATTTCAATATAGGTTGCATGTGTGTAGTTATGCAAAATGTTTCCATAGTAGTTATCTTGTGAGAGACTAACTATATTTCCCTCCATCCTATCCCACCCCCCCCCCACTTATTTTATTTTCTACTTTGACCCTGTTCCTTTTCAAAACTATGTGCTTCTAACTACCCTCTCCTCTAATCTGCCCTCCCTTCTACCATTCTCCCTCTTATCCTTTTCCCCTTACTTTCCTGTTGGGTAAGATACCAAATGAGTGTTTATGTTATTCCCTCCCTAAGCCAAATTCAATGAGAATAAGGCTGACCCATTTACTTTCACCTTCCTGCTCTTCCCCCTCCATTGTAACAATTTGCTCTTGCCTCTTTTATATGAGGTAATTTACCCTATTCTATCTCTACGTTTTTCCTTCTCTCATATTCCTCTCACCTCTTAAGCTTATTTTTTAGATATCATCCTTTCCTATTCAACTGACCCTGTGCCCTCTATGTATACATGTATACATATACTCACATACTCACATATGTATTTATATATACACGCATCCTCCTATACATACATGTATGTATGTATACATACATACACATATACATACACACACATATACATATATATTCCCTTCAACTTTCCTCACACTGAGAAAAGTCTCATGAGCTACAATTATCATTTTTCCATGTAGGAATGTAAAGAGTTCAACTTAAAAAGTTCCTTATGATTTCTTTTTCCTGTTTACCTTCTCATGCTTCTCTTGCTTCTTGTTTTTGAAAGTCAAATTTTCTGTTCAGCTCTAGTTTTTTCATCAACGATGCCTGAAAGTCTTCTATTTCATTGAATGACCATATTTTCCCCTGAAGTATTATACTTGCTTTTGCTGGGTAGGTAATTCTTGGTTTTAATCCTAGCTTCTATGACCTTGGGAATATTATATTCCAAGCCCTTCAGTTCCTTAATGTAGAAGCTGCTAGGTCTTGTGTTATCTTTATTGTGTTTACACAATGCTCAAATTGTTTCTTCTTGATAGATTGTAATATTTTGTAATATTTTGTACCTGGGAACTATGGAATTTAGCTATGATTTTCTTAGGAGTTTTCTTTTTAGGATCTTTTTCAAGAGGCAATTGATTAATTGTTTCCATTTCTATTTTGCCCTCTGGTTCTAGAATATCAGGGCAATTTTCCTTCAGAATTTCTTGAAGGATGATTTCTGGCTCTTTTTTTTTTTGTCATGGCTTTCAGGTAGTCCAATAATTTTTAAATTCTCTCTCCTGCATCTATTTTCCAGGTCAGTGGTTTTTCCAATGAGATATTTCACATTGCCTTCTATTTTTTTCATTTGTTTGGATCTGTTTTATCTTGATTTCTCATAAAATCATTATCTTCCATTTGTTCCAGTCTAATTTTGAAGGAATTATTCTCTTCAGTGAGTCTTTAAAATTCCTTTTCCATCTGGGAAATGTGACTTTTTTTCCTCCTGTTGCTCCCAACTTTTTTTTAAACTTCTGTTTATTTTTAGTTTACATCATTCATTTCCATGAGATTTTGATTTAAAAATTTGCTCCCTGTCTTTCCCCTACCCACCAGCCCAAAACAGCTATCCCACTGTATACCTCCTCCCCCAATCAGCTCCCTCCTATATCCTCCCCCAACACCCCTCTGACTTTCTGGTAGGGCAAGATGGATCTCCCTACCCTAGTACCTGTATATTTCCCTCCTTTCTATTCCACTCCCCACTTGTTCTATTCTCTACTTTGTCCCTGTCCCTTTACAAAAGTGTGTGCTTCTAACAACCCTCACCCCAACCTGTCCTCCCTTCCATCCTTCTGCTATCATCCCCTTTCCCCCTACTCTCCTGTAGGCCAAGATACCAATTTAGAGTGTATGTCATTCCTTCCCTAAGCCAAATTCAAACAGAGTAAGGTTGACCCATTCCCTTTTTCCTTCCTGTTCTTCCCCTCCATTGTAACAGTTATCCTTGGCGTCTTCTAGATGAGATGATTAACCCCATTCTGTCTCTCCCTGTCTCCTCTCATATTATTCCTGTTCCACCTCTCAATTTCATCTTTTAAAATATTATCCCATCCTATTCAATTGATCCTGTCCCTTCTGTCTATGTACACATATATATACACACTCACATATCTATTCATACACATATATATCTTCTTATATAGACATGGGTGTATGTATATGTATATATGCATTTATATTCCCTTCAACTATCCTCAAACTGAGAGAAGTTTCACGAGTTATAATTATTGTTTTTCCATGTTGGCATGTAAATAATTCAACTTTGATAAGTTCCTTATGAATTCTTTTCCGTGTTTACCTTCTCATGCTTCTTGTATTTGAATGTCAAATTTTCTACTCAGTTCTGGTTTTTTCAGCAAGAATGCTTGGAAGTCCTCCACCTCATGAATGACCATATTTTCCCCTGGAATAATGCACTCAATTTTGCTGGGTAGTTGATTCTTAGTTTTAATCCTAGCTCCCTTGATCTCTAGAATATTATATTCCAGGCCCTTTGATCACTTAATGTAGAAGATGCTAGATCCTGGATTATCCTGATTGTGTTTCCACAGTATTCAAATTGTTTCTTCTTGGCAGCTTGTAATATTTGATCCTTGATCTGGGAACTCTAGAACCTGGCTATAACATTCCTAGGAGTTTTGTTTTGGGGATCTTTTTCAAGAGGTGATTGGTGAATTCTTTCAAGTTCTATTTTGCCGTCTGCTTCCAAAATATCTGGGCAGTTTTCCTTGATAATTTCTTGAAGGATGTTTTCTAGGTTCTTTTTTTGATTATAGCTTTCAGGCAATCCAATAATTTTTAAATTGTCTCTCTTGGACCTATTTTCCAGGTCAGTGGTTTTTTTCAAGGAGATATTTCACATTGTGTTCTATTTTTTCATTCATTTGGATCTGTTTAATAATATCTTGAATTCTCATAAAGTCATTTGCTTCCATTTGCTCCACTCTAATTCTGAAGGAGTCATTCTCTTCAGCAAGCTTTTGAGATTCTTTTTCCATCTGGCAAAGTTGACTTTTTAAGGCATTCTTCTCCTCATTGGCTTTTTGGGCCTCTTTTGTCATTTGAGTTAGTCTATTTTTTAAGGTGTTATTTTCTTTAGTCAGGTTGTTGACTCTCTTTTCATGATTTTCTTGCAACATTCTCATTTCTCCCCCCCCCCCCCAATTTTTCCTCCACTTCTCTTATATGCTTTTCAAAATCCTTCTTAAGCTCCTCTATGGCTTATAACCAGTCTACAGTTTTCTTGGAAGCTTTTGGTGCAGGAGTTCTCACTGTGTTGTCTTCCTTCTCTTCTGTGTTTTGATCCTTTTTGTCCCCAGAAAAGGCATCTAAAATTGCATTGCTGGGCTTGCTTTGCTTCCTTTGCCTACTCATGTTTCCAGTCAATTATTTGACTTTTAGGTTCAGTAGACCTCTGCTTTCAGAGAGGAGAGCTCTATCCTAAATCACTGGGCTTTTTGCAGCTGCTGAAGCTTTTAGAAGGCCACTGTTTCTGCAGGCCCCCCCATCTTTAGCTCACTGAAAATGCACCTCAGGACCACTTCTCAAGATTGTGATGCTGATCCAGGCAGCTCAAGGCAAGAGTACTTGGCCTCTGAATGATTGCTTGGCCCCCCTGCAATCTGCAAGCTGCAAGCTCTGAAACAGCTGCATAGATGCTTCTGCAGTGCTGCAACTTCAGTCTCTTCTAAGCCCTGGGGCCGTTGGCCCAATCCTCTCCCCCAATTTATCCAGGTTCATCTTACCTTTCACTCAGTCCTTGTTTCTTATGGGTTAGTAAATCTGGAAAATGCCACAGCTGCCAGTGATTCCCGCTCCAGCCACGGCTTGTTTTGGTGGCCCCAGGGCTCCAGCTGTGGGTTCATGTGGCGTTGTTCTCAGCTCCCAGCATGCTGTGATTAACCCCTTCCCATCTGCCTGCCAGGCTGCCTTCAGCGGGAGCTTTGCCACTTTGCCATTTTGTGAGTTCTGGGGTTTTAAAATTTCTTTAGAGTCATATTTTATAGGTATTTGAGGTGGTTATGGGGAGAGTTTTGCTGCTTCTATGCAGCCATCTTGACTCCACCCCCAGAAATTTGACTTTTTAAGGCATTCTTGTCCTCATTGCCTTTTTGGGCCTCTTTTGCCATTTGAGTTAATCTATTTTTTAAGGTGTTATTTTCTTCAGTCAGATTGTTGACTCTCTTTTCATGATTTTCTTGCATCATTCTCATTTCTCTTCCCAATTTTTCCTCCACTTCTCTTACTTGATTTTCATAATCCTTCTTGAGCTCCTCCATGGCCTGTAACCAGTTCATATTTTTCTTAGAAGCTTTTGATACAAGAGATTTGCCTTTGTTGACTTCTTCTGATTCCGTGTTTTCATCTTTTTGTCCCCAAAAAAGGATTCTATGGTTTGATTGCTCTTCCTCTGCTTGCTCATCTTGCCAGTTAATACTGGACTCTTTCCAGAATGGAGAGAGCTGTGTGCCAAATCTCTGAGGTTTTCACAAATGTTTTCAGTACTATGAGGAGAGTGCTCATTCTACAGACACCCCAAGGTCTGGCACACTGTCCACACACCCCAGCACCACCACCCAAGACCACGATCCAGATCATAGCAAGAGAGATTACCCTCTGAATGGTTGTTTAGTCCCTCTACCATCTGGATACCAGGAGCTCAGGAGGCAGCCACATGGCAGCAAGTGCAGTCACTGTGGCCTCTGCCTCCTCTCATCCTGAGAGCAGCAGCCAGACCACACTTTTCAGCTACTCACTTCCAACAGAGTTCCCCACTGATCTTTTATTTTCTTTTTGGTGTTTATGGTTTTAGAAATCTGGAAACTGCCACAGCTGCCAGTGATTCACCCTCCTGAAGTCTGATGTGGCTGAACTGTGCCACTGGTTGGGGCCACCCCGGGTCTGGGACCATGTGGCTCACCCGGGACTGTGCTTGGTTCCCAAGTTGATGTGATAGACCCTTCCTGTCAGCCTGCTACCTACTCCTTCCCCTACTCCATTCTTCCACGACCTCTTGCCCAAGGTCTGCCCAACTTGCTCTTGAAGATGGGCCTAGATTGGGCCAGTTTTGATTGAAGTATTTTTGTATTTCTTCATCATTTAACATGTATAGGAGCTACCATTTTAATTAATTCCTATCCTTATTTTATATTTCACATTGATGAAATTTTTGAGCTTTTTGCTTCTTACCCCATTTTCTGCATAAGCTGGTTTTTAAAATCAATTTTGCTTAATGCCAATTTTTTTGGAGCGTATATGCCCCATTATAGAAGAACTGGCTGTACAGTGATGAACATATTAATTGGAACAAAAATAAAATAGTTATATTTATTGACATACCATCAAACTTAGAACTTATTGATACATTTAGAATGGAATTCATGAATTTTTACATATATTCTTACATTCTTTATTGTTAAACTACACTCTTATTAGAGTCAATATCAGTTGTACTCTTTAGAAAGGGTCCATTTATCTAAGCCTTCTAGTCTTGATCGTGGTCTTTAAGTCTTCTATGGAATTTAAATCAGGTCAATAGCAGGGTTAATGAAGCATGTTTATCTCCATCTGTTAGTTAAATTTCTAGACTTATTTTTGGAGAGTGTGGGAGGCAAGGCAATTGGGGTTAAGTGTCTTGCCCAAGCTAGTAATTGGCAAGTGTATGAGGCTGGATTTGAACTCAGCTCCTCCTGACTCCAAGGTTGGTGCTCTATTCACTGAGCCACCTATGTGCCCCGAATTTCTAGACTTTTAAAGATCTATATTATGGTGCAAGGTTATGTTATAGTATTCCATCTCCATTTGGAAATTCTGTAATTCTGCAATAATATTGCTTCTACATACATCAATATATTTTTCATAATTCATTATTCCCTCATTTTGAGATAAGGTTTCCAGATCCCATGGAAGTTAAAATCTCCAAAAATATTTTTGAGAGGATTCTTTATGGTATGATGATGATGTTCACATCTTTTAGATCTCTTTTTCTGACAATAGTTTTAATATAAACTTGAATGAAAAAGTGAGTTTTCTCAGTAAATATTAAGATCCCAATTATGAATACTCCAGTCTGATGTTATGGTGTGACTTGATCTTGCTTTATTGTGGGCTTAAATAATTCTTGAAACCATTGACTCACATACCACCAGTTGTTGTACTATGTATTATGAATTACTCCTTTTACATATTTCTGTGGAGCAATATTCATTCTTAAAACCATAGAATTAAACACAGTAGAAGAGAACAATGAAACACATGTGCATGACATAGAATCTATCACCCAACTGACAAGAGAACTAACTAAAGGTAGGGAAGTCAGGTCAATATGTTCTCATCTGGTCAAGGTTGAATGTTCTGAATAAGTTTTATCTCAGTAGAAATACACATGATAACCATTGCTGCCATGAAATGAGACAATAACTTTTTTTTTCTTGCTCCAAGCAATTTGCATAGCACTGTAGGAACTGGAATGTATGTTTGTTGAAGGAGCACTCATATTGATAAAATCACAGCTGTTTAAGGATGGATGTAAATATGGTTATCCTCGGGGGTATGTTGGTTCAATGTATTGATCCATCTCTTTGAGCTATTTAATATTTACAACATTTGACATTCCATAGGAAATTCTTGAATAATTTTGTTTCAATAAAATTTAGTTATGATGAAGGTCTGCTTCCTGTATCCATATAATAGTTTGTTTCTAACCTTAGACAGAAACATCATTTGTCAATGGCTGATTATTGAAATATTAAAGAAATTTATATCAATTGGGTAGGCCTTATTCAAATTCTTCCTGAGACATCTTTCAGGTATGTGACCCTAAACAAATCATTTAATCACTCAGTCTATATTTCTACAAAATATCTGAAAAATGGAAATGATAGTGTTAACTTAGCAGGATTATTATAAAAATCAAATCAGGTAGCTTATATAAAATGGTCTGGAAACAATAACGCTCTAAAATTAGATATTTTTCTAGGGTTTCATAAAGAAAGATTTGTCATCTATTTTTAAATGAGCTCTTTAAAAAGCACAATATCTTGCTACTGTCAATAGGGTCTGAACATATGCCATAATAAGATACTTTGCCAGTCTGGTTTCACTAATGAATGGAATGAAATTGTGTGAATATTGTAGATGTACTCATCAGTAGTACAATAGTATGAAACTTCCCATCCAACTTATTACTGATTGGCACTTTCTGAATTACTATACTGGATACTGTGGCAGATCCATGGGAAAAAAAAATATTGCATCATTTTTTGAACCATAGTTTTTCTGTGAAGAATTTGTAGGAGTTCTGGGGAGTACAAAACAAAACAGAACTGGTCAGGCAGACAAACATCCATCTGACCCATCCATCTTGATATCTATGTCATTCTGTCTTCCAAGTGTCATTTAATCTGAGTTTCTAGTAGCCAATACCAAAGAACCATTTAACTCTTTTAAGATCTAATGCCTATTTTGGTCAAAATGGTGGCTGGTTGTTGAGGTTGAGACAAAGCCTGGGACCTGGTGCCATATTTGACTAGTTGGAGATTTTAACACATTTGGCATCAACAGAGGAAGACATCCAACTCACAATCACTGAATCTTAGATTTGGACAAATCTGCATGCCTATCAAGCTAGCATAAGGAATATTTTCTATCTGAACAGAAATTGCTTTTCTAAGACCTTGGACGTGTGGTCATTCAACCTTTATTTGAAAGCCTTTATTATTTTAATGGTAGAGCAGACAGAGTGCTGACTTGGGAGTCAAGAAGATCTGAATTTTAATTTGAACTCAGATACTTATTAGGTGTGTAATCCTGGGCAAGTTAGTTACCCGCTGTTTGCATCACTTTCGAAATCTGCAAAATGGAGATAATAATAGCACTTTTCTCCCAGGGTTACAGTAAGGATCAAATGAGATAATAATTGTCAATTTCTTGGCACATGGTAAGTGCCAAATAAATGTTAGCCACCATCACCATTGCCATCACCACCATCATAACTGTCACCTCCACCACGACCACCATCATCATCACCATCACCATCATTGCTATTCTTATTTTGAATAGCTTTATTTCATATGAAATCCTAATGTCTAGAACTTTTACCCCATGCTTTCTAATTCTTCCTCAGGAGTAAGTAAACTTTATCAACTCTAACTTAGCGCAATGGTTCTCAAACTTTTTGTTCTCGGGATACCTTTACACAACTAAAAATTGAGGACCTCTCTAAAGACCTTTTGTCTGCTTTTTATATCTGTTGATATTTACTGTATTGGAAATTAAAACATTTTAGTATTATTATAAAAATAATTTTTGTGTCATGGACTCTCTGAAAATAGTGTTTGTGCCCCCCAGAGAGACTGTTGACCTAGTGAATAGAAGACCAGAATGGGAGTCAGGTGTGTTTGTGTTCAAGTCTTGCTTTTGATACCTAAGCAAGTCACTTAAACTCTAAATGCTCCAGATAGCATCCTAAGACTATGTATGTGCTGACATGTACTTGATTATCTTATCAATGAAACTGTAAAGGGAGATCTCTCTTCTAATCTAATTTTATCTATCTTGATGTCTGTCTATCTCTGCTTTACAGTGTACATACACACACACACACACACACCCATACACACACACACACACACACACACATACCCATACACACACACAGAGAGAGAGAGAGAGAGAGAGAGAGAGAGAGAGAGAGAGAGAAAGGCTACTTGGAAAAACCTACCAAAGATACTAACTTTTCCTTGGGAGATCATGAAGTCTTGCTCAAAGATTCATATTTTAATGCAGAAACATTTCAGGGGAAACTTAACAGTAAACTTCTTAAGGATTTCTTAATAGTAAACAGGTCCTGCTTTAAAAGCCTTCAAGTGTTCCTAGCTCTATTTCAATTCTTGGATCCAGAAAATACAACTATGTTCTACTTCTTTTCACAGCATGTGTAACCTGGCATTGTTTTTCTCACAGTTGTCTTAGTTTTAAGGAAATTATAAACAGGAATTTATCGTTGCTTTTCATAGTTTGCCTCATCGTAATGCTTCACATAACTTCCTTTAAATTCTGGGTGTTTGTGTTGATCAATCCCTGATAAAAGCTTCAGAAGGGAAAATCACCTCAGACAATATGGAATCAACTTTTCCATGACTTTTCCATTTTTCATGAATTAATTTCCTATCAAGTAATTCTTGGAATACTGTTTATCCTGACCTTAGTTTTGAATATTGAATCCACTCTGGTTTTATCTAACTCTGGTTTATAACACCTTAAGTAATTCCTATCTTCCTGCCTGCGATTTTGGACTTATCTCAACTGAGTTTGATGAGCAATATTCCTTTACTAACTTTCTACTATTCTCTTTTTTTTTAACTTTACCATTCTTGATGGTTTTTTATATGTTGACTTGATGCTGTCCCAATTAATTAAGTTCCCTTGATATGCCTTTTCATCTAATAACTGATTTTGATTTACTTTCTTTCCTGAGTGGATGGAGTTGTCTCAAGTGTCTTCTACACCAACAACTTATTCAGAGTCCTGTAGTCTTCTACTTAGCATATGTTCTCAGCTGATTATTGCATCTCTGGCTTTCTACACCTTCAAGGTGCCATTTGAATTGCAAGCTAAACATTGGTATACTAGAAACAATTGATCCAGATTGATCCTATAGAAAATATTCAGGCTGGGGGAAAAATGGTACAGCCATGTAAGAAGTTTTTAGAATGAATAGGTGCAACGAGATTTGTCATGATTTAATGAGTTCAGTGTTAACTGTATTGCTACCTATGTAAAAGAGTCAACTCTGCATATTTACTAATGGGATGACATATCATGACATTTCTACTTTCTTTGTATAGTCTTTTTAGAGGATTTACAACACAAATCTATTCTGCTTGTTTCTCTGTCTGCATCTATCCTTTCCTCATTTTAACCAAGAAGTTAGTTCTTTCCTAGGAATTAATAGCTGAACTAGGATGCATTCCTGCCACTAAAGAAAAAAAGAGGCAGTCAATGTTTAATACTTTAACTGAATTACATTGCGTCAAATCACATTGGTCTCCACCAGTAATTTAGATTTGATGTTTAGACCATAACAACTGTGAACTCACCAGTAACAAAAAGAAATAACCAATCATTCTTATCTGAACCCTAAAAATGCAGAAATATGTTCACCCAATTTTTTTCATTAATATAGCAAAAATGTACTTTCATATTTGTCAGATGATTATATTGGTTTAAATAAGTAAGGCTATGGATGGCATTATATATATGTCAATGGGAACAGTAGTGCCATAGAGAAATCATATTCTCTTTGAGTTCTTTAGGTATATTAGATTTTTAATTCCTGCAGTGGCTGCTCTGATGAATTCCAGAATTGTTTGCAGAAATAAAATGCAGTGATAACAGTGTCATGGATGGCATTTTTCTGTTGTCTGATGTCTAATGAAACAATAACATAAATCAATATGATATTACAAAAATCAAAATTAAATATGACCTTGCTCGAAAAGTTTTAATAAAATGAGTCTTTTCTCAGGCAATAAGGATTAAGGGCATTTCAAGACACCTGTACTTTATAGATGATAATTTCTTAAAACTTAAAGCCTAGAAATATCATTAAGAAAATCGTCAAATACTGATGACTGGGCAAGTGAATAGGAAGAACAATCTCTAAGGTGAATAGAACTCAAATAAAAATCAACAACTCTACTGATCTTATAAACAATGACATATCTCTTGGATAGAATTTGAACTTTAGAAAACCAGAAGCTGTCAGTCAGCAGAGGGAAAGAAAATGAACAAACTCTGCCCAATTCTGTGAATACTTGTTTGTACCAAGAATGTGTGCCGCTGACGTTAAGTATGGCAAATAAAAGAAATATGCTTGGTATTTTCCCAAATCCCTTGATATGACTATTAGTATCAATGATTTGGGACTAGAAGAGGGATTAAATGTCATTTACTACAGGTCTTTCACTTTACAGAGGATTAAAATTCAGCCCCAAGGTTAAATGACTATTCAAGGTCACACATCACTACCACAGAAGAACTCAGACTGCTTGTATTCCTGCTTCTAATTTTTAAAAATTCTCTGTGATCTCTCATTTCTATTTATAGTAGTCACTCAAAAATAATTTCTTTCTTATACTATTAGAATTAGAATAGGGTCAGGTGTCCATTCACAGTATAATGATCATAATTCACTTGAATGGTCCAAGCAGATTGTATAGATATAAAATCCAGATCTCTGTAATCATTCAGTATCCATATCATTCATGTTCAAGCCTGTTGAATTTCATCTAATGCACTCTCTCTCTCTCTCTCTCTCAAATTCTGTCTGTTTAGTGTGTTAGATATTCCTCCATTTTTTTAATGTCGCCTGAAAATTTGTTTAGTATACTATCTATGCTCCTTTCCAAGAAATAGAATTGAAAAAAAAATGTTAAACAGCATAGGTCCAAACATCAAACCCTGGGATTACTTCCCTGGGGGCCTCTTGCCTTAGGTACATCATGGTAACTGTATGAGTTTCATTTTCTTCATGTGCTGGAAATGAGGTCATTAGACTAGATGATTTTTAAGTCCCTTCTAAGCCCTCAATTCTCTAAGCTTGAAGAGAAGAAGCAATGAAATGGTGGCTTTGGAGGAGCCCTTTTAGCAAGGCTTTCTTATTTCTGTCAAAACTGAAAGCATTTCTCTGGAATGGAGACATACGTTCTTAGGCCTTGGTGGCCCATACATCTCTTTACTTCTCTCAAACAGAGGTTGCGTGTAAGTTTCGTTACTTTTGGCAGGGCTTTGCACCAATGGGATTACACATGGTACCAGGCTGGCTACCTCAGGGAATTCCTTTCTCTGGGAGAAATTAGCATTGGTAGAAGAAGATCTTGTGATGTAGTGATCTTAGCTGCTGTTGGCGACTTGACTCAGATCTCGACTCTATTCCCAGTAATGCAAATAGCTAGCTATGTGACCTTGGACAAGTTACTGAATTGCTCAGTTTCTGTTTTCTTGTTTGTACTATGGAGCTAGTAATAGCTGCTCTACCTAACCTTAAATAGACCAAATGACATATAATCTTTACACTGGTGTGGCAATGAGATAAATCAAGCAAAAACATATCTGATGAAGCTGGGGGAATTATCTCATGTGAATAATCTAAAGGGTACTTTCATCTCTGGATTTTATTTATTTTGAGGTCAACAAGACAAACAGATGGTGTGTTTTCAAGTTAACTAAGTGAAAACATTTAAAAGTGACTGCCTAAGTAAAAAATTTAACCCAAAAACCTCTGAGGTGATTTGAAGATTTTATTAAAGAATGCAGTTTAGGAGTTGGAAACCAGTTTTACATTTATGAAAATTCATGGAATCTAAAGTTTAGAGCTGGAATAGTTACTTAATGTTATTAACTAACCTTCTGTCCCTGCTCATTTTACAGATGATGACATAGAGATACAAAAATGTGAAGTAACTTCCCTAAGTTGACATAGTTTGCAAAAAAAAAAAAAGTTTGTCTTAAAAGCCATTTCGCCTGATGTCAAATTTAATATTCTTTCCATGGTTCCATGATGATGTCTCAGAAGGAACTGACCATATCGCCAGCCTTCTGACTAAAGCCATCAATCAACTGCTAAACATTAAGTGTCTACTCTGTACCAGATATTATGCTAAGGCTAAGGATCTAAAAAGAGTCAAAAGACAGTCCCTGCCTTCAAGGAGCTTACATTCTAATGTGGGAGACAACATACAAACAAATACATACAAAGTAAGCTATGTACAGGACAAATAGGAAATAATTAATGGAAGGAAGGAAGTAAAATTAAAATGGTTTAGGGAAGGTTTCTTATAGAAGGTGGGGTATTAGTTAGGGACTTAAAGGAAGCCACAGAGGGTAATAGTCAGAATGTAGGAAGGACAGTGTTCCAGGGATGAGGGAAAACCTGAGGAAAATGCCAAGATATAGAGTATATTGAGGATTCTTTTTGTGAAACATCCAGGCCAGTGTTACTGGATTGAAGAATATGTGTCATGGTGTAAGGTATGAGAGGACTGGAAAGGTTGAAGGAGGCCAGGTTTTAAAGGGCCTCAATTGTCAAACATTTTGTATTTGATCCTAGAGTCATTAGGGAGCAACTAGCATTTATTGAGTAAAGGGGTGACATGATCAGACTTGTGCTCTAGGAAAATCACTTCAATGGCAGAATAAAGGAAGAATTGGAGTGGGGAAAGACTTGAGGCAGGCAGACTCACCCCCAGGCTATTGCAATAACTGAGGTGGGAGGTGATGAGGGCCTGCACCAGAGTGAGCCTGGAGAAGCTGAATCAGTGTCTGGAATCAACTGAGAAGGTCAATTAAAAACAAGAAATCGAAAATGAAGGGAAAAGGATTGGTGCAATTGGCCTCACCTAGGAGGGGCATAAATAAGGAATTTCTTTACTGTCTTATTGGAAGAGAACCTTCCAGCAATCAGTGATAGCTGAATGACTTTAATTTCTAGACTCTTTGAGTGTCTTGTTTTACTTTAACGTTTCCTGCAGTATCTCAGTGGTTGTCATCATGAGATGGGTGATCTCATTAAATCATAGAAAAAAGAGGTAAAATCCCTGATCAATGCATCATTTTTATTTTAGATCATCATTTTATCCTCTAGCAGCCCACATGATCAGTAATTTTCTGACAAATATCTTATTTCTTCTATTTATAAAGATTGTTTTCTAACCCTTGAATGACTTTCTTCAATCGTATCTTCCTTTCTTTTCAGAGATTTTAAGGTTAAAATCATTAGGGCATCCCTTTAATCTTGTTTTTACTTAATTAACTTAAAAATTCACCATTTCTTTTGGCCTCAAAATAAACTCAGGGATGAAAGAGCTGCTTAGATTATGCATATGAAATAATTTCCTTGGCTGCATCAGTTATCTTTTTTTTTTTTGCTTGATTTGTTTCATTGCCACACCAGGGATGTGAAAATTATGTTTCATTTACATTTCAAAACTTTAGTTAGCATAGTATCCTCCCATCGCAAAATGCTTACAGAGTTGAAGTCAGTTGCAAAAGATTACTTTCATGCATAGAACTGAATTATATGATCTAATATTCTACATACCTGAATGCCTAAAAATGTGCGTAATCAACCAATGTTTTTTTTCTTTCTGCAAATTGCCTTGTACTGCATGAATGATGAAGGTTGATCATAGATTAGTTTACAGGAAAATGTAATGGCATAACCGAAGTTATAGATGATCTCCAGATCATCACTCCCCTCCAAATAATTTTTAAAAGCTTTGACCTGTCTCACTCTCCTGAATCATTACCTGCCTTTGTTACTCTTGTGCAAATAGATGAAAACATTTAGAGACTCTGGGTTCAAGAGGGAAATGCAAGGAACTACTGATGCAGAAAAAGATTAAGGGAAACAGCCCTGGTGACTCTTAGGTACATTTGGCTTACCTAATCAGTGAGTGAATCTTTCTGCACAACATTATTACTTTAAGTCTCCATTTCTTATACTGCCTGGGTTTCTATATATTGGAGATTAATTTCAGTTATGAAGTATTCATTTTAAAAATGTAAATATTTTCATTAAGGCTAGATGATCCTCTGTCATCTTGAAATTTGCCATTAATACAATCCGATTGATTTAAGTTCAACTCTTTGCTGGATAAGATCTTTCACCAGGGGAGAGGGGGAGATAGGTAATTTGTATACTTGAGTAGGATCCCATAATCAGATGCTTAGCATTAGGGTCCTGGGCTCTTATGGACATGGGCTAGTTGAAGAGGAGAATGAAAAAGGGAAGTTTGAGGGTATCAAATCTTACGAATTTAAATCTTTGTCAAATATTGATCATGTACCCATGAAAATAAGAAGAAACATTTTATCTTCTTTTTCTCTGGTACTGTGTTGACCATTGACCTTGAGACACAACATTAGGCCACTGTGGCATTGTAAATCAGAAACATTTCAGGTAGATAGAATTTCAGGGTGGGGTATCCTGAGAACTTAAAAACTTACATTGTTTCTGTTGAAAACATGCTCTTCATAATTGCAAATGAATCTTTAGGGATATTTTTTGTCTTTTTGGAGGGGGAAAAAGCAGGGCAATTGGGGTGAAGTGACTTGCCCAAGGTCAAACAGCTAGTAACTGTTAAGTGTCTGAGGCCAGATTTGGACTCAGGTCCTCCTGACTCCAGGGCCTGTGCTCTATTTACTGTGACACCTAGCCACCCCAGAAAATGGATCTTTAGAAGAGTACCCCTATTCTAACAGGACTTAGCCAATGAGTGATAATAATAATGAAAGGATGCCTTGCATTTCTATGGTGCTTTTCCAAAAATGATTCAAAATGTTTTCACATTTATTATTTATTATTTCAGCATTATCTTCTTTTTATAAGATGCGGAGAACTTAAATGACTTTCTCAAGGTTGCACAGCTTATTAAGAGCATGTTCAGGAGTAGAAGGCCCATCTTCTGACTTGTATTGCCAACTTAAATGTTCTTTTGACTAGACCACACACACTGTGGCCAAAGAAATGTCTCTCAAATGTGCTGATACAGCTTCTAGATTTCAATGATCTGTCAATTTGTGTGAGAGAGAGAGTGTGTGTGTGTGCATGTGTGTCCCTCTATACCTATCAGATTGCCTGTTATTAATAAGTACTTAATAAATGCTTATTTATTAATGTATTAATCAGGATAATGGAGGACCCTCTTTGGGAATGAATTGCTCATTGAGTCCTTGGTAGGAGAACAAATAATAAATTCTCCGTTATTTATTACAGGGATTTTGATTTTTAGTCCATCCATCCCTTGTTGCTTCCTTCCTTTCTCCCTCCTTCCCTTCCTTCCTCCCTGCCTCCTTCCCTTCCTTCCTCGCTCCCTTCTTCCCTTCCTCCCTCCCTCCCTCTCTCCTTTCTTCCTTCCTTCCTCCCTTCCTACCTCCCTCCCTTCCTTCTTTCCTCCTTCCCTCCTTCCCTCCCTTTTCTCCTTCCTTCCTTTCTTCCTCCCTTCCTCCCTTCCTCTCTTCCTCCCTTCCTTCCTTCATCCCTCCTTTTTATCTTTTTTTTTTTCAATTTTGCTCAGTAAAAGCATGGAACACGTGGAATTATAAGGCCATTTCTCTTGTGAAAAAAGAGTAGATTCCATTCTCTGTAGTATTTGAGAACAAAACCTTGCCATCTAGGCATTAGATTTATAACAATAGAAAGCTAAAGATAGCTTCTATCACTGTTGCTTCCATCTTCTAACTGCTTAAAAAAGATTTCTTATAGGAGTTTAAAAAATTAATTGTGTCTGGCACCTAAAAATTTTGAAATTAAGTGTGTCTATTTTCCTCTGGAAAAAATGGTCAAATTTGAGTCAGTGTATTCATTTGACACTTTTTTACCCTTTGGAGTGATTCACTTTATTTTTCTTTCCCTGAAATCCCTTAATACAATATCTATTACTTTAAATGCATTTTCAGTAAAAACTTTAAAAGTCAATGATTGCTGGCATCTTGCAAGAATACTTTCCAATCCTCCTTAAATCTTATGTCTTCCCTCTCTTGATTATTTCCAGTTTGTCCTGTTTATAGATCATTTCTGCATGGTTGTTTGTATGTTCTCTCCTCCATTAGATTCTGAGCTCCTTGACAGCATGGACTGTTTTTAGCTTTCTCTATTGCCTCCAGTGTTTATCCACAGGACTTGGCACATTGCAAGCAGTTAGTGGCTGCTTTTTGATTGACTGATTTTTTTTTTTACTTCATGGCATTTATTTATATTAATTTTTAATGTAAATGTAAAATGTAAAGGTTTAATTTAAAGAATATTTATTCTAGGTATACATTATCTGTTCCTTGTTTTCCTTTGCAGAGGATTACAAAGAAATAGCATTAAAATAGTTTATATGAGTTCTAGTAACTTTATTTCAGATATATTGCATTGCATGAAATTAATTCCTCTTACTTTTAATACACAAATTGAGTGGATATGTAAGTCAGAATAATTCCAAATTTCCTGTGAGGAATAGGTCCATAGAGGAATGAATAACAAGATTATACATAATATTTAATATTCTGCATTCTAGAGTGATTCAAACTTTCTGGCATTTGAATCTTTTTCTAATACCATCTACATGGTTATATATTTCAAACTCCTTCTTCATGGTAATGTAGAATAACCACCTCCTCCCAATGGTCTTTATTCATTGTCTTTTTACCTACCATGCCGGAAGAGCTCTTCATCTGCTGTATAAGAGAGTCAACTCACTTTTCCTTCTTAGATATAGAGAAACCTGTTTAATGCCTGTTAAGAAATTCCATATGGTTACATCACCCCCCAAAGCTCTGTTACAGTGAAACACCCCAGGAAATTGGTGGGAAACCTTCATGAGTAAGAGACTACACTGTGGAAATAGCAATATGCTACGTGGAACAAGGGTCTGCTTAATATTATGGGATTCTCTATTAATTTTCTCTGCTCGCTTGGTATCTCTTTTTCCCTTAATTAGTACATTGTTCCAGCTTCCACTTTAGGATCATGGAATTAGACCTAGTAAGTGCATTAGAGGTCCTCTAGTTAACCTCCTCGTTTTATGAGTTAGGAAACCAAGGCCTAGAGATTAAAGAGTTTGTTCTAAGTCACTTTAAGTAATTAATTGGGAGTAGAATTTAAGCCTACATCTTCTGACTTAAAATACTGTCTTCTTTCTGAGTTCTCAACCTTTGGAACATTGACTTATGACCGTATAGACACACCTCATTCCATAGCCACTTTCCCCTATATACTTATCGCTATTGAGTCTAGTCTATAACTCTCTCATTATTAACCTTCCCTTCCAGTTCTAAGTAGTGTGACCTTTGGAATAACCACTACTGATTTCAAAATTTTCCTTTGACTTCTTGCCTTCACTACCTATCCAATTAAATGAAATCTGCCTCTTCCTTCAGGAATAGCTCCCCACTTTAATACTGACCAATCCTTTCCCTGTTTCCTTTTCATACTCCCTTTTACTTTCCCAGGTTTGTATGCAGTATTATCATGCATTTTCCTCCCTCTTGCCACTTTCAGGCTACAGCTTTTCCACCACCATCACTCAGCCTCTTCTACTTGGAAGTTTATGCCATGTGACTATACTAATCTCTTCTAATTGATTTTGCTGTGATGTATATAGATCCTAATTATTTTCCCTTTTCCCTTTTTAACTTTGAAATCTCATATGCTATCTTCTTTTCTGCCCCTTTTCCTGTCTTTATCATTTAAAACTTCAATATCCATCATGGTTACCCTTCTAATTCCTTCTTTTCACAATTTTTGAAATTCTTAACAACTACTTAGATCTTCACCTCTTTTCTATTTCTGTCATTACATTTTAATAATGAGGCAGCGATGTTAATTTCTAATAGAAATAAGAGGTAATTCCTTCCTCCCTCATAATCTGGCAGCTATTCACCCTTTCTAGAAAAATCATTTCAACACTTATTCACTTTGAATCAGGCTATTTTGAAGGGGAAAGCATTTTGATTTTCAAAACTAGGTTCCTTGCATTATATAAAGATCAGGTCACTAGAAATAGAGCTGAAGCACCAAGCTGTGATGTTTGGATGCACTCTATATGCTCCTTTTATTCTCTGAGTATGGGCCTGAAATCTGACCATTTCATTTTATAGGAAAATCTTAATTTGTTCAATTTAACCTTTCATGGGAATTAACATTGGGTTTTTGCTAAAAACTCATGCATATGACATCTCACCCTACTCTATCTTTTAAATAATACACATATGAACTAAGGATTTTCCTATAGTCAGAAAATTACCTTCCTTTTATAAATGTTGGAACAAGGACAGTGAGTATTCTTATTCTCCCATCTGGGGAAGGTTGTATAAGCTTCCCATGAGTTGATATTGTGGAGGTCTCAGAAACTCACTGACTTACCTGGTGCATCAGGGATCTTTTAAGAAAAACTTCCCTATTAGAACTAGACAGCTGAAAATTACAAATGAGAATCTGGACAGTACTTTCCCCAATGCAAATGATTCTATCCATGCTCATTATATGCATAGGAAAATAAACCACATTTAAACAAATGGCCAAAAAAAATTGAACCCACTACAGTTTAAAAATGGCAGATTTTTACCTTATTTTCTCTGCAGAATATTCCTTCATTTCTACTCATTGATGAAACAAAGAATATAGAATATAAGGGAAAAGACAGCTATATTCAAATAAGGTGTTTGTAAGAAAAAGCCATGTGATTGAATTCTGCCATTTCACAGTCAACATTTTTATGATCTGGGTCATTTGGAATACAACATCAAGAAGTCAAAGACTTATAGAATCTTACAATTTTGAACTGTTTTCACAGGATTCAATTGTTCACTTTAACTACTTGAGATTCAGAACCTAAGAATGCTTTCTAAATTGATATCCCTTCACTCTCTTTGAAATTTTAATGATTTAGGAGGTACAGGTAAAGAACTATGTTTTCTGTACTTTTTGTGCGAAAAATGACGAATAAACAAGCTTGTTTTTAGGTTATATTGAAACAAAATAAGTTTGGAGTTATAACAGGCTCACTACAGATTCACTCAAATCTCTTGAACTTCATATATGTACATTGTGGTACATATAAGACCTTGCAGTAACTTCTGAATCATCATCAAAGGAAGTTTCCATTTTCATCAGTTTATTTCAATACTGGATATAATTATTAAATATCCTAATTCTTTGAAAATTGATACACATAACATAGTATTGAAAACATCATGGATGTTTATGAAGTACTTTCTACTTCGGGGGGGGGGGGGCGTGTGTGTGGCACTGTTCTAGGCAAAATTCCCACCCTCGATGAACTTACACATAACAGAAGAAACAACAAAATATATACTTAAACACATATAGCATAAAAGGGATAAAAATCTAGCACATGTAATCATTTTTAGGTATCCATGATAACCAACTACCCCATTCCTCAATTATTATCCACGAAAGGCAGCCTAAACATACCTTGTCCTTTTCCACCCTACAAGACTAGTCACTCTAAATTTGGAATTAAAAATTCAAACAAATAAGAAACTTACTTAAACCAGAAAACCCATATCTCTGAATTATATTTTCTCCATGGTTTAATGAACATTTCCAAACAAGAGAGTTAACAGTTGGATTCTCTTTCAAATAATTTCAGTGACTTTTTCCATTGACTTCTGCCCAGTGATAGACTGATCGTAAGAAGGATGGTCCAGCTCACCTGACCATAATAAATATATCTTCATTATTTTACTCAGAAATATTTCCCAATTCTTTGGCATGTAGTGTGTGTGTGTGTGTGTGTGTGTGTGTGTGTGTGTGTGTGTGTGTGGTGGTAGTTGGTGCTTTTCAGATCATCTCTATGGATTGAACAGAGTCATTAACAGATGTCAAACATAAACATTCATTTTTTTCAAAAGATCATGAGCTCTTTGAGAGCTGGGTCTATTTATTTCCAGTATTTAACAGAGTGCCTAACACCTAGTAGGTGTTTCATAAATGGTTAACTGACTTCAATAAATCTGGAAACCCTTCTTAGTGTTCCTAAATTTTTTTGTATAAAAAGAATCCCAAGGAAAAATGATACATTACAGATCAACCACTGCCTTCATACTATTACAGTGTATAATATATAATTCCTTAACAAGCTCTAAAGTCTGGAACAACATTATGGTCATTTAACAACTGAACCCATAGAAATCCCAAATTTTCCACCACTAGTTTGGTGTCTGCGAATGTGTGATACTTGAGATAAATTATGCCAAAGAACAAAAGTTGGACCATAATGAGCAATTTCAGGAGAATGGACTTTTCTTTGTGGTATTTCATGTGTTCCCTGAACTATATTCTTTGTTTTCTACTCTTGATGTGCTCTTCAGATAACCTCTCTGACCACCAGGTGCAGTTAGATTATTGAACCAGAAGATGGCACTACAGAGAATATAACTGTTTCTTTTGGGCAGGCATTCAGGTCTTGCCAAAGCTCTTGGTTCTCTTGATACATATCTTTTTCAAGGTGATGTATCTTTTGTTTCATACTAGTATACCTTTCAGAAAATAGAAGATATTAAAGTAAGAGAAACACTAATCTCACTGTAATTATTTCCTAAAATATGTATGGAAAGATATCAAGATTTACTAATTGCAGCCTTTTTTCAATACTGCTCAATTCAAAACCATAATGCAGCATAATGCAACTAGCAATCAAGTATGAATGTGAATAGGTAGGTAACAATTTTAATATATGAATTAGTTTATACAATTGGCATTAATGATGACTGCAGTTTGACTGAAGTCTGAATTTCCATTACTGACCCAGAAATGACCAAAACTATCAGTTGGAGCTTCTATGATAACGAATATGAAAACTTATATAAAATGAGTCTTCATTTTCTACAAACATTAAACTTGGCTGAGAAATTACCCTTTTCCTCCTTGATGATAATAAGCATTACCTACTTAAGTGTGAAGGTGATCATACAGACATTTCCATCATGAGGACCCACTGACTGACCTATATTTTGAATGGGGTTGGATATTATTCAGATAAAAACATCTGGCAGGCACTGTGGAATCTTTCGGCTGATAGAGCATGCCATTTCCATATGCTGTAAAACATTCTGTGCTCCAAAGAAGAATCGCGGTCTATCTGGTATTCACTGGAAGGGACAGAATACATTATATTAATGGAATGACTTGGAGAAAGGAATTATAGGCTTAGCCCTACCAGACTTTTTGGACTCATTAAGGGATTCTTTGGCTTGAGAACAGAAAAATTTGATGGTGAGAACATTCTTGTTTCCTATTTTAATTTTGTTGAAACTATCAGAACTAACTTTTCTATTTGGCTAACAATTTTATGACTAATATCATATAGCTATCTATCTATCTATTTATTTATCTATCTATCTATCTATTTTTTTTTACCACTGCTCAATACTTGACAATACTACTTAGATAGTCCTGACTCCATTGTATTTTTCAAGGTTCTCCTAGAGGATCCTGATTTTACAGTGAAAGTAGTATTAAATTCACAAACATCGAATAGTTTCACTGAAGCCCTACCATGATGATGCATACTGACATGAAGAGAACCCTGGGTTCTCAAAGTTATGACAGCATTATAGAAGGCCTTTAAGTCCTTGACAAACTCAGTAAGGTTCAAATATACTTGATTCACCAGTGATGGACTGAGGATTTGTTACCTGAAATCTTATCACAAAGTCTTAGTCACAAGCTGTTGAATGTTTTTGACCATAGAAACAAACCCATAACAAAAATATTTGCTAAGGTGTGGAGGAATATCTGTGCTCATGGAGTACCTATACAAGTGACATAATTTATTTTGAAATATTGAATTACATTATACACTGCCATCTTTAAAAAAAAAGAGCCAATAGAAAACGCTCAAATCAGAAGATTCTTCAGGCTGTACACTGATGATTTCAAGTCTAGAAGATTAAATCCAGATGAATGTGATAAAACTATATTAAGCATGTTTTTACTGTGCTTTCCCACCTCCAGTTATGAAAACTGTGTCAGCCTAGCCTTTCTCTACTGGCCCAAATTGAACATTAGCTTTGATAAAGAAGTACTAATGACCACTACTCTCAAGCCAATGTAATACTTCATTGTGGGATCGTTTGTCCATGTGATTTTTGAGAGTGATTAGTAGTGCATGACCCAAACTTATTCTATGTTGTTGATGAAGTGAGATTAATGATTTCATTAATCCTTCAAGGATACTGAGTGATGAATCATAAAAAGTATAACATTGCATATTCTTCTAAAACCTTATGGTTGAAATAATACAATTATAGAGCATAGAATCTCAGAGACAGAAGGGACCTCTGAGACCAGCTAATCCAACCCTGTCTAAAAGAGTGAACACTGTCTCCAAAATGTCCAATAAGGACTCCTTCAGCTTCTGCTGTATTAAGGCTTTCAGTGATATAGAACTCATTTGCTGCTGAAATGACTTATTTTACTTTAGGGTAACTTTTGTAATGTTAGAAGAACTTCCATTTATGTGAAACCAAAAGCTACTCATTAACATTTAACCATTTGGCCCTAGTTCTGTTAAAGCAGAATGTGACTGATCTCTCTTTTATGTGTTAACCCTTCAGGTAGTGAAGAGTTATCATCTTTGTAATCTACAGTCTTTTCTTCTTTAGTCTACACAACAGAAAAATCTTTCATTTAGGCCACAGAAGATAGGATTTTGAAATGTGGAACACCCTCATATGGCAATGTTTCTTTTTAGTACAATTTAATACATTTGAATCACCCCAAGAACTATGTAGCATTTTATTAAGCATTTCAGTATTTCTTGTTTCATATATACATATATACATATGTATATGCATGAATGAAATATGTATGAAACATATATATATATATGTATATGGAAGGAAGCATGTATGTGTATAAACATTTCATATCTAGATATAGATATAGATATATAGATATAGATATGAAATCTTTACACATACACACACATTCTTCCTGACCTCTTCCTTTCATATTCTTTCCACCTTTTGGTGTTCACTAAATCCTGAAATTTTTTCATAAGGACACAAAATCTTTCATTAGATTGTGTTTTGTTAGCTTTTCCTTCTTTTGCTCACAAGGCAATGTGAAGAACCGGCACACTCCTTACATAGACTCCAGCTGCCAGTATTACTAAATAGTTTTGCCTCCATTGAAGTTTGCTCCACCCATCTACTCAATCATATCTAGATTATTTTTGTTATCTCTCAATCTCGCCATCTCTTCCTCTTTCAATAATCAGTTCAGTACCTACCTCATCATCTTCCTATCCACCTAAATATATGCCATCATCCTTGGGGATCTCTATAATCATACCTTAAGAGTAATTAATATTGGCTTCTCAAATTCTTCTTTCTGGTAATCATTTGTCTTCCCATTACCACACCTAAAACTATTCTCCATCATGGCAGTCCCTGGCTTAAAAAAAAATATCAGTATCTCTCCTTTGGGATAAAAATGTAATGTCTTTAGTTTGACATTTCCAGCTTTTCAAGAATTGCTCAAATTACCTTTTCCAGCACTATTTTACATTGCTCTGTTACAGCCAACAGGTTAAAAAAAAACTCAACATTTTTTTCTGAAATCAAAGTACTGTGTCTCCCTTCAGTGCTGGTCTTTTTATCATTCCTAGAATGTACAGCCTTCTCAGCTTCATCTTACAGAGTCTCTCTGTTTCTTCAGTGTTCAGTTCACTTTCTTTACAAATGCCTTCTACAATGCCCCAAGCTGAAGTGTTCTCTGCCTTTTCCAACTCAGAATGCTTTGTCTGGACTTCTACTTTGGTTCATCACACTCATCGCATATTAAACCCTCTCTTTACATGTTACAGTCATCTTTCCCTACAATGCCAGGAGAATGAAAGCCCTTGGAGGGAAAGGACTGGGGCAATTTTCATTATTCTTCTATCTTAATGCCTGCTGTATTTCATTGTGTCTCAGCACCTGGCTAAGTGCCACACTTGATAAAAGTATGATGAATTGAAATGAATTACAAGAAAGGTAACAGGATATCTTTTCCAATTAGGACTAATCATTGCTTGTTAAAATGCCAGGGTTTATAAATACATGCATACATACATATATAACACATATATACTAAATCTGTAAAAAGAACTGTTCAGTAAGATCAGTGATATTCTACTGTATTTTATCAGTGGAATGTCTGCTGGGTAAATTATAGCTGGAAACAATATAAGAGATCATTTGTTCAGACGTCTTTATTTTTTTAGCTCAGGAACCTGAGATGTTAACTGACTTACCTATGGCCATCAAGATTACTTTTAATTCAAACAGAGCTTCTGATTTCAGAACCAGTGTTTTCCTACTAAAATATACCACTACCTGAAAGGACATATTACTAATGTTCTACCTAGTCAACCAACCACTTTTTACTTCTATACATATACTGATAAAAACCTAGTTAATGAAATTATTGAAATGAATTTAGGAATATGGCTTCTCCAATAAAGCTATATTGGTGCATCATTCTAACTGTGACCTTTCAGTTTCAGAGATGACTTCTTTGACCTTGAGTAGAGCACAGAATTTGGAGACAAGAGACAGCATGGTTTTAGTTCTTCCTTTCACACATACTAGTTTTGGTACCTTGGGCAAGTCACTTAATCTCTCTGAGCTTTAATTATCTGAATTTGTCAAATGCAGGCTATAATAACTGCACAAATGGATAGAGGTCCTTGAAGTCCGGAGGGCCTAAGTACAAGTCTTGCATCTAAGACACACTAGCTGTGTGAACAACATAACTAGTTAGTTATTAACTCTCAATGCTTTAGGCAATTTTCTAAAATTATCAGTTGCAGACAAGTTGACAACATGTATTGGTAGATAAAATTTTCTCATCTGGAATTTTCCTCTATTAATGAAATCACAGATACAGGCACTACCCTTACCACTTTAAGTAATAGTTATTTGATATGATAAAGGGATACGTTGGAGGAAAATGATAAAATGTGTTCAAGGATAATTTCCAATTATTACTAATTTAGTATTATGTTCTCTTGAAAAACTATATTAAAAATGCTTGCCTCAGAAAATTTCTCAGAAGACCTTTGAAAGATTGTAACTGAATAAGAGGTGTTTTAATTGGTTTAGATCCCTCCTCAAGGATGTTCGAGAAGCTGTTGATACATGGAAAACCTCAAACATCTCTGAATTCCATCTTTACCACTATTTAATGAAAGTGACTGTGGAGAGATATTGTGAACGGGCTACAGATCATGGTCACAGGAAAACTCTGGTTCAAGTCTTAGTTCTCACATAGAGTACTTGAGAAGCCCTGAGCAAGTCACTCGACCTCACTGGGCCTGCTGCTCTCTCAGACCAGAAGTTGCAGAATATTTGGATATCTACATTAGCTAAAAGATTGCTTATTGGGAGCTCCGTATACTGTTGAAGTCAAATGTCAGGTTTGTTTTTTTTTAAAGAAAAAATGACTTCAGAGTTTATTGGATGCATTTCAATCAATCAAAGTATTACTTAATGACTAGACTTGTTTCAAATAATGTTTGTTACATTATTGTTGTATTTTAATATTCAAGCCAAGACACTATAGAAAAAGGTGAAAGAAATGTATTTCCAACACTAGCATTTTACGTGAACTCAATTTGTACTGTCAAAAGGGAGCAGCAGGTGACGTCTTACACATAAAACATCATTTTCCATCGAAGAAGACTTAGTGGGATGAAACCTCTGTTACTAGCTAGTCATTTCCCTATGCTTGGCTAAACTGGTATGAAGCAAAGGCAATGGCTTAAAGCTTGAAGAAGAACTATTTTCTAAAATTGTAGTTAATTTTGACATAATACCTATGTCAGCCCCATACAGAAGGTCACATATTGATATGTGTAAAAATATTTCTTTGTGATAGGAAAACAATATGTACAGAGACTTTGTTGGGAGGCCCTGGGAGGAGTCTTGGACTACTTAGAAAAAAATCACCTCAAAAACAAAGGTTTCATCTAACTGTGAAAGTTATGCCATGGCTCAGTGAAGGACTTCCCTGTTCATTGCCGCCACTCACGCTTTGAGCAATCTCTTCACTTTTAATGAACTCATGTTGCATTTCCTATTGATGTCAGGACTTGAGAAACCACACATTAGAAAGTTGAATTTTATTTGTGGAGTTGCCTTTAGACAGAATTTTGTGTCGTGTGAAGTAGGTCCCCATTCAACTGATTTAATTCAATATATTAAGTCTTTTCTGTATACAAGGGCCCGGGCTGGACAGTGATATCATCCATAGTCCCTGACCTCTAGAAGCTTACATTATAGTAGGAATGGAATAAAGGAAATGAATAGAATAAGTTTAGACATGTTCTATAAGAGATCTGAAAAGGAAGACATTACTTCCTGCTGAAAAGGGTTCTGGACAGAAGGAAAGAGACAATAAGGGAAAATTTCACCTCATTTTGTTTTCAAATTTTCTACTTTACCTTCAGTCTCTCATAACTTTCCAGAATGTGGTTCCAATAATTGTTTAATATTGCCTTCAGACATCCTACTTCAATACCTCAACCAGGATGCCAAACATGTCATTTTTCTAGCTCCATTACCAGCTTTAGACCCTTTCTTTCTGCTAACTAATAATCAACCAACTTGAGCCGAGATATTAATGGATGATAATGGTTTAACAGGTTACTCAGGGTACGTTTTAAAGGCTGGTCAGTTAAGGAGATATTTCGTTCAGGGGAGGAAAGGTGGCCTTCTTTATGGACTTTTATATCACATTGTAGTGAGAAGAAATTTTTCAGCCTGAATTTGTTGTATTCTTCAACTATGCAAAATCAATCCTAATTGGCATAGCTAAACCATAGCAGATCCTCTGATTCCAAAGCAGGAGCGATTTATCTTTTTTGAGGAGGTATGGCATACCTATTAAAGGGACCATGCAAATATGTGAAATCCTTTACTTTGTGGGCCTGATGCATAAGTTAAAAGAGTAGTCACTTAGGATAGTGGGAGAGAATTTCCTTTTTGTCATGTAAAATACTGCTTCAGTTTACTTACTGATATTCCTTTAATACTGGCAGCTTTTCATCACACTCTTAAAAATGTAGGTGAAAAGACAAACACCTCTAATAAATAGACACTTTTGGTTTTCAAATTAAGGAATCAATCTGAATAATATTTACTTCCCTTAGAAGAGACTTTGATAATGTTTGAGGGTGACTAGGGGTATGGCTAGTAAAATGATAAGAAGAGTGATAAAGGGTAGTTGAAATAATGCGAGAGTCACTAGAGATTAAGGAGAAGGGAATGGAAAAAAAAATAATTTGCATTCTTACTGCATTTTGAGGTTTATGAATCCTTTCTTCACAATAACCTATGACTTAAGTAGGACAAATATATTTTTTATATATAGGAAAGCATGTAGAGAGTAATTCTGAGAGAAGGGGCTCAAACCTAAGTCTTCTGATTCCAGATGTAGCACTTTTTCCACTAAGAATAACACTTCATAATTCTCCTTAGGGAGAACTCCATATAGTAAAAAGTAAGCAATCCAGGCTTACCTCCAGGATGGTGGTGAAATATTCTTAATGTCAGAAGAATCTTGACTTATCTCTTAGCTTGCAAGAGAATTTAGCCAAGGGATAGCAGTTTCAAAGAACATTATTTCCTTGTTTTTCTGTCTCAAGCAGCCATAGCATAGGTCTCCCCCCAACCTCTTTTTGCTGTTTTTTTTTCCCCTTGCTTTGTCTAGTGAACCATTTTCTGGGCACCTTTCCCTTCTTCCCTTTTCTTTTCCATTCTCTTCCTATCTCTTCCATAGCCCTAGTAACTCTTTAGGGGCCAGGAAACATGTTCTGCTGGTTTTGAATCCTCCAATCCTGGGCTGTTGAGATCTTGTTAGTTAACTGATTAGTTACACTTTACAAGTGCCAGTATGGATTAGAACAAAAATTGACCTGAATTGAGCAATGTTCTTCCACCATTTTCATTGAGGCCTGAATGTACTAAATGCATGTTCCATCCAGAAAAAAAAACAACACAATACTTCCTTAGTTATTTGTACTGTCTGCACCCTACTTCTCTTTCATTTCTATTAGCAGTACACAGAAAAGCATTTCTCAGAAAGCTATTACCCTCTATTTGTTAATAAACACTGAAACTATCCCCTTGGCTAAGAGATAGTCAGTACAATAAAAACTGGGAATGATGGGTAGATACAGTAGGCTACCATTTGAGCTTCTGTATGAAATGAAATACAGTTAGGATCATGTTTTCATGTTACTTTTTAAAAATAAATTCATATGTTTTTAATACTAGAGGAACACTCTTCTGATAAAGTCACGTTAGCAGAAGAAAAGAAGAAAAGACTCCTGATCATTGTGTGAATCTTTTGTGACAAACCTTTGGGAGGACAAATATAAGAATCCCATAATACCACCATGTATGGATGAGTTGAACTATATACCATTGAAAGAAGCTTCCAAATCACAGATAAATAGGATTCTATGTTTTTAATGTCAAGAAAATTTTTCTCTACATGGTTCTACATGGCATGTAGGCATTTATTTTATGACGTCAAGTTGCTGTGTTATAATGAAACCTCAAAGTTTCTTACTGGACAGTAAGATAACAACGATGCAATTTCTAACTTTTGCCCATGATGAGCAATGAAATTCCTTGTTCTAATTCTAGATATAATGTGGAGCTTTTTAGTTCCTAGCGGGGCATGATTGTGGTCATATAAAAACAGCTGATCAGGTAAAATTTCCCCAAATCAGTTTCAATGATAATCTCCATGGTGTTCTAACTTTTGTAGGATTATTAAAATTATACTACTTTACAAACCGAAATTTACTGTATCCAAAAACGATAAAATATTATTATTCTCTTTCATTGTTACAAGAAACTTTATCTGAGAAGGTCACACAAGTTTACCAAAGGTCCTTTTTGTTTTGCTTTCTCAGTGGTTAGATAGAGAACCAGAGGTGTGGGTAGAGATTTGCCGTATTCCCAATTTAATTGATATTCTGATGATAATACTTAACAAAAGGATCTTCTCGATGATTTGCATCAATTAATAGCCAGCTAGTTTATAATAATAATAATAATAATAATAATAATAATAATAATAACAATAGATAGCATTTATGTAGCACTTACAATGTTCTAAGCACTGGGCTGAGTACTTTATAAACATTACCTCAGTTGATCCAATACAACTCTGGGAGCTATGGGCTATTATTATCCCCCCTTTTTAAATAAAAGAAACTGAGACAAACAGAGGTTAAGCAACTTGCCCAGAATCACAAATTACATCCAGTAAGACTTCTAGGGCCAGGTCTGAACTGGTTTTTTTTTTCTATTTTTTTTTTTAACTACAGACCCTACACCATTCATTCTACTCTCTAGCTGCTTCATTCTTACATGGAATAGTTGATCTTGGAGTTTTAAAGTTTAAGGTCATTCTTTTTTTTTTTTCTTGTGACTATGATGAATATTCTTTTTTTTTTACAGCAAAAGTTTTTTTATTAAAAATTTTTTTGACTTACATATTACATATTTTCTCCCCATCTTTCCCCCACCCACCACCCCCAAACAGCCATCCCAGTGTTTCCCCCCTCCCCCAGTCTATTCTCTCCTATGTCACTTTTTGGTAGGGCAGGATGGATCTCCCAACTGCAGTGCCTGTGTATCTCAAGTTCCAGTTGGATGTAGTCAATAATAATAATAATAATTGCATACAT
>CM053580.1:205323263-205342789 GCA_028627135.1 Pseudochirops cupreus | reverse complement strand
GAGCTCTGTCTGAGAACAATGGCTCAGTCCCCCTGCTGCCTGCAGGCCGCGGGCGGGAAGCTGCAAAGCTGAGGCGGGTGCAAAACCTCTGCCTTTTGCTTTTCTGCTCTAGAGGCCTTTCACCTGACTGCTTATCTCCCCCTTTCACAATTCCCATTCACAGCTGCCGCTAATCCGCTCACCTGAAGCTCCTCAGCTCCTCCCATCCAGCCGCCTCCAGGGCACAGCTGTGGCTGCAGGCCAGGCTGGTTTCGGTTTGCAGTGCTAATATGGTTCCTGGTAGCCGAGCTGACTTTAGTGGGAAGTATCTTTGTGTGAGTTTTGGAGTTCTAGGATTGGTTTAGAGTCCCATTTCATGGGTATTTTGGGGTGGCTATGTGAGAGCTGCAATGTGTTGCTGCTGCTACGCCGCCATCCGAGGTCATTCTTTTTGTTATGGGTTGGAGAAAAAAAAAACAGACTCAGGAAAACAAATTAAATCTTTAAGAGCTTTTCCCTCTTTTGATGGAAGATCCACATACATTGAATTCTCCCAGAAAAGTAAAGATTAATAGAAAAAGAGAAGGCGGCATGGCAAAAATCAGTCTTCTAGAGACTGACATTCAGAAGGCTCACTGGGGAATTCCCTTGCCATCACTGTTAACTATCAGAATGCAGCCTGAGAAATCACAACACTTTGCATGTCCTCTTCTGAGAAACAATATAAAAATAACTTGGGCATCTTTTCAGTTTTTGCCTTCACCAGAATCCTCTGTGGGGAATTTAGCTTGACAGCTAAAAAATTGTATGGACTTCTGTTTTTATAGAGAGAAAATCTTGGTCAATTTGGACATGTCAACTTGTATATACAGTTTTACAAAATACATATAAACCCTTTAGAGTGGAAGGGGAAAAAATGGTGATATGTACTTCTTCATAGTGATTCCTGATAAATTTCTAATTGTGGATTTCCATCTATTCCTAAAGCTGAACCAATGGTAGCTAAAAAAATCAGTGATGAATTAGAATAGCTTCATCGTAGGAAGGAAAATGAGTTCTCAGTAAAATACTGTTTTATAGTCATCACATTTTTAAAAAATTGCGTTCATAGTTTCCAGTTTAATGTGCATATTTAAAAAAAATCTTCTCTGTTGTTTAGCCCAGCTTTAGTGAGGAAGAATCATTATCAAGGGTAGAGTTTTATTTTCTATAGAATTTATTTTATCTACAATGTATACATTTCTATAAACTTTCATTATTTAATGCAAAAATGTAGTACTAATGCTTTCTGCCAAACAAAATTGTAGCATTTCTATTTGTAATTCCAAAAACTTTTCAACATATTCACCTCTGTTTATTGATGCTTATGCTTTGGTGTAATGCCATGCATGAGCAGCTTTTAAGGTTCTGATTAGACAGTATAGTGTACACTCTATTTATTCCACAATGAATCAGAGCAAAACATTCACAATAAATCAAGGTACAGCATTCACAATGTTACAATTTATCACAGAAAATCCAAATATACCATTCACAACAACTTATGACAGAAAATGGCTACATAGTTTACCACAGTGGTCACAAAGTTTTAAAAAAAGAGCATTCATTTAGTCAATCACAAAATCCTTAATTCAATAATCAAGTACAATAGTCAAAGTTCTCTACTCATGGGCACACTAAGTTAACTCAATCAGTCACAATATTCAGTCATCAGTCACTAAGCACAATCATTTAGTTAATCAATCATCCAATAAGCTCAATCATTCAATCATCCTTCATTATTCACTATTCAATCATCAGAAAATACACAAACCCTCCACCCCTAGGTCACTAGTAAATTAAAATTTGATCACTACTCAGTACCCATGGAGAGATCTTTTCATCTTGACTTAAGGCAGGCAGCTCCTACCTGAATCCACCAAACAGTCACCTGGGTTCAAAGGGAGACAGATCATAGTTCCTTGCCCAGCTCTCTGTGAAGGTCCTGCTCCACAATGAAGTTCACAATATCCAGTCCACTTTAAATCCTTCACAGTCTCTGTTCCTGAGAAGTCAAGGCTTGACAAAGCTACAAACAGGTTCATGCAAAGTACCAGCATCACAGTCATGCTTGCTCAGTCTTTGGCAGCTCCAGCTGGCCCTCAGAAATCCTCAGCAACTCCTCAGCAGCTCTGGCTGGCCCTCAGGTCTGACTGGCTCCCAGAAATCTTTAGCAGCTACAGCTGGCCTTGGACTCAGCAGAAGTTTTAGCTGGTTCCCAGAATCAAAATCACTCCATCTAGGTTTTCAAAATCAAAATCATTCTCTCCAGCCTAGGGGTGGGGGTGGGCGCTTTCCTCTTCAGCCTCCTTGGTTCCTCTTTAGCCTCCTTGATGGCAGCAGCTTATGCCTCCATGGAGCTTACTCCAAGAAGATCTGTCTCTCCCTCTCTGGGTTTTTCCTTATATACAGTATTGCCCCTCCTTGTTCAGCCCCTTCCTGTTACATCAGCAACAGGAGACAGGAGTTCATACTTTCTGTTTCTTTAACAGAGGCTTAATCTGAACTAGGTGCTAAGTACCGCTTAGTTTAGCAATCCAAATTGAACTTCAAATCTCATTACTGTTATATTTGGCTAATGTGGATAGCCAATAGATGCCTTTCATTTTTTGCTATATAAGCTGACCCTCTTGACTTCACTGAAATCCTTTCATGCATAGTTTCCTTTGTCATATTCTCTGGGATTTTGATTCCAAAACTTGTATTTGGCACAGACCAACCCCCATTTTTCTCCATCCCAATAATAGCAGCTAGAAGATATATTGAGAGATAACAATAGGATCACATTTTATATGTTATCATTTAGGAATCATGTAGAAGAAAGTAGAGGTTTTTGTATGCAAATATGACTGTAATTAAACATTAGTCTTGTGATTATTTTATGGACTTTCATGAATGACCTTTGGCTGATATTTTACTTGAGTATCAAAGTCCAAGGATCATAGATTTAGAGCATCAGAAAGAAAGATCAAGCATTGATATGAATGCCATATCTTATAAAAATATATTTCCAGGAAAATTGGTATTTGGGGTCCAATGACAGCTTTACACACACACACACACACACACACACACACACACACACAGATATGCTTACATACATATACATACACACCCTTATTTGATCATTCCATCTATAGGTGATTTTCAAAAAATTAAACCCCTTTATTTCTTAGGTCACTCACTTATAGTCTCTCTATCATGAGAAAACATCCCAAGACACTGGAGGATTCATTTTGGGATAGTGGATCCTGAAGTACTCTTTCTATCATAAAGGAAGGCATGGATGTCTTGGGCCTGGCCATCTTCTAAATGTTTCAAAAAATATGAGTGGAGAGTAACAAAGGACCCACACAGTCAGAAGTGTTTCAATATTTTCCCCCACGTAGTCCACAAGCCACCTTTTAGAACCACTGACTTAGCGACAGTGATTTGGAACAATCACATATATGGCCGAATCTAGATATCCCAAGGAATCATATCTAGTAGCACTTGAGAGCAGCCAGCCAAAGCTCATACATGCAATGCAGATTGTTGGGAGAACACTGGACTAGGGGCAGATTTTTTGGGTTCTGTGCCTAACTGTATTACTTTCTAGTGACTTCATGAAGTATGTTGCGCTCTGCACTTAGAGTTCATTAGTTTTTAGTGTTTTTCAGCATGGGACCTTTGGAATTGTGTTAAGTAATTGTCTTGTTCATTGTTACAATACTGCTGTTACTGTGTATAATATTCTCTTGGTTCTGCTCGCTTCATTTTGTACCAGTTCTCATAAATCTTCACAGGATTTTCTGAAACTATCCTGCTGATCATTTCTTAATTCAAAATAGATTTCCATCACAATCATATACCACAATTTGTTCAGCCATTCCCCAATTGATATACATCCCTTCAGTTTCCAATTCTTTGCCACCAAAAAAAAAAAAGCTACTATAAATGTTTTTATACAAATAGGTCCTTTGCCTTTTTCTTTGATCTCTTTGGTATACAAACTTAGTAGTGACATTTCTGGGTCAAAGAGTATGCAGAGTGAAGATTGCCACATACTTTTTACTTTCCGTAGTTTCCTTGCTTAATTTTTGTGTTTTTTCTTTTGCAATTGGCTAATATGGAAATGTGTTGAATGACTTCATGTACATAATTGATATCATATATTTGCCTTCTCAAGTAGTGGGGGAAGGATGAAAGGAAGGATGAAAATATTTAACTCAAATTAAAAAAAATAATAATATTAAAACCTTTTTATGTGTAACTGGGAAATATTTAACAAAATGAATAAAAATGCAATTTAAAAATAACCTGCAATTTGCCATACCCTGTACTGCAAAGAGAGACTTGCATTAACATAGGAAATAGAGAACTATGTGATTTATTGGATATAATGTCATTTACAGAGACCTTAATAAAAAGACAAAATACCACATGCACGAAACTTTGTAAAGCACATATTTTAAAATATTAGAAGGAATAAGACAATGTCAGAGCAACAAGCTTCATTCCTGCCCTCTGGACACCAGAGCATTATGATATCTCTCATTTCTTCTCTAAGAAGGAATCAGACCTAATACCCAATGCTATCTAACTGGTTATTAACTTTGGATGCTAGTTTCTAAAGGTGAAATAAAAAGGAAGGATTAAATCCGTTGTAGAATTTACAACTAGAAATGACCTCAAACATCTTTTTATATTTAGAGATGAGGAAACTGAGGCTCAGAGAGGTTAAGAATCTTGCTCAAGATTACAAATGTATATTGTAAGAGAAAATGAATGGATAAATATTTCTTTATATGAACACTAATGGTGGAACTTCAGATGCTTCACTTGGGTGAAGAAGGTATATTTAAGGTCTCTCCAGGATAAATTCAAATAAGTGAAAATAGGTTATTGATCATCATATCTGTATATAAGATGATCTACATTCTTCACAAATAAGGTTTTATTTATTTTCCTGCTTTTTGTCACAGTTAATTTGCAAAGTTCAAAACAAAAATATTTAATAGGGCATTGAATCCTGAGATAAATGGGGACAAAGTAAGAGTGAGTTAAAGTCACAAGTCTATGACAATATATCCCAGGGGATGGAAAGAGGGAGCAGATATGATCTTTGAAAGACCTTGTAGAGCAGAAGAAGTGATGCAGGCGAGACAAGGACATATGTGCTCATCTTAAAAAAAAAATGAAATGAAAAGGAACAGAGTAGATTCTGGCAAAGCTTGGCCATTGAATCTGACTTCAATTCCTAGAAACATTTTGGAATGTATAATTAAAGGGTGGTTTAGAAACATCAAGAAAAGTTGGTGTTCCTTAAAAGACAGTATAGCTTCATAAAGAAAATGAAGAGAATCCAGACTACCTTAATTTCACAGAGGTCCTAGAATATATATTTTAAAACTACTGTCAATTCCATATATTTGTGTTTCAGCAAAAAATATTTGACAACATCTGTTATGCTGTCCTTATGGACAAAAAGAGATATGTGACAGATTGTTTTGCAGCACTGGCTTTGGAATCAGGAGCACATGAGTTCAAATTTGGCCTCAGACACTCAACACCTACTAGCCGTGTGACCTTGGGCAAGTCACTTAACCTCAATTGCCCTACCTACCCCCCTCCTCCAAAGACAAAAAAAAATGCCAAGAGAAAAATATAAGGATGGGAGCCCAAGCAGCCTTTGAAGCTGGATCACTTGGAGACCTCCTAGAAGAAAGCAGGGCCACTCCCCATTCTTTGGTGACCCAGGACAAAGGGCCCTTCAGTTTTGCCTGCAGCTGTTTGGGCCCCTGGAGCAGACTGTCACAGGAGCCTGCTTTGCCTTTTTGACTTTTGATTACTTCACAAAATTGGTACATGCTGTGCCTATGCTAACCTGTTCCCCCAAGACCAGCAGGCCGATCCTTGAGCTGCTGAGGACACATTTGGCTTACCCAAGGGATCTTCAGTGCTCAGAGGTGTGGCTTCATCCCCCAGCTAAATAAAATTTTGAAAATAGCTTTGAAAATATGCCATAACTTGATTTTTTAGCACAATGCTCAAATAGAAGGGTTTGTAGAAGAATCTAAGGCCCTTATGAAGAGCCTTCTCTCCCTGGTGCTGACAGCAGACCTGACAAACTAGGACCAATATTTACATGAAGTTTTCTTCCTCCATAACAGACTCTTGGGCTATGAGGAGGAAAAAGAGGGGGAGGAAGAGGAGGAGAAGGACTTGGGTAGACTGGAGGTCAAGTTATAAGAGACCTCCTCTGTCCCTGAAAAACTGACCGCTCCCCCCTCCTCCCCCGCCCCAGAGGCCTCCAAGGGCTCCCCAGACAGCTAGAGGGACTCCCAGGTGAAAGACCAAAGAGGTAAAGTCACACTTATGTGTTGTAAGAGGCTTCCTGTTGAGAGGGACAGTGATGTCTTTGCTGTGCTACAGTGTGATTGATGCCAGGTGTGTGAGGAGGCAGTGTGGACAAACTTATCCAAAAATCTACATTTGGTGAAGATCCTACCTTCTGGCAGATGAAGGACCTGGGCCAGGGCCTGGACCCTTCTCCAGAGCTCTAGAAGCAGGGAAGAGCAGAGCAGGCAGTTTTGGTTCCTAAGGAGGACTGTGGAATCCACGTGGCTGGCCAGGTTTGGTCCCATCACTGCTAGAGACAGACAGATGTACACAGAGTGAGGACCATGCACAAAAACTGCTGTGATTAGTGAAATCACAATGTCAATATATTCTTTAGTCTTGGGATCCCTAAAACAAAGCAAGTCTGCCCCCCCTTCTCTTGTCCTCCCCACTCCAATACTTACTTGCAAAGCTTCCATGGCCCAGCTTCTGCTTCCTCCTCCAAGGAGTCAGTATGGTTGGACAACAGTCAGCATACATGTGTTAGATGCCTGCCTGTCATGGGATAGTCACTGTGCCCACCTACCAGGATACGGAGGAAGAAATGAAACTGTCCTACCTGAGGCTGCATCTCTAACTCTGGACCCCTAGTCCATACCTCTCAACAAAGACACAGGATGGTATTTTATTAAAAGTTAATATTTATTATTTGGGGTTAGTTGGGAACTTTGCTGTGACAAAACTTAGTATAAGAATAATTTTTAAAAGTTTTTGATTTATCTGTAAGCCTTACCCCTCCAGAAATATTAGATTCTTTTAAGAAATGCAAAAAAAGTTATACTCCTCTCTTATATTATGTGCTATCAAACATAGAGTTCTTGTTTGGTGTTTTTAAGTAAACTTGAAGATTTTGAGTAGAATCCTATTCTCAGGCTAAATTGTGCTCCAAATCCCAAATTAATGAGAAAAATTTGGAGGACTTTCTTCATTTGTAAATCTAGGTTCAATATCACACCAAATCATTGCTTTGTCATTTGACACTACTGTGTTTTAAAATAGAAAAAAAGACATATATTGTATTAGTGACAAGGTTATACTGTACCTTAACATGTAGATAGAAGTCAATAATTCTAAAAATGCCCTACTGTACATTAATACATTTGGTCATCGGTATATTGTGGAATACTATCTATTTGAATAAAATTTCATTTCATTAAGTTTTAAGGGACTGAGTTTTTTCCTGTTTTCTTCCCACATATAATATTCCCTTATCTGGTTGAGTTAAGAAAAAGTGGAGTCCTCACATGGGATAGTGGAAAAGTCATGAATTTTGTGTCAAGAGAACTCTAATTTTGTGTTAGGCCTGCCACTGTGAGAGAAATCAAAGGCAAGTAGTTTTGCATCTCTAGGTATAGGTTTACTCATATTTAAAATGAAGAATTTGGGGTAGATGATGACTCTTAAGTTCCTTTTAAGCTACAAAACAAAACTATATACCTATGATTTGCATTCTTTTAAACATTCTCTCTTAGGAGAACATTCATTGGAAGTGGAAAAGATATTACTGTTTGGAAATCTGTTTATTTGTAATAACAGGGAGCATTTGTATAGCACTTTGAAGTATGTAAAATGCTTTGTATATGGTTATCTCATTTGATCCTGATGACTAATTTGGGAATTAGGCACTGTTATAATCACCAATTTGCATATGAGGAAACTGATAATGAGAGAGATGAAGTGACCAAATGAGGGTCACCAAGTCAAACATCTGAGGCAAGATTTGAACTCTGGTCCTAACTTGAGTCTAGTACTCTATATATTACACTACCTGGAATAGTAATATAATTACAACATATGTCTACTTTAAGCAGAATCAATCAGTTGTAGTTTGAACTGGCAAATTGGTAATGTACGAAAACTGGAGAAAAACGTCTTGGAAGAGAAAGGTTTTCAGAAGAAAGGGTTATGGTTTTATGGGTACAGTATAAAGCACTGTTCCTAGGATGAAGATGTGGCCTTGCAAAAATTTGGAGTATGGAGACTTAGAAGGGATAATACAGAAAGGAGGAGGGGAGGGATTTAAGGCGGAGAATGAGCTCATCACACTGAGTAGAATTCTGATTCCATTACTCCACTACAGCTTCATCATGCTAAATGGTAGGATAAATAACTGTCTCTTATTTTAACTTTTCAACCAATGCCAAGATAGGACAGAAGCTGGAAAGAGGTCAAAAGTGTTCATCTTTCCTAGATTTGATATGGTAGTTCCCATTTAAGAATACCTAGTATTTTATATGAGCATAATGCTGCTTCTGTACAGAAGAACAATTATGATCTTCATCCTCCCACTTCCCAGTTGAGATAGAATATTCCCATATATAAGGAGAAATCATGATATTATGTACAATGACACTTGACATATCCTTCTGTATTTAATATAAAATGTCATATTTAGGAAATAACATACAAGGTGCATTTTTTTGTCTCACATAGTTTTAAAGATAGAAAAAATCTTAAAGAGATTATTTTGTCATATCTTCCATTTTAGAAATGAGGAAACTGAGACCCAGATGAAACTCAGACACTTCTTCACTGAGGTCATTCTTATGCTGCATTTGTGCTGATAAAAGAACAGGTCTTAGGGTCAAATGCTTGTTTCATTCATCTGACCTGTGTATAGATACATCATTGGCACTTCAAGAGAAAATTTACTTTGGAATATGTGATATATGTGTAGACTTTAGTGATTTACACTACATAGATGGCAGTGGAATTGCTTTTGCTAACTCTAATCTGATTTATGATCAGTGCAGAGTCCAGACTCGTGCTTGAATTCCCCCTTGTCTTAGAGATCTGAGCAGCAGACTTGCTGAAATTTTGAAGACCTGAGATTAATGGTATAAAAGATGTTTCTGCTTTGCCTTTAGCAAATAACAAATCTGGAGGAAAATGGAAGATTAGAAAATGAGTCTTTAATTAGATTTTATTTGGTTAGTAATTAGTGACCAATGAAATGGTACTTGTCAAGACGAAAGTTTTAAAGACTGATTGCCTCGCTTCATTTCAGGCTTATAAAAAAATTAACTCAATTAACTTTCTTCATAGTCAAACACAGCTATTCATGGCTTGATAAAACTAGTCCACTTTGCAAATATTTATGGGAAAGTGGGATCATCTCATGCATGAAGATATATTATGGTGCAGGGAAATTCCATGCTATGGGTCTTCTATTTAAAATGTTCTTTTATTTGACTAAGAAGATGATGCCCATCTGGTCCTATGGCACCTGTGATATTTCTGAAAGTCTGGACTGCTTGGTGTCCTAGGCAACCATTTAATATGAAGGAAATCCTAAGTGTTTCCCAGCCTGTCTTATGCACAAGGGACCCCAGCTACCGTGTGTTTATTTCAAGGTACACTGCTAGTAGCCTTCAGTGACTGTAGCAATATGGCACCTGTCACTTTGTCTCTCTGGACCCATTGTTGTTCAGGACTCCAGATATTTAATGGTAATGTGTAGGAATATAAATATTCAGTTAATGTGCTTCATAGTTGTTGTTTTTTTAATGACATTTCTTTCAAACTAGGCTGCCTTCTAAGAGTAGTTTGGCACGAACACAGGCTAGGCTATGTTAATTCCATAGACACTTGCATATTCCCCCAAATCTCTGCTTCATTGCCTTTTTTTGGTAACTGAACCAATAATGTTGTGAAATTGTGTTTTTCTAATTAGGCAATTCCATTTTCTGTTCCTGATGCTAGTCGTAGCTTGGTAAATCTCAGGCTTTTAGGATTGGGGCTGAAAGACTGATTTGGTCTCAATTAGCTGGAACAGCATATACTTTATGTGCATGCTTATTAAAAGACTTTGCACCAATCTGTTTCTCCTGGAATCTAGGCATTCTAGACCAAGAATTAGTGGGTTTTCTTTTCTGTCACTGATTGTACAAAAAACCATAAAGTCCGATATCACAAAGCAGGCTTTTCTGAAGTCCTGGATTATAATGGCCTGTTTTACATGTGTGTGTTTGTGTGTGTGTGTGTGTGTGTGTGTGTGTGTGTTTAAGAATGAGAGATATTGGTATTTAGGGATCAGCTAGGTGGCACAGTGGATATAGTGCTGGGCCTAGAGTCAAGACTCATCTTTCTGAGTTTAGATCTACCCTCAGGCACTTACCTGGAAAAGTCATTTGACCCTGTTTGCCTCAGTTTCCTCAACTAAAATGAACTGAGAAGGAAATAGCAAAACACTTCACTATTCTTGCCAAGAAAACCTCAAATGGAGTCAAACATGAGTGAACAAAAACAGAAGATGTATCTGCTTTCTGTTTTTGGAGAGCTAAATGGTACAGTGGATACAGTGCAGGGCTAGGAGTCAGAAAGACTCATCCTCCTGAGTTCCTATCTGACCTCAGACACTTAACTAGTTATGTGATCCTGGGAAAGTCATTTAACCCTGCTTGCCTTAGTATCTCCATGTACAAAGTGAGCTGGGAGAAGGAAATGGCAAACCACTCTAGCATCTTTGCCAAGAAAGCCTCCGGTGTTGTCACAAAGACTCAGACATAACTGAAACAACTCAACAACAACAATTGACCAGTAGTTGATTGAGAGGCAGAACTGCCCGGGAAATGTAGTTTAATCTCTGGAAAATATGTCAGACAATAAGGAAACCTGATATGCAATGAAGGAGGCTTTTAAAATGATCACACTAGGGGCTAGCTAGGTGGCACAGTGAACAGAGCACTGACCCTGAAGTTAAGAGGACCTGAGGTCAAATGTGACCTCAGATACTTGACACACTTCTTAGCTGTGTGACCTTGGGCAAGTCAGTTTCCCCACTCTCAAGAAAAAAAAAAAGCGGCCATGCTGTATTGCAGCTAAAATCCATTGGGCAAAATCCCTTCCAGAAATCATGCAGAATGCAACATAAAAACTTAAAGGACTGCATTTATGCATTTTCTTTGGGGGAGGAATAAAGATTGATTTATCTGTAATATACATTTGTTACATTGAGTATCAGCATATGATTTGTGGATCCCTGTTATCTCATTTGGGGAAAAAGTAGTCTGCTAAATGTGAGAGAGGCTAGAATGCTATAGTCATGAAGACATGAGTGTGAATCTTACTTCAGACACGTAATGTCTATGTTAACCTAGTATGTCACTTAAATTTTCTATATCTTGGTTTCCTCATCTGTAAAATGGGGACAAAATTAACCCACTAACAGGGCTACCATGAGGAACAAATGATCTAAAATATATTAAGTGTTTGCCAACCTTAAAGTGCTCTCTAAATGTTTTAAATAAGCATTTTCTATATCACACATGATTTTAAAGGGTTTTTTTTTTGGCAGAAGTTCAAGTGAGGACAGTAGGCAAATGAGAGAAAAAATTAATTAAACAAGTAATTAGTATGTGGGTTACTATATGGCTGGTATCATTCAAAACATTGCAGATACAAGGAAGAAACAGAAACTGTCCTGCCCCCAAGGAACTTCCATTCTAATGGGAGTAGGGATAACATATAAACCTGAAAATACATGAATAAATACCAAGCAGATAGAGTGTGACCTTAGTGGAGCATAGGACACCATTTGAGTTAGGTTGGATGAGAAATCAACCAAATTCAAATGAGCCCAGAGTCCTTGAAGGGGTAATGGACCTTGGTTACAGTAAGACAGGTTCTTATATTAGTATGAATTATTCACTCTGAATTCAGATTGTTGGTAATGATGTAAAAAGATGCTGATGATTTTGGGGGGCACCAATTTATAAATCTGGAAAATCAGTTTGAAATGAAAACTGGCATGTAATTATAAAATGTTATCCCACCCTGTATCATCCATTACGTATTGTGATTTTCACAAAGTTTCTCCTGTTTAGAGAAATATTGCTGTCTATTCAGAGTAATTAAGATTGCATAAAAGATTATCTAACAGCAGGATTTCTCTCTTTTCCACTTAACAGAACATCTCAAAGTAATTTAGTGGGAAAGGCATTATGCTAATTTTAGGTACATTCAAACTGTTAAAAAAAATTCATTTTCTGTTTCTTATGAGGTCATTGTCTTTATTCTAAAAATCCAGATTCTAGTTTTAGCAATAAAATGCATTTAAAATGTTTCTCTTAAAAACTGAAGAAGAACTTACTCTTCTGTTTAGGAAAATATACCAGCATCTGCTGTGTGATTCTGTGTTGTTCCAGAGTCAGTTGTTCATGATGAACTATTTCCTTTTCATGGACAAATCCTAGGACTTGACTATCTGGCATCGTTTATTGCTTTCTCCAGGCTATCTCCTTGTTCTGATTAGCTACCACTTTGTCTCCTTTCCCTTTTTTCTTACTTTGACTCCCATAAGCAGACTGTAGTCAAAATTGGGAAATTAACTTATTTCTAAGTGGTACTCAATACTAGCTAATGACAGCTTCAAACATATACAGATAATCTTTTTGTGTACCCCAAACCTGTTGAGTCCTTGTTCATGGGGGTCCAGATAGAGCCCTTAGACAATGGATCACAATACATCTATATGTAGGCAACTCAATCACAGTCCTGTTAGAGCTAGAAAGAAATTTAAATGTTATCTAGTTCAATTCCCTGATTTGATTAGGAGACTTGGGCGTAAAGTGCAGTTAAGTGTAGCAGCAGCTAGTCATCAATGACAAAAGCAAAAGTCATTTCTCTTTATTCTAAGATTTCTATTATTCCTGGTATAAATAAAAAAAGTATTTTTATTAGGAGGAAAAGCTGGAGGAGGGGAGCAAGGAATGAAGACTACTGAATATAGTCATGAATAGAGTCATAATATCACATGTATATCTTCATGCCTAATGTCCTGTGAGATATCTTAGCATGCTGATCTAAGCAACAACTTATAAATCTGGAAAATCAGTTTGAAATTAAAATGGAAATAAACTAAAAATATTATTAAAATAAAAAACTAAGCAGAGCATGCTAATAAGGACACTGGCTCCTCACCAGAAGTTGAATAGAATTGAATGTTGGCTAAGGACCACACACATTATTTTCGGGACAGCTTGTTCATGATATAGTATATATGGTGATTTTTTGAAATGTATTACCAAATAGAGATAAGTGTTGATGTTTAACTCAAAAAAGTTTGGTATTGTGTGTTATGATAGAGTCCTTGACTCTGGATTATGCTTTCAATTATATCTGGAATATTCCATAATATACATATTGATTTGCATATGCACATATGAATGCACAATATGTATATCCACACATATGGTACACACATACATATATCTCTATATACACATGTGTGCATATATGTACATGTGCGCAGTATGAATATGGACATGTGGATATACATGTAAGCTCTTGACATTGCAAATAAAATTTCTACACACACACACACACACACACACACACACACACATACACACACACATATATCTTTCAGCTTTCTTAGTAGCTGGTAAGTAGTTGCTAAAAATCCCACCCTGGACTTGAGTTAATGACCTAGGATGGGTCAAACGCACGGTGATGCATCATTGGAAAGCTAAAAATATATAGTTTAGAAGGCCTTGAAGTTGGAAGGAAGAGGAGTGTGCCTTCAGAGCTGATCACACAGATAGTGACTGAGTCAGGATTGTAACCCAGGTTTTCTCAGTCAGAACCCAGAGCACTTTCTACACTGCACCGTTTCTAGACACTTGGCTTTTTGAGATACTTATAAAAGTACTAAATCAGTAACAACGGCAGGGAGTAAAAACTTCCCTAGACCCTTCTGTTTGCCACCTACCCCAAGTCTTTTCATTATACTTAATTTTTCTTGCCAGATTCTTACTTTCTAGCTATTTTCCTCTTACCATGAAGAACTTCACCATGGATGTATACTATTGGACCTCAGAAAAGTACTTAAATTCATAAGCAGTGCTGTTTTAATGAGTAATAGTATTTGTCAGCAGTGGTGAAGCTCCTTTTAAATAAATGAATACTTGACTTTAGACTTGTTTTCTGCTTGGGAATGTTTACTGTAGACATTTTAGAAGCCTATGGAGGTTCAGCATTTGGTACTAGCTCCCATTATTTTATAAAGGATTTCATTTTAAAAGCAATTAAATATAATAGATCTACATGAACATGAGAGCTCATGATGCCTTATTTATTAATTTTAGTGGTTGGTTTTGTTCTCCTTTGTTCTATTTAGTACAAATGGATTTCTTTTATGTGGGCTTTTTCTTAAACATGGGTACCATCAACTTAGAAAAGTCAAGGCCAAGGGAAAGCAATTAACTGGCTTTCCTTCAAGTTTAATTGATTGGTGTATGTTTTAATGTTAATTTAAAAAAAAAGTATCACCCACAGGAAGGAAGAAAAGAGGATTTATTCATTGTTTATTTTGTTTCATGTACTATGCAAATGGCCCTTTCCCTCAAAGAGCTTACATTATAATGGGGGAAGACAATACTCCCAAATAAGCTAAAAAGCAGTGGATGGGGGAGGTTAAGATAGGGGGAGAGTGGTTTGGAAAATAGAGAACCAGGGATATAGGAAGAGGGCAAGGGTGGGGTAGGAAAGAATAAAGAGTGGCCTGGGGCATTCCACAAAATGGAGACTCCAGGAGTAACTCACTAATGAAAGAACAGGATTGATTTTACAAAAGGATGTTCCATATTGGGAAGGGAGGCCACCAGGGTGGTTGCATTTTCCAGGATAGTGAGAGAACACAGGACCTGAGGAATATTACAGGGTGAGAAGAAAGGGTTAAGAAGTCTAGGTGCCAGGAACAGGGCTCAAAAGGGAAAGCAGGTCAATGATCCTCTTAATTTCAGGTTCAAATCTTCCTTATTTATACCGCTTTGGTGTTTTCCTTGTTTTATTTTGAAATTGTACTTTCTGAGCATTTGCCCAAGACATTTTTTATATTGGGTATAGTATTTAAAATTAAAGCAAGTGTGTGCAGTTCTTTCTGCCACAGGATAAATGGGAGTTTACATTGAAACATGTATGGTTTGTTCCACACATAGGAAGAGATCTATCAGACAAATGAAAAAAACAAAGAACTCCATAGTATTTTACCAAATTTGCTTTCAAGTGTAAAATCAGGAAAATGAACAGAAATCATTGATGTTGTGCATGAAATATGAAGGCAGTCTGGTCGATTGGACATAGACCTGGCCTCAGGATCACTTGTTATCTGGGTTTAAGGCCCGTCTGTGACATATATTGGCAGTGCGACCTTGGAGAATTTGTTTAATCTCTCAACCCCCCAGGCAATTCTATAAGATACGAAGTTGAAATTAGGTTATTAAGGGTAAATTTAGAGAGTATCAATTCCCAAAAAGATATATTGTGGACAGTCAATAGAGTAGGTGCATGCTTTTTTTTTTTTAACATTTTAAAATTTATTTACTATTAGTTTACAACATTCACTTCCTCAAGTTTTGAGTTCCAAATTTTCTCCATCCCTCTCCCACCATGGCAGGATGCAACAAGGTATAGATTCTACATGTATCTTCACACTAAAGAAGCATTATAATGAATGGAATGAATAATAGGGAAGAAAAAAAAAACCAAAATGAAAGAGAGAGAAAGTAGTTTGTGTCAATCTGCATTCAGACTCCGACTCCGTAATTCTTTCTCTGGATGAGGATAGCCTTTCCCAACCTGAGTCCATTGGAGTTGTCTTATAATCTTGCATTGCTGAGATGAGCCCCGTCTATCAAAGTTAATCATCACAGATACAAAGTGTCTGTAAGTGTGTACTGTGTTATCCTGAATCTGCTCCTGTCACTTAGCATCAGTTTAAGTAAGTCTCTCTAGGTAATTATGGAGTTTGTCTGTTTCTCATTTCTTATAGCACAATAATATTCCGTTATATTCATATACCACAAATTGTTTAGCCATTACCCACTGATGGGTATCCAGTTTCCAGTTCTATGCTGGCACAAAAAGAGCTGCTATAAATATTTTTGTACAAACAGGTCCTTTTCCCACTTGTGTTATCTCTTTGGGATACAGTCCTAGAATTGTTATTACTGGATAAAAGTGCATGCATATTTTTACAGCCCTTTGAGCATACTTCCAAATTACTCTCAAAAATGTTTGGATTAGTTCACAATACCACCAACCATGCATTAATGTTCCAATTTTGCCACATCTTCTCCAGAATTTATCATTTCCCTGTTTTTTTACGTTAACCAATCTGACTGGCAAGATGTGGTACCTAAGAGTTGTTTTGATTTGCATTTCTCTGATCAGTAGTGATTTAGAGCATTTGACTAAGTGTATGTTTTGATTGAATAACAAAAGCAAACACTTGACCTCAGTGCACAAGAAGTCATCAGCAATTGATATCTCTTTTTCCAGTTAGTGTTGCTATTCCTATTCTGAGTAGGAAGAGTCTTGCACTCATCTGTGTCTATATCTATGGCTATAGTGATGGGATGTCACAGAATGTGTCAAGAGACAAAGGAAAAGGATCAACACGGTATTTTGTGTATTAAAAAACAACAGCAACATCAATGATAACAAACCAAACCAAAAAGTCTCTTGGGTTTTACTTTTGTTCTTAGTGCTAATTGATATATCATGAGAAGATACATTTTCAGCTTACTTTCATCTTCACTTTTGTCTTTCCCCTGAACTTTGATGACTCTGGAAGAGCAGATGAGGTGAAAACTCTTCCACTTTGCCTCACTTAAATCCAACTCATGCACAAGTCAAGACATCACTCTATGATGGCATCGGTTCTCTTTGAAAATTAGGGATGAACAACAACAGTCTTCCATTATTTACATTCAGTTCCTCCAAATCGTACTACGTGGATTTCTTAGGCATGGCATATCATTTTTTTAAGTCTCTGCATATTTGTAAGTGCCAAGCCCATATGTAGAATACCACCATTTTCACTTATTGCAATCTTACTCATCTTTGAAGAATGAGCTTAAAAGCCACCTTTTCCTTAAGTCCTTGGCTGATCCTCTCCTTTGGAAGTGAGCTTTCTCAAATGTAAACTCTTATACCACTATACCTTTTTTCCTAAGAAGGTTAATAAAACAGTGCGAAGCTATGTGTACTTTTTTTAATGATACAAGATTGTAAACTTTGTTGAATCAGGTACTGTTTTTTAATATGTATTTGTAAAATTCATAACATCTTACACTTAAAGTGCTCAAAAAGATGAACTAAGCATATGAATTGAGAGATAAATGAGTGAAGTCAATGATCTCGGTCAGTGGTATTCAAAGGTTCAAATTTCTGAAGCTGGCTACTATTAATACATGCTGTAATCAGAAGAGTGTTTCATTTGGAATCATAATACTTGGGTTAAGTACTCATGCTTGCTCATTATTATAGGTTGCAAGGTATTTGAGATCTTTGACCTTAAACAAGCCAGGTTGTTTTTGTTTGTTTGTTTTTGTTTTTGTTTTTTTTCCCGGGCATCATTTGCCTCATCTGCAAAATGGATAATTGGACCAGATGCTCTCTGGTCCCTCCCAGCTCCCTAGATTAAGTTTATTATTGAAATAATATTACATGATGTTGAGATTGTAAAACACTTTAAATACACAATTTGATGGTCATAAGAACCCTGGTTAGTACACACTTTTATTATGATATCATTTTCTAAATAAAAAACTGAGGCTCTGAGAAAGTAATATATCAGTTGTCCAAGGATCACGTAACTAGTAAGTATCTGAGGCTTTATTTGAGTCCAGGACTCTAGGTACAGATCTTTCATCTCTAAGCCATACTTTCTCTCTAAAAAGAACAAACATTTAATCCATTTCTAACTGGGTACAAAAGGCAGTCAGGGGGCATGGTGGATAGATAGACTGCCAGACCAGAAGTCAGCAGAACTGCTCTTCCTAGATCCAGACACTAACTGTGTGACCCTGGATAAGTAACATAACCCTGTTTGCCTCAGTTTCTCATCTGTAAAATGAGCTGGAGAAGGAAATGGCAAGGCACTCCAGTATCTTTGCCAAGAAAACCCCAAATGAAGTCACAAAGAGATTAAACAAGAATAGCAACCTCAAAATTGGATACAAAAATATGTTTTAGTGGCAAAGGCTGCTGTTTTATTCATATATATGGAATTTCTTTTATTTTTTCCTGTGCTACTAGTTTTTTTAAGATAAAATATGCCCTATCCCTTAATAGCCTAAACATTCCTGTCCCACTCTACAAACCCCAAATGGCAGTAAGATGAGTAAGTGATTCCTATTTCAATTTTGATTTGTTTTCTAGTCACTAGAAGCTTTTTCAACAACAAGGGCTTCTTTCATAGCCTCTGGAATTAAAAAAAACATTATTAAAGTGACTTTAATTTCATCAAATCATAGAAATTGTTTCAGTATAATTTGTTTTAAGAAATTTCTGAGCCTTATTAAAGACTTGGCAGATTCATTTAGATTAAAAGGCACAAGTTTTCACACAGACATTGAAAGAAAGGTTTTCTAGCAAGTGTTATTTCTTTAAGGCTTTGTTCATTCAGCAGACATTAATTAAGCACGACATTTTAGAAAAGTTGTGGGGCGGCGGAGCCAAGATGGCAGCATAGCAGCAGCAACATATCGCAGCTCTCACATAGCCACCCCAAAATACCCATAAAACAGGACTCTAAACCAATCCTAGAACTCCAAAACGCACACAGAGATACTTCCCACTAAAGTCAGCTCAGCTACAAGGAATCACATCAGCACTGCCAACTGAAATCAGCCTGCCCTGAAGCCACAGCTGTGCTCCGGGGGCGACTGGATGGGAGGAGCAGAGGGGCCTCTCAGGTGAGCGGATTAGCAGCAGCTACAAGTGGGGATTGTGAAAGAGGGACATAAGCAGTCCGGCAAAAGGCCTCCAGAGCAGAAAAGCAAAAGGCAGAGGTTTTGCACCTGCCTCTGCTTTGTAGCTTCCCGCCCGCGGCCTGCAGACAGCAGGAGGACTTAGTGATTGTTTTCAGGCCAGTGCTCTCACGTTGAGCGGCCTGGATCCATATCGCCGTCTTGGGCCTCCGCTTGGAGTCTTTATTATCCAGTCTGCCGGAAGTATTTAGGAAGACTCCCAGCATCTTCCTGAGAGCTACAGCAGCCGGGAGGACCCCAGCGATTTGGGACAGAGCTTTCCCTTCTGGAAGCAGAGCCCCACAGAGATTTAAAAAAAAAATCACGGTCTGAAGAACCATGAGTAAGAATAAGCATAAGAAGCAAAGTAAG
>CM053580.1:205304246-205322763 GCA_028627135.1 Pseudochirops cupreus | reverse complement strand
ATGTCAGGTGCTTAAAATGTGCCAGGCATTATATTAAGTTCTGGGGAAGGCAAAAGTGAAACAACCCCAGGCTTCAAGTATCTTACATTATATTAGGATAGATTGCACATTCATAATTAAATGTAGAAATAATATACACAAAATTAATATAAGGTCATTTAAGGTAGTAGAAGGTAAGGCAGTGGCAAGTATGCTAACCACCTGCAATCTAGGAAAGGCTTCATGTAGAAGACAGCAGTTGACTTGGCAATGGAAGGAAACCCGGGATGCCATGAGCCAGAGGAGAGGAGTTAACATATTACAGACATAAGGGAAAACCAATACAAAAGCATGAAGAAGGGGCATAGGTTGTGTTTTATACAGAATATCAAATAGCTGATTATGACTGGAGCACAGTGTATATAGTGGGAAGATTTGTGTAAAAAAAAGAATCAAAAGGTAGACAAGATTATGAATATATTTAAATGCAAAAGATAAGAGTGTTTTTGTTTTTTGTTTCTGGAGGTGTTGCCTTCAATGCTGTGGTTTAGGAAGATCATGTTGGCAATACTCTGTGATAAGGTTGAGGGTAAAGAGAATATTAATTCCACATGTGGGAAAGATTTTATGTGGAAAAAATAGCATTTGTGACAAGCTTGTATCAAAGAAACAGATTCTAAAACATAGAGATGAGAATGATATACTTTCCTGGCATGTTGGAGAGCCACTGAGAAAGCATAGACAGAAACAGGAGATGGAACTTCAAGTTGAAAATGGATTGCTACCAAATCACTAAAGATAAGGGAAAGGCAAATCAAAACAACTCTGAAGATTTAAATCAAAGCCAGAGAATTGGCAGAGTGACAAAAGTGGGGAATTATTAAATGGTTGGTGGGGTTATGGAAAAAATAAAGAATTACACCAATGTACTGTTAATGGAGCTGTGAACTGATTCAACCACCCTGGAAAGCAGTTTACAGCATGTAAATAGAGTGACTAAAATTAACCATAACCATTGACCCAGAGATCTCACCTCCAGGTTTAAAGCCAAAGGAGATGAAAGATAAAAAGAAAAACTCCATATACAATAAAGTCCTTTTTATATTAACAAAGAGAGGGGGGAGGGAAGAGGTAGACGCCCATTGATTAGAGGATGTACCAGTTTATGGTAAATAAATATATTACTGTGCTATGAGAAGTGATGAATATGATTACTAGAGAAGTATGAGGATAAAACTCATAAATAAATGAAAATAAAGCAAGCAGAAGCAGGAAAACAATATGCATAATGAATACAATAAATAGAACAACAAAATATCCAAAAATAAATGCCAAGGAATGAAAATGATTGAGCTAGTTCTCTAAGGAAGATCTGAGAAGGTATCTCCATTGGTTCTTTCAGATGTGTAGAACTTTGCAGTGGAATACTTTTCAGATAATTTCAGACTTTTGTTTAGCTTAGTTTTACTTACATTTTTCTCTCCTTTCCCATTCTCTTCCCTTCTCTTTTCTCCTCCCCTCCCCATCCCTTTCTCTTTCCCTCCCCCTCTCCTCATTCCTTGCATCTTCTTTCCTTTTTCTCTGCTCTCTCTCTTTTTCTTTTATTATTTACTACAGGATATGGCTCTCTGGGAGCAGGAAGGCAAAAAGAGAAACTGGAAAATAATGTCACTGATAAAAAATTAAGAGATATCAGTGCTTATTTTTATTTAAAAATACTATTGCTAGAATCAAGAAAAGAGAGAAAGGATTCGATGGCGAGATTTGAGAGTACTTTTTCATTAGCCAGTGCAATTAGAAGACCTTTTTAAGGGGTGGAAGGTGAATAATAGGGAAACTGTAGTAATAAAAATAGATGACTCTAAGAGAATATCAAGGAGTAAAAACAGAAATTTGACATTATCAAGTGAAGACTTTTGTGTGTGTGTTTTAGTTTACTTCTTTTTTTTTTAAATAAGAGAGAACTAGGTATTTTGTGGGCCAAGAAACCTACCACAGAAGAAGGAGACATTGAAGACTAAAGGAAGAGAGAGAATTATGTAAAACCAGACTCCTAGAGATGATGTGACAGAATGGGATGAAGGGAACAAACAGGGATTTGAATAGGAAGGAGTCACCTTGAATGTAAAATGACTTGAGAAGGAATTAAGAATTAAAGTGTATCCTGGGCAAAGTCAGTTTTCTGATAGATTAATAATAAAGAAATTAGTATTTATATAGGTGACATATGCTGGCACATTAGAAATATTGTCTTATCTGATTCTCACAACAACACTGGAACATACTTTCTATTATTACCTCCATTTTACAGATGAGTAAACTGAGATAAGTAGAGATTTACTGAATTGCCCAAGGTCACACAGCAACTAAGTGTCTGTAGTCAGGTTTGAACTCAGGTCTTCCTGACTCCAGGCCTAGTGCTCTATCCACTTAGACAACATAGCTGTCAGAAGATAACAAAAAACTACCTTTTATATATCTTTAATGCTTTCAAAGTCTGTTTGTACTATGGGGGCTAAAGGATACAGGAGATGGGAGGAAGGAAAGGGCAAAGGGAGAGGTTGGGTGAGATCGAGTGTGGTGTATTGGAATTCCTCACACTTATATCATAAAAGTGAATTCCGTAGTCCCTACCAGTAAATTAGGAGATCCTAGAGGGCAGAATGGTTGTCCTTTTCCATCTTTGTGTCTTCAGTACCTTGTAGAGTGTCTTCAAGTGATCAGTGATCAAACATTGTCACGGACCAGTCACTGTGCGATGAACAAGGATAGGAAGATATGTAGTGGATGCTTGATGTGCATGTGTGCATATATTTCTCTAAAATGTTAATATATTATTGTTGCATATATCTATATAGTCTAATACTTTAAGAAAAAAGTTTTATTTATTTGATTCTCAAAAATGACCTTGATGGAGATCAATAGAACAAGAATGATTATTTTCATTTTATGCATGGGAAAACTGAGTCCAAGTGTGGTTAAATGATTTGCTATCTTTGATAAGGAAGGGGAGGGAATAACCATTTCTGTAGCCTGTCCCAGGCACTGTGCTAAGGGCTTTACAAATATTATCTGAGCTTTACATTTTTATCTGCTTATGCAAGGAGACTCAAGTTAAGGACCATCAGTTGTCATGGTAGGTTGTCATGCCAACTTAAATGTCTATTTCTGGGTTGTTGGACAAAATATTTGTGAATTATTTGTCTTTTAGAAGGATAGATCACAAGATAAATTCTCTTGCTGGAGAAAGCTTATTTTCTTTAGTTTTTTTCTTCTTATTTTTTTTCTGTTGTTAATGTGATAAAACAGTGGATTGACCTGAAATTAATTATTTTTGGAAATAGACCTAGAAAGGAGGCAGTGCTACAAAAAGCATTGATTCTGGAGACAGGGAATTTAAATATACCTTTATATCCTGACTCTGCCGTTTATTAACTGTGATATCCTAGACAGGTTGCCTTACTTCTCTGATCCTCAGTTTTCCTGTCTGTAAAATGAGTCAATTTGATAAGATAACCTCTATATCTTTGCTTTTATAGCCCCACTGTATCATTTTACAGATGATGAAAGTATTAACCAGAAAGATTTACTTATATGTGAAATACTAAGTATTTGTTTATTTCCTTTTGAACTAAACTTACATAAGGAGTGGTGTTTATGGTTTGTTTGTTTGTTTTTTGCTAGAGAGAAGGGATCAACTGTTGATTACCACCCCCTTCTCCCTTTACTATCCAGTGGGGCAGCTAGGTAGAAAAATGGATAGAGGACTGGGCCTGAACTTAGAAAGTCCTGAGTTCAAATATAGCCTCATACACTTACTAGCTATGTAGTGGTGGGCAGGTAACTTAACCTCTTTTTGCCTCAGTCTCTTTGACTGCAAAATGAAGTTAATAAAAGCACCTATCTCATAGGGTTGTTGTGATAATAAAATAATATTCGTTAAGTACTTAGCATAGTGCTGGGCACATAGTAGGCTGTATATAAATATTTATTCTCTACCCTTCCTTCCTTCTAACCCTTCCTTCCCTCTAACCCTCCCTTTAAGAAGCTACTTGAGTAGGAGATTCTCCATTAGAACCTATCAGTAGAAATACTTCCCTCAAGTCTGAGGATCTTAGTGGCAAAATGAATGAATGATCAGAGATAAGTAAAATTTCTCTTTCCAGGGATCTCTCCTTAAGCTAATATCCAATAAAACCTTAGTCATCAGTTTATAACTTTGCAGCAATTAATAGTCTCAAACAACTTGAAAGAAAGGATATATGTTTTAATTTTCTATGGGAGGGTTGTAGTGTGATGAAAATAGTCAGGGAATAAATTTTGAAATAGTAATGTGTGTAGGTGCTACAGGAATCTTCACCAGTCATCTAGTCTTGCCTATATATGTACCTGGCTATCTCATGTATCATATATAGATTTCCAGCTCTTGGACTAGATAGTAAAAAACGCATGTTTTAATGAAATGATCATGTAACCTTGTTCCAAAGGGCCTTTGTCTACAGCTTGATGTATTCTGATGCAAGGCATAGCCCATATTCATTCTTTTTCTAAGTGTAGTTCATGCCCCAAGGTAAATGTAGTGGCAGCTTTCATAATTTTTGTTCCAGCTAATGTGATATGTATGCAAATCCTGCTTACTAGTGAATTAAATATGAATGCAAAAGTTTCACATTGTATCCCTTGGGGCTGGGGGAAGTACGCAGTTATATTTGGGAAAATTGTTTTTTCCAAAGAATCATTTTTACAGGTTTATAACAATGAAAAGTTTGGAAGTAGCTTTAAAAATGAATATCAGGACATATGCAATTGTCATATTATAACCCTCTTCAGGAGAAGGTTTACTCTCGCCAATACTTTTCTTTATAGATGAGAGTGATGATAGAGTCAACTGACATGAAATTAGTCTTTCTTCCCTTCCTTTCTTTGCCTGAATTTTTGCGTGATGCTCCTTCACTGATCCTTTAGTGTACTTTAGGGAACAAATGCAGTTTTACCTTCATTGAATTGTAGTCGCTTTAATGGAAATTATAAATCCTTTAATCACCATGCTTCAAGTCCATCACCAGTTTCTGGTTATAAATTGGATGTCAGTTTTATCACCTGGTTGATGATAGGGCTGAAGATTTGGTTCTGGAGATGATCTTATGGAAAAAAAATATTCATTTAGCACCTACTGTGTTAAACAAGCCCCATGCTATTTTCTGATGAAGATGTAAAAGAAATACATTTGCCACTGGTCTTGAAAAGCTATAATCTACCTGCAAATATGGGCTATACACAGATAAAATAATTAAGTAATGATGCAGGGCAGACTCTGATTAATTATAAAAATAAATGATTCAGAAAGTGCTAACGGACTTCATAGAAGAGAGAAATCAATGTGTGTTGGGATACATAAGGAAAAGTCAAAGCAAATCATTCCTACTTCAATGTGAAAAAGCACTTTATTGTGCTGGACAAGTATGTGTAGAGCACTGTGGATAGAGACAAAAATTAAACCTATCCTTGACCTCCAGAAGCTTTTATTGTACTGGATATAATATGTGCAAAGATGAGAAAATACAACACATATGCAAAGTAAATTAAAATATAATAATTTTAGGGGCTAGGAGAGAGCATTGTCAATTAGGCAGTTGATGATGGTTTTGTGAAAGGGAGGATATTTAAGCTTAGGAGCTGAAGAATTAAAAAATAGTCAGATATCCCAAGAGTTTGAGGTGAGATGGGAGTGATATCAGCTACAGGAGAACAGCCTGAGCAAAGGCACAAAGGTGGAATGTTGAAACTAAGGGAAGTTGAATAGAAAGTAGCCATGTGTGTATAATCTAGGGAGATTGTGTAATGGTTGGAAATACAGATTGGAATGTGAAATGTGAATGTGAAAAGACTTCAACAACAACAACAAAAAGAACTTGTATACAATTACAGGGACATGAAGGAGTCCCTATAGCTTCTTGAGCAAAAAATTGATATGAACAAACCTTTGAATTTGGAATTTGATAGCTATATAGGGGGTAAATTGAGAGGAGAAAGTCATGATGAAAGGATACCAAATTGGAGAATGTGGCAAAATACCAAGTAAGAAATGAAGATGGACTGGGCCGGGCTGATGGTAGTATTCATTGAGAAAAGCACATGGCTATCAGAGATGTGCAGTCAGGCTTGATAAAGGGTTGTAGCACCTGGGATATAGGGGGGTGGGGTGGGAGAGTGAGAACATTCTAGAATGACATTAAGCCTGAGACATGGTATTCTCAACAGAAATAGAGAAGATATTTAGGGGAATAGTTATAAATTCTGTTTTGGACATGTTGATTGTAAAAATGTCCACCAGGCAGTTTGTGATATAGAGCAAGAACTCAGGAAAGAAAGCAGTGTTGGATATATAGATCAAGGAATCTTTTATAAAGATGTGATCATTAAACCTATGGTAAAAGCAAGTTACCCTGAACAATATTATTTTGCTAATCTCTTATATTCAGTCCCCACTTTGATCCTTTCATATGCATAGAATTATTCCAGTGCATTATTACCCTCCAAGTATTACCTCCAATAATTAACATCATTTTGCTACCTTAGATGTGGTATGCCCTGTAGTATCAAGTAAATGTTTAACAACTGACTTTCAAAGAAAAAGTATGCATGACACACTTTTAAATTTAATTTGCACTATTAACATTTTGTTCATTACTTTCACAAGTCTAGATAGTAGATTAAACGATAAATCAAGTCCTAATTTGGAACATCTGCCAATTTCGAGGGATAGATGCTCACAGTAAAAGTTTAACCATCTGTTCTCTGAACCATTTTGAACTGTGTACATCATATTTTAACCATGTTAAATACTTTAAATGTACTTGTATGCTGAACTGAAGTGTTTTATTCTTTGTGGGCTAAATCTGTGCGTGTGCATCTACATGTACTCATGTCTTTTAGAATATGGAATCTACTAATCTAAAGTGTAGACATGGAGATACACGATATTGAAAAATGTACAAGGGTATTATTTCATACCAATTCACTGTTTCTTCTTCTTCTTTTCTTTCTTGTCATCATCATTGTTGTTCTTCCTCCTCCTCCTCTTCCCTACATCATCAACTGCCTGGTGGACATTTTACAATCAACATGTCCAAAATAGAATTCATATCTATCTCCCTAAATATCTTCTTTCTCTCTATCTCCCCCTTTCCTTCTTTCACTTTCTCCTTCCTTTCCTCTCTGTGAATTGAAGTGACAATTGATGAAGGAATCTAATATATGTGTTTGATTTAACAGTTTAGTTGCACAACGGTAAAAACACATCATTTCCATCACTTTTCATAATACCTGTCTTAAAAATTTGGGTATAAATCATTTTTAATATAAATTGAATTGTATCTTGGCTATACCATGAGAGCTGTCCATTAAGGTAAATTTTATGATGCTTCTTTTATATGATAAAGAATCTCTCTCTTTTTTTTTTTTAACTCAAATGACCACCTCCTTATTTATCTCTTCTCCAAATCTGGACAGATTTGCTATAAAGGATTCACATACACACCAGCTAAGGTTCCAGTATTTGAATTAGTGATTCTAGATTAGCTATTGTTTTCTCAACCTTGCACGCAGTTTCAAAAATTTTCCTTTAACAACCATGGGATGTGCCTTTTTGTTATTGTTGTGGTTCTGTAAAATATATATTTATCTTTTCCTAGAAAAATTCTCTCACTTCCATTTTCCTCTCTTCTCACAGGTCTAATATAATCTCTCTTATTAAAAGAGAGATCATGAATGAAGAAAATTATAAGATTTGCAACTTTTATCCATTGATCACATTCTTAGCAAAAAAGAGGACAAATTTGGTTCTTCTAAAAATCTGGCAACTGACTTTAGATGCTAATTCATATTTTAATTTACTCTGATACCTCTACTTCTTTACACCAAATTGCCTGTTGAGGAAAGTGGTAGCATGAAAATGGTTAGCCCAACCTTTACGCTAAAGAGTAAGTGTACTGATGTCATCTGTCATGGTTGACTGTCAGTTGTTCTCACAGATTTATTCATCTTATTCAACACAGTAGTTTTGACTTAAGAACCTGACCCACTGATAGGAAAGACAGAATTCTATCATCTGTTCCCAATTAAAAGAGCCACTGAGAATAGGGAATATTTTTGCAGTGATATTTAACATGAGCATATAGAGAAGATTGTATTCCTTTCATTTGTATGAATACTAACTCATACTTTATTAATTTTGGAATGATCCTGCTGAGACACCATCACTCAAAATTGAAAGTGGCTAGAGTTATCACTCACCTCTCTGTTATGGAATAACAAATGCCTGGCAGACAAACTAGGATATCAAGCAAAGGACTTTTATTGGCAGCAGTTTCTACCTGGAGCAAATTTTCACTTTGGATATGCATCCATTTCAACACTTCTAAGTTTGTTGACTTATGGATATGGCACATAGTTCTAGGTGAGTGGAGATTCTCTTCCTCAGAGAGCCAGCTGGAGGTGAGAAAAAATTATTTTGCTCTTCAGAGTCAGATGGGAAAATAAAATCCATGCTATTTTTTAAAGCCTTATGGGTATTCTTTCCTATATATCTATCAATGTCTGTATAGATAGATAGATAGGTAGATAGATAGATATAAACATTTATATCACTAGTTAAATAGATACAGTATAGTTCTATTTCTAGATATATGTTAAGATGGAGAGAAATATATCTAGATTATAAAGGATAACAGTGACTCCTACCTAAAATACAAGTTAGTATAATTATATATGTATGTATATGTATATGTACATGTATATACATGTAATTAAAAAATACAAGTTAGTACGATTATATATATGTGTATATATATGTAATTAAAAGTATATATAATAATTATAAGTTAGTATAATTTAAAAGCAACAACAGCAACAACAACAAATCAACATAGTGGCCATGACTGAAAATGTTTCATTCTCTAATTATTTTCCAACCCCTTTCTAACAAGAGGTAAGAGTCACCTTTCATCATCAGTCTTTTGAATTTCAGATTGTTCACTCTCTTGCACGGTTATTCTGTTTCATACTATTTGTTAAGATAATTCCATGTCCTCACTTTACAAAGCCCAGAGATATGATTGTGGTGTATTAACATGCTTTTCATATAAGCAAATTATCTGGTGGTACAAAGCTAGCACTTTGGCACAACATAGCCATATCATCGTCTTTATTCCATTACCATTGACAACATTAGAATTTCTCATAAGTAATAACTCACAGTGATTATTTATTTCTGAATTAGTATAGCTTAATTTTTTTTTACTACTTTCTACTTTCTACTCTCTATGCTAGTAGAAAAAAGAAATAAAATCCTTGTAACAAATGTGCATAGGTAAGCAAAAACAGATCACATTTTCCATTTCCAAAAATGGATATCTCATTCTTCATATTGAGTCTATCATTTCTGTCAGAAGGTAGGTAGCACTCTTCAGCAGTGATACTTTAAAATCACGTCTAGTCATCATTTAGAATAAACATTATAATTTTTTAATGGATGAACTCTATGATTTTTAACATATTCAGGTAGGAGGGTGGAGCCAAACTGGTAGAATAGTAGAAACAACTTTCCCCTAGCACCCCAGCCTAACAGTTCCCCAAAGATCTAGGATGTTTCCAAGACTAATTCCTGATTAATAAATCTTAGAAAAATCACAGTAAGTAGTTTATTCTAATCCAAATTATCATTGAACAATAAGTAGAGGTCTACAGACACTGGGGATGGGGATGAATCTGATACACCCATGCAACATTCTAGCATAGAAACTAGAAAAAAAAAAAGACCAAGGCTGTGTACCAAATCAACAGGAGTTCTCAGACCACTGTATGGGGCCCAAATTGTGTAGGGTAATTTTTGTAGTTGTGCCACCTGGCAACTTAGTTGTTTACTACTTAGTTCTGAATCATCAATCCAGGACAGATGAAATAGAAGACCTCATCATAGGGTTGGCATTCCAAAGTGAGAAAGAGTTGTGGGCTCTAAAATGATTCTAAGGAAGGAGAAAGTTCAGAAAGGGAAAAAAAAACTGTCTGAATGAATCAAGAAGCCTTGAGGATTCATTTCTTGCCCTGATCCTAGTATGAAGGCTAACAGGAAATAACCAGGGTCAGATTCTGAGACTAAAGGGAAATCTAAAGTTCTGTCTCTCTGAACCTGTAGAGCTTTCCACCTAGTGGATAGTAGCTGGGCATAGCATCAGTCTCCTGGAACTTCAGCCAGGGTTAACCGCATACGTATATTGCTCAGAACCAAACCCAGGTCAGTAACTTGCAAGTCTCAGAGAAGGAACATAGAGAATAGAATTTTTAGTTGGATAAGATGGCTTTGGGGACATTGGAAATTAGCAGGTACCCTGCCTGAGCTGTACCTGATATCGAGGAATAAAACAACGTCCATTAGGCCAAGAAGGCAGCAGAAGTACCCAAAGGGCACAAGCTCATTTCAAACATTCCCTCTAAAAGCACAGAGCAGAATACTATTATAAAGTCTAAAGTCTGTAAGTAGTCTGCAACAATGAACAACAACAATAACAAAAAAGAATCCTACTATAAAGACCTTTTATGGTGAAAAGATAGTGATACTCAAGGCACAATACCAGAAAAAGAGAATGACTCCAAAACATATGCAACTAAAGTATCAGTTAAAAAACAAACAAATACAAAAACCCAGCTCCATCGAAGTTCAACTGGAATTCCTGGGGGGACATTTTGCAAGAGGTTTTTTTTTTTTTAAGAATTAAAATGACTTTTAAAATCAAATGAGAGCACTACAAGAAAAAACAGGAAAAATCAGAGTAATGAAAGAATTTCAAAGAGCATTAATAACTTGGAACAAGAGGCACCAAACCTGATCCAAGAAGCAAATTCTCTAAAATTATAAAGGAACAAATAAGAGGTAATGATTCTATGAGGCAGCATATTAAAACAAAATCAAAAGACTTAAGAATAGAAGAAAATATAAAGCATTTCATATCAAAAAGAGTTGTAGTAGAAAAAATGAGGAGAGATCAATTAAAAATTAATGTAATACACAAAATCCATCACCACAATATGGCATCATATTTCATAAAATAATACTGTCCAAATATTTTAGTTTCAGAAGGCAAATTAAAAATAAAAAGAATCCAATACTTATCTCCTGAAAGAAACCACAAAATGAAAATTCCCATGAACATAATGCCCCAAATCTGGAACTCTTATGCCAAAGAAAAGTATTATAATAGCCATAATGGAAGAATTCAAGTACTAATGAGCATAATCAGGACCACACAAGATCTAGAAGCTATCCTTTTAAGGAGCAAGCAGATGGCTTTGGAAGTAATGTTTCAGAAAGCTTATGATACAGGCTTACAACTAAAAATCGCATATTCATTAATATAGTATAATCCTATAGAGGAAAAATGAACTTTTAATTAATGAGAGGACTTCAAAGCATGTTTCATGAAAAGACTACCACTGTACAAAAATTGTGAAATACAAACATAGGAATCAATATAAACACACCAAAGTTAACATGAGGAAACTCTGATGAAAGGTTGAAAAAAAGGATGACCTCTTAATAAGGAGAAATAATACATGTGTCCCCTCAGAATTCTATTATGATCAGAGGTCATAGAAAAGTCAAAGAAGTTGGAGGATTTGGGAATGGTTTTGTTATGTTTCAGTGATTTTAGAAGATCAATAGGAATAGGATAGAAGAGAAATACACTTAGGTGGGGAGGGCAGAGGAAGTGTGGGGAAAATATGACTTGGATGTGTAAGTAGAAGACTATATAAACAAGGAGGAATGGGGGGAGTGGGTGACACTTCAATTTCACTCTTATCAGATCTGTCCAAAGGAGTGGAGAACATACAAACACTGTTGGTTATAGAAAAACAAAACAAAACATTCCACTCAAAAAGGAAAGGGGAAAAAGAAGAGGGGAAATAAGAGGGAAAGTAGATGAAGGTACAACAAACTCTAAGAATGGTGGCTCTAGAAGAGGGGTTTAAAAGAAAAGAAAGAATAAGAACTTGTGATTGAGTGTGGAATGAGGAAAGGAGAAGAGGAACAGGGAAGCAGAAAAACATTTCACCAAATCTAGAATGCTTTTGATTAGCATATTCCTTCTTTTATTCCCTTTATAAAGAGAGGCAGGGAAAGCATTAGAAGAAGCATAAGAAGATGGCAGGAAAGCTACAAATAATAATTATTATTGTCAATGTAACTCAGTTTTCTTCTTGGTGAAATGAGGATATATGAAACAAATGAAAACTACTAACTTCAACAACATGGAAGGATTTGATAAACCCACTGAAACCACTGTAATTTCCATGTTATACAAAACATCCAGTAGGAAGAGATGGAAAGAGAAATTCGATGGAAAATAAATACAGAAAGGATAAAATATTTGGAAATCTGTCCGCTAAAACACAACCAAGAACTGTATGAATATACTTATAAAATACTTTGTATAATATTAAAATAGTTGTTTTATTGATTAGTCATGTCCAATTCTTTGTAACACCATTTGGGGTTTTCTTGGCAAAGATTCTGAAGTGGTTTGACATTTCCTTTTCCACCTATTTTATAGTAAGAAATGAAGGAAAACAGTTAATTAATCAATTTATTCTTTGCCAAACCTATAAACTACCAAAGGAATATTTTATAGAGCTAGAAAAATAGTAGCAAACGTTATTTAGAGGAACAAAATATCAAGAATCTAAAAAAATACTTATGAAAAGAGGTAAAAGAAAAGGGGTTTAGAAGTACTAGATGTTAAAGTAGATAAACTAGATATACTTCAAGTAGTTGTTTACTTTCAATTAAAACAAATGGTTAAACAGTGGAACAAATTAGTTACACAATATATAGATGCAAAAGAGAATAGAAACTTATTGTTTGATAAGCACAAAGCACATAAATACTAGTGTTATAACTTACTATTTGACAAAAACTGCTTAGAAAACTGGAAAGCAATCTGGTAGAAACTAGGTATAGATCACCACCATACACTGTATACCGATGAACTCTAAATGGGTACATGGCTTAGATATAAATGGTAAAACTACTAACAAATTGTTGGAACAGGGAAGAAATAACCTGTCAGATATATGGATAGAGACAAAATTCATGAATAAGCAAGAGACAGAGAATAATAGAAGGTAAAATGAATATTTTTGATTATATAAAACTTAAAAGTTTTATACAAACAAAATCAATGCAACTAAAATTAGAAGAGAGGCAGATAAATTGGGATAAGGGAATCTTTGCAGTGAATCCTCTGATAAATACATAGGAAACAGATTCAAATTTCTAAGAACAACAGTCATAATCTAACTGATAACTGGGTAAAGGATATGGAAAGGTAATTTTTGGAGGTAGAAATTGAGCTATCAATAGCTACATTAAAAAAAAAAAGATTATGATTAACTACAAAAAAATGAAAATTAAAACAAAGTTCCTCACTGCCCTTGGATTGTCAAAGGCAATAAAAAGGAAAATATAAAATATTAGTAGGGCTATGGGAAAACATATATATTAATGCATTATTAGTATTCATACACACACACATACATGTGCATCAATATTTTTGTTCTTGTTGTTCAGTTCCATCATGTCCAACTATTCCTGACTCTGTTAGGAGTTTCCTTGGCAAAGGTGCTGGAGTAGTTTGCTATTTCCTTCTCTGGTGTATTAAAGAGGGTAAGTGACTTGTCCAGTGTCATGCAGCTACTTAGAATCTGAGGTTGTATTTGAACTCAGGTCTTTCTGACTCCAGACTCAGCATTCTATGCACTATGCCACCTAGCTGTTTACATGTATCCATATGTGTTTGTGTAAACTGAAATGTACATATAAATATATGTGTTAGTGTATATATGTTTAGTGTGTATACACATAAATAATCTGATATTGTAATTTACTTGGAAAAACTACATTTTTTTTCCTTCAGATCAACAAATATTTATTTAGAGTCTATTGATATGAATAAGCCTGTGCTTCATGCTAGGAATGCAAAGACCAGGATGCCCTCAAGGAACTTATATTCTACTTGAATGTGAATAATTAGGTGGCACAGCTAGACCGTGAGTTTGGAACTCCTTAGTTCAAATCTTGTCTCAGACATCTATCAGCTATGTGGCTCTGGGCAAGTCAATCTCTGCCTCAGCTCCCTTAACTATCAACTATATATTTCTGTATTTTTTGTTGGACTTGCTTTCTCAAAGGTAAGTAGAAAAGGAAGGTGGGAGATAGAAAAGGTGTATTTTTCCATTGGTTAATATTTCTTTTTAAATTAAAAAAAATATAGAGAGGCAGTTTTTGAGGAAAGACAACTGGGAAACAAAATTTAAGCAATCAGTTTCAAATTAATTGGTTTTCACTGTTTGTATCAGAGCTGATTGTTATCAGTGGTTCAGAAGAAGAATGTCAGATTTGGAGGCAGAGGATTAAGGTTTGAATTTCACCTCTGCCCTGGGTAACATAACTGCATTGGACACTACATGATTTCTTGCATTCCTTCTAATGCTCAATCTCTGATTCTCTGAATGTCATTGTGCTTTTCACCAGATTTCTTATATTATGATCTTTGGTTAAAGATTAAGGTTTTTGCTTTTTGTTCTATTATTACTCTGGGAATTTTAAACAAGCCAGCTCTAGTGCTATTATTGGTACATATCCTACACATTTGACATTATTTTCAGATAAAATCCAAACATGGTTGTAAATGAATTCTGACCAACCATTCCATTCTATTCTATTGTATATACTGTACAACAAATAAAATAGACAGTAAAATATGGTTTAGAAGCCAACCAAACAAAGAACTGCCATGTTTTTGGATCAGTTAGTTAGTGTCCATAGAAATACTGTGTTGATTTATTTTTTCTGTGACTGGACATGATGCCATTTTTCAATCCAATTGTAGAACGCTTTCATTCCTATTTCAGGGTTATTGTTAATCACAAGTGTCATGGATCACTGAATAAGGCTAGCTCCAACAAGGTATATTTTACCTTCATCACTTCCTTACATAAGAGTCAGCAAAGTGTAGTAGATATAGGGAGAGTCTCAGAGTTAGAAAAACCTGAATTCAAGTTCCCCTTCTGACACACACTGGCAGTGGGTTGTTATGTAATTAAGTTACTTAGCCTCTTAGTACCTAGGATAATTATCTGAAACTGCAAATTACAGATAAGTTGTTGATCTTTATTGATAGGAAGACCTTTATCTTTGGGTGTTTCCTATACCAAGGAAATCACAGACCTTTCTCCCATACTTACAGAATAATGTGGTAGAATAATCTTTTCAGGTTGTAGATGTGGTTGAAAGGAAAAGCTGAAAATATTATAGATGTTGGAGAAGAATAAGGGATTAGTGTTATTGGGATATTTTTTTTCATTTTTGTGAAATTAATTGTCCTCTAGAGCTATGAAATATTCCTTTTAAGAATGAAAAAAAACTAATTAGGCAAAAGCAAATTATAGGAATCTCAGAGTCTTGGGAATAGAAATAGAATTATTTTTTGTCAAAGAAAATGTGACTAAAGGCATTTTATAAGTACTATTATTACTAAAAGGACCAATTAAAAAGATAAAAGGGATCAAAGATAGTTAATTTATTTTTGTGGGAAAAAACCCAATGACATTCCATCTCTAAAATCCTATTATTTTGATGAAATATAGTTTTCTCCTCTTTTTAGTTCAGATCAGTAGATCTGATTACATTCAAAAGATTGTATGTATTTTATGTATATGTATATATATATATATATATATATATTGTTTGTATATGTATTCTATAAGCAATTTATCATGAGAATAATACCCTTTGATGAAGTAGGATTTATACAAGGAATGCAAGGCTGGTTCAATTTTAAGAAAACTATCAGTGTAATTGATCATATCAACAATAAACCTAACAAAAAAAATATGTGATTATCTCAAAAGATTCAGGAAAAAAAAAACTTTTGACAAAATACAACACCCATTCCTGTTAAAAACACTAGAGAGCATAGGAATAAATGGAGCCATTCTTAAAATGATAAGTAGCATCTACCTAATATTTTCAACAATATTATATGTAATGGTGATAAGCTAGATGCATTTCCAGTAAGATTGGGGGTGAAACAATAATATCCATTATCACCACTGTTATTCAATATGGTACTAGGAATGTTAGCTTTAGCAATAAGAAAAGAAAAATGAAATTGAAGAAATTAGAATAGGCAAAGAATAAATTAAGTTATTACTCTTTGCAGATGATATGATGATATACTTAGAGAACCCTAGAGAGTCAAGTAAAAATCTACTTGATTACATTCCAGGTTCTATCAATAGAAGGAATTTCTAGTGTAGAGTAAAAAAGATTAAGTGGAAAATGTATTACATTTCTTGTTAGATACAACCTTTTCTTGAGTGGAATTATCTTTGATTTATTCTACTTTATGGCCCTGATGCTTTCATGCTGGGATGGCAGACTTGTGGTCTTGACTGTGAATTATTAATCACGAGTGAGACAGAGAATAGAGGTGTGTGAAGTACAATTTCATCCATTTTACTCTCAGCCTCTGACTCCTACATATGGAAATGAAAAGCCTTTGGTGTGCATTATGACCTATTAGCAAAGGGTGAGAAAGAGAATAAAAGCAAGACAGAACCAGGTCCAAAGTCAGTTCAATGAGTTTAAGCTTTATTTGAGATTCCCAGCACCTTTGTTTCTTCTTATTGTCTCAAGGAACCTCAAGTCTATGCCACTATTTAGTTTAATCTTCAGATTATCTGCATGAGCTTTACAGAATTTTACAATTCATAAACCTTGTATTGTGAGCTATTAGTCTGATGTGGAATGTCATGGAAACATATGGCCAAATTTATACTTGTGATTTCCTGACTCCAATCCCAGTGCTTTATCTACTATTCCATCAGCTTCCAAGGGACAGGAGATGTGGCACTATAGAGAAGAAATAGAAAGGATAAATTTTGAGGATCATAATGTGGTAAAAGGTTTTTAAAGACAAAAAAAAAGAATTTCATGTTACAAACAATCACAAATCATTGAAGTTTATATGATCAGGGAGTTAGATAGTGAGATTTGAACTTAAGAAAAAAAATAAGTTTGGTAGCTATGTGGATCATGAATGTGAATGGGTAGAGACTTCAGCCAGAATGAACTTTGAGGAAATTTGTTATAATTGCTGAAGTTGGGGGGGGGGGGTCAAAGTCTAATCCCTGTTGCCTGTTTTGATTAGGCAGAAGAGGCTAAATGAAGTACAGTGGAGATAAAAATGGCAATATTTGATAACTCATAGGATATGTGAGATAAGAAAGAGTGAAGAGTCTCGAATAATATCAGAGTTCTGAACCTGGAAGAATGGTTGTGCCTTCAACAGACATACAGAAGTATGAAAGAGAGGTAGGTTTTGATAAGAGATAATGAGTTCTATTTTGGAAATATTGATCTTGAAATGCCTCTGGGATATTCAGTTTGCCCTTTCCTGTAGAAAATTGGTGATGCAGGATTGAAATTCAGGAGAATGACTAGAGATAAGTACTGCAGATTCCAACTACTCAGGAATGTAATGGTTAAAGCCTTCTGTCAACTTACTGATCTAGCTGTGGATTTTCAACAGAGCTGGTGTGTTATCCCCTTTTGTTTATTCACTCTTTACTTTCTAGATACTTCAGTAATATCAGTGAATCACTTTTCACTTATAATATAAAAACTCATCAAATCTACCCTGTGAAATCAACAATTCTTATTTAATTTTCTCATAGTCTCAGAGTAGTTATCTGATTTTTTAAAAATTGTGTGTTTTACCCTTTTAAGCCTTACAACACTTACATACAAATCAACTGAGTCACACAATGTCCTGTAACTCCTGTCTTTTAACAGTCTTTGAAGATGTGCATTCTCACGACCTTTGTGTCTAGTAACTGTTTCTATATACTTAAATTTTATAACAAATAGAAATTGTCTCTGACTTTTAAAAGCATCAAAATGTTAAGTTAGGAAAGAGGAAGCACCTTGTATCCTTTACAAGGAAATTTCAAGTTTTATTCTTATCCATGATTCATTTTTGGACACTTTTGCAAATAAGTTGGTTGAAACTTGTTTTAAAATAATTTCCTTTCTCAAAGATCATAGCAATTTTGATTGACCCAAATGTCTTTTTCCACTCTATTTTTTGGCCACAAAGTGTTCCCTGATAAACATGAAAGGAAATGTTTTATATCCTTACCAGTTATTAAATTATTTTTTCTTAATGGAAAAAAAAATTCTTAGTCTTTTAGCACAAAATAGTTCTATTTCAAAGAAAAATAACCCCAAGTGCTAATTTTTAATTTTTTGTGTGTGTCAGATTTCTTTTTTTTGGCAGCCTGGCAAAGCTGATAGATCTCTTCTAAGAATAATGATTTTAAATGCATAAAAATAAAGCACTTAAGATTACAAAGAAAAACCAAACTGTAATGCCATGCACCAGCAGATTCCCAAAGGAATGCTACTGTGAACAGCTTTTAG
>CM053580.1:205256646-205303746 GCA_028627135.1 Pseudochirops cupreus | reverse complement strand
CTTCACCCAGAGCAACATTCCAATTCTGTCTGTCTGTCTCTGGAATTCTTGCTTATATACACACCTCAGCCAATCCCCTTCTTCCACATCAACAGGGGAGTTCATGCCTTCTCAACAGTGGGACAGGGTTTGCCCCTTCCACACTTAGCACTTAGTACTAAGTGCTAAGTATCCTGCTAAACAGATTACTATTACACAAACCTGCTGCAATATAGTTATCAAAATCTCTTTTAAAAATGTTCATTGATTCTCAACTGAAAACCTCTTCCTTAAAGAGAAAGTATGTTATATATAAATTAATTCTCTTTGATTTGTTTTCTACAACAATTGTATTTGATAGATATGCAACATTTGTTAAATTTTTACAATGTTTTGACTGTCCTTAGATTTCTTGTTAACTCTTAGTCTTGCTCAGCTCTCTTTTTTCTATTTTATATTTAAGTGAGTTTAATACTCAGGTAAGATATTGTCCCTTCTCTTTGAAGCTATTCATTCTCCTTCATATTTTTTCTTCAATAGCTATAATTTCCATTTCTTCTCTTGCTTTATTTCTCCTAAGCACTATTGGACTCTTCCCCATGGCCAAGCAATTCTTTCTCTGATACTCCCACTTGTAATTGTTTTTTGGTTTTTTATCTTCCTTTGAGTTCACTTCATAGGATTTTCTGAATCCTGTTTATTTCATCATGGTATTTCACATTTCCTTCGGCTTATTAATATCTTCAGCCTCATTTTCTGAATTATGACTATTGGCTGAGTCCAGCCTTCATTTTTTCTTAAACTCATCAGTAGCATTGGCAATCCCTGCTCAGTACTATTTCTGCTTTTATCTGGATGTTGCTACTCTTGATACTGCAGTTCTGAATTGAATGGCTTGGTGTCACCCTGTGCCATAATCTTTCATTTCAGGGTTTGTCTCCTGGCAGCCCCAAATAAATTTTGGCTAAGACTTTCTCACTTTCCCTTTGCTTAGATCCCAACCATTGAGTTGCCTCTGTCACCTGTTTTGGCTATGAAAAGTCACAATCAGATTTTACAGGTCATGGTTGTTGTGAGAGTCTTGCAAGGTCCCAAGTGCTGTGAACTTCCTTTATGCTCTGCTGATTATATCTTTTGCAGTAACTCTGATAAGGACACTGATTTGGATCATTTTTAGTTTACCTGATGCTGAGTCTATCTGAGCATTGTGTCTGCTTCATCTGCTCCGACTCCAGTGTGGGCTGCCAAAACACTAGCTGCAGGCCTTTTGGAAGGCCACAGATAACCCCAGACTGTGTGGCCCTTTCTCTCCAAGCAATGAGCTATGGGAACTGGCTCTGTCCCCAGCTGCTCTACCAGTCCAGTGTTTCCCTTTGCTGTAGACTTTGGCTCTCTCCTTCCCTACATTGTCACCATTGAGGATGTCCCCAGGCCCCTGGCAGAGTTCTTAGGAGTTTTAGGGCTGCTTAGAGTAGTTTATTGTTCCTTACATGCTTTGGTATTTTCTATCATTCTGCCTTTTATTACATTTTCAAAACTTTGCTGAAGTATTTGTGGAAAAGCTGAGCTTCTCTAGGACCTTTCAGATCACCATTTCAACCAGAAGTCAAATATAGGCTCTTCTAAAAATTATTGATATGAGGAAAGAACTTTGTAAGAGTGTTTATAACTCACTTTATAAATGTGAATCATTGTTAATATTTTGCATTAATTTATTGACCTTTTATTAAGTACATACTAAGGAGAGCTTCTTGAAGGTGCTGGAAATCTTGAAATAGGTAGACCTTCAGAAGGCGAAAGCTGGAATGTTCTTTTCTTCCTTGAGGTCATCCTCTCAATGAATTTTTTTCTAGTTCACCTAGTTAGAAATGATGTTCCTACTACTACTCTACTTTACCCCCACCTCCAAGCCCTTCTTAAGGGGGCTGATAGGAAGTATCATTTTTCCAGTAGGAAGGAAGAACTGATTGAATGAACTAGCATTACAAAAATAAATTTGAATTCTCTCACCCACCCATTTGGGAGGTAAGCAATATGATATCAATTAAATAAGTGAAGTTACGTAAAACATTTCCATCTTAGCCATGTTGCAAAAAAGCATCAAGAGACATAAAGAAAATTTAAAAGAGTTTGCTTCAATCTGCACTCAGAATTCATTGGTTTTCTCAGTGGAGGTGGAGAGAATTTTTCATCATGGGTCTTTTGGAATTGTGTTGGATTATCGTCCTGATTAGAGTACTTAAGCTTTCATGATTGATCATCATTACAGTATTGCCATTACTGAGTACAATGTTCTCCTGGTTCTGCTCATTTCATTCAGCATCAGTTCACATAAATCTTTCTAGGTTTTTCTGAAGTCTACTTGTTCACATTTCTTATGGCACAATAGTATTCTATTATATTCATAAGCCACAACTTGTTCAGTCATTCCACAATTGATGGATGTCCCCTCAATTTCTTCCTTCCTTCCTTTCTTTCTTTCTTTCCTTCTTTCTTTCTTTCTTTCTTTCTTTCTTCCTTTCTTCCTTCCTTCCTTCCTTCCTTCCTTCCTTTCTTTTTTGCCTTTTTGCTTTTTGGTTGGGGGGAAGGTAGAGCAATTGGGATTAAGTGACTTGCCCAAGGTCACATGGCTAGCTTTTGTGTTAAGTGTCTGAGGCTGGATTTTAACTCAGATCCTCCTAACTCCAGGGCCAGTGCTCTGTTCACTGTACCACCTAGCCACTCCATCCCCTCCATTTCTAATTCTTTGACACCACTAAAAGAGCTGCCATAAATATTTTTACCTGTGGATCCTTTTCTCTTTATTATGCCTCTTTGAGATTCAGCCCTAGAAGTGGTATTGCTGAATCAAAGGGTACGCAGAGTTTTGTAACTCTTTGGGTATAGTTCCAAATTGCTCTCCAGAGTGTTTGGATGAGTTCACAAATCTACCAGCAATGCATGAGTGTCTAAATTTTCCCACATCTTCATCCTTTTTTTTTTTTTTTGGTCACGTTAGCCAATGTGCTAGGTTTGAAGTGGCACCTCAGATTTGTTTTAATTTGCATTTGTCTAATCAATGTGATTTGGAGCATTTTTCTCATGACTCTAGACAGCTTTAATGTCTTCATCTAAAAACTGCAGATTTACATACTTTGGCCGTTTTTGATTGCTCTTTCGGCATAGTTCTAAGTTTTTCTGCAGAACTGTTGGACCACTTCACAAGTCCAACAACAAGGCATTCGTGTTTTAGTTTTCCTACATCACCTTTTTATTTTCCTCTTCTGTCATTTTAGCCAATCTTATAGGTGTAAGCTTGCACCTCAGAGTGTTTTTAATTTTCATTTCTCTAGTCAGGAAAGATGCAGAGCATTTTTTAAAACATTATAATTGATAGCTTTGATTTCTTCTGGAAACTGCCTGTTTGTATCGTTTGACCATTTATCAATTGTGGAATGGGTCTTATCTGTATCAATTTGATTCAGTTCCCTCTATATTCAAGGAATGGAACCTTTATCAGAGAAATTTGCTGTAAATTCTTTATTTCACATTTGCAGGAGGAATTAACTAAAGATTGCCAGAATTTTGGGAACTTGTTACAAACCAGAAACTTTTGAATTAAGTAGTTAGAAGATGGGTTAGGAAGGTCAAGTCCATTGATAAGCAAGTGAAGGGGGATAGTACCTCATATTGAATCACTTATAATATTTTATACTTTGGGGGTTCATTTATCACATTTGTATTGATATCCTAAATGAGTCCCCTTCTCCCTGCATCTGTTATGTCAGTTGTGAAATGAGCAGGCTGAAGTAGATGATCTCTAGGGTCCTTTCCAGCTCTAAAATATTATATTCCATCTTCCATTTTGTATTAGTATGATATCTTCTATTTCTCTGACAGCCTGAATGTTCCTTCAGGGTATGAACTATACCTTTCATCTCTTTATTCCCAAGAACCTAGCAGACCTTTATACATAATAGGCACTGAATATTTGTTGGATTACAATAAACTAAATTTAGGGAGCATAAGTGAAAAAAAGTCTTCTGTCTTACTTGATGAACATCCTGAGCTATTCTAGAAGAGCTTTTTGAAGGAAGTAGAATTCTTGAAATAGTTGGACCTTCAAGAGGTGGCAGCTGAAATTTCCTTTTCTTCCTCAAAGCTATATTCTCTGGGAAGCTCTTCTCAATTCCCCACAGCTGGTAATGATCTTCTCACTCTTCTACTCTACTCGCCTAATGTTCCACTATTGATATATACATTTGTTGCTTTTCTGAAAAACCTGTATCTTCCTGTCATCATCATCCTAGAAGACATATTCTCACAAGCTAACATGTTGTGATCACCTAGACAAGTATTCAGCAGAGAAAGGAAGAAATGACATGTTTTCTAGCTGTCTTTTTATTTCCACATTTTGTTAGTACTGATATTGCTAACACCATCTTTGAATGGATCACAAAGGGTCTTGGGAAGTATAGGGATTGCCACGCTAGACCCCAGGGAATGTAAAAGTAGTAAGCAACTTTAATGCAAATTAGCCTAATTTACTTGAGATGGAAGGTGGCACTATTTCACATAAAGAGCTTTATAAGAAGAATCTTGCTTTTCAAAGAGAATTTGGCAATATTGGGAGGAATATGGGAGAGATGACTCTTCTAAAGACATGAAAAATTGTACTACATCTCAGTATTTTGCTGTCATATAAGGATAGATAACAGAGTAGCAGAAATAAAAGGGTTGGCCGTTAGCTGGTATGCAAAGTAAACAGCATATAACAGATAAATGAAAAATTAAACAAGTCCCCTTCTAAGTTAATCAGATTTGAAAGGAGGTAGAATGCTTTCCATGATAACATGGACTTGTTGCTCCAAATTCCCAGCATTCTGGAAACCAAACTTTTCATGATTAGCCTTTTCCTAACCTTGAAAGTCCAAGATAGACTTCTTGGTGTTCAACAAGAATCCAAAGACTTGAAAGTCATAACACTTGTTCATGGTGCTCATATCAGTAGGATTAGCTTGCCAGTTCCTCATTAATCAGCATTTTGCAATGGTCTAGAAGGTAGGGACTCTTATGACATAAGTTTCTTTTGGAAGTCAGAATTTCTTCTCCATACACATTGGACCTATTATTCAGGTGCAGTTGTAGGCTTACAACTGAGCCTTAGTTCCCTTATTCATAAAATGAGAAGTGTAGAACAGAAGATCTCTAAGAACTTGACTATCACTAAATTTTTCTGAGCCTAATTTGTTGTATGTGATAGTGATTTATATTTTAAAATATATTTTACCCCACCCAAGTTTTTAAATTTTTTCAGCTATTATTTATTATTTTATTTTCCCAAGTTCATGCAAAAACAATTTTTAAAATTCATTTTTAAAAGTTTCAATTCCAAATTTTCTGCCTTCCTCCCTCCCCACCCCACGCCACCCCCTTTGAGAAGGCAAGCAATTCCATAAGTTTATACATGTGTAGTCAAGCAAAACATATTCATAACAGTTATGTTGTGAAAGAAAACAAAGAAAAAACTCAAGAAAAAAATAAAGTAAACAAGTATATTTCAATTTGTATTTAGACACCATCAGTTCTTTCTCTGGGGATGGATAGCATTTTTCATCATAAGTCCTTCAAAGTTGTATTGGATTATGTATTGCTGAAAATAGCTAAGTCATTCATGTATTTAGTACATTTCACTTTGGATCAGCTCATGGAAGTTTTTCCGGGTTTTTCTGAAGTACTCTGCTCATAATTCTTATAGTACAATAATATTCCATCATGATCACAAACCACAATTTGTTTAGTCATTCCATCATCGATGGTCATCTCCTCAACTTCTAGTTCTTTATGCCCAGAAAAGAGCTGCTGTAAATACTTTTGTACATGTAGGTTGTTTTCCTTTTTGGTTTTGAATCTTTTTTAACACACAGACCTAGTAGTGGTATTACTAGGTTAAAGGGTGTACTTTCATCTCACCTGTTTTAATCCTTTCGATAATCCCGGGGGTAGGCAGAGCAGTTCTGGGTTTGTTTGGTTTTTTTTAATCTCCATTTTATTGGTGAATAAACTGAGGGCACAGGAAGATGAAATTACTTTCTTATAGTCAAGCAGCTAGTTAGGAGCTTTTAGCAAAGGTAGTTCCTGAACCTAGATCCTTTCTTGCCTCTTTTGGTAGTCTTTTCATTAAAATTATTTCCTCAGTCTTTTTATTAGGAAAGGAACATATCAATAAGCATCTTTATAGACAGGTGCCACTGTGATCAAGACACAAGAATAACCTGAGGAAGAATGAGAACCGTGAAGTCCTGGTGACTTTTTTTTTTATCCCAGAGGGGAAATGAAAGATAAAAAATAGTTTTATGGCTACAATTCCACATATAAGTATAATTACATAATTCTTCTTTTTAATTTTTGCTTTTTTTTTGCAGGGGGGAAGGCAGGGGAATAGGGATTAAGTGATTTGCCCAAGGTCTCATGGCTAGTAAGTGTTAAGCATCTGAGGCTGGATTCTTAAGGAGTTTAATTTAGATTTCATGGCTTGTGCACTCTCCCAGATTACTTGTATTCATATTCCTTGCTTCCATCATGATATTCTATTGTTCAGTTGTTCCAGTCATCATCAACTCTTCCTGACTACATTTGGGGTTTTCTTGGCAAAGCTATTTCCTTCTCCAGCTCATTTTATAGAGGAGGAACTGAAGTAGAGTTAAATGATTTGACCAGGACCACACAGCCAGCAAGTGTCTAAGGCTGGATTTGAAACCAGATCTTCCTGACTTCCTGGTGCTCTATTCACTATGCCACCTACATGTCCCACGATATCCTACCTTTTCATAAAGAGGAATGACATTTGATCTACATCTAGTGGGTTTTATTTTTCTTTGAAACCAACTTTAAAAGTCAATGTTTATGAGGGTGAGTGAGTGTATATAATTGTTCCTTGAATCAATATCAACATTATAATAGAGAGAAGAAGATGAGTTCAAATGCAGAAGCTGGAATTTAGAGATAGTGCCAAATGATTTTCCTCAAGGAACAATGAGTCAATTCTCTCTTATTTTCTAGCTTTATCCTCTAGGTCTCAGCAAGAAAGCTATGATTTTGGTCACACTTAGGGAAAATATATATATTCTACATCTTCTATCTTTCCTTGGAAACAAAGAATTATGGAAGGGAAGGCTACATATGCTGTTAAACATCAGTGTGTTGACTTTTTTCTGAACTTTTTTTTTAAAAGAATCTTTCTTATGAGAGTAGTCTCGCCAGATAGGAAACATTTTTTTGGATAGAATTTTTGGGAAATGAATACGCTATTTAAAAAAAAAAGATATCAATAAAACTTGGAAATATAGAAATGTGTTTTATGCTTCAGTATTTTTGATTGTTAGGAAAAATAATGTGGCTATATCTATATGCAATTAATAATGCAATTTAATCAAGTATTGCTTATGATAAACTGCATGCACATATACAAATTATACATCAGGTATAGATATATAGATATATAGTTAATTATAAACATACAATTTTAGACATAGGTCTAGATATACATGTGTATACCTAGACATAAATTTATACCTAAACATATGTAAACAATTCTGACATACCTATTTAGTGTTTTCTTTTCTATTTAAAATTGCCATACTCTGGTGGATCTCTACATGCTTTGACACTTGTTGCTATGGAAATAATTTCACATGTGTTTCTAGTATCAGATCTATTCAATTCCCCTACAGGATTGCATATTCTTTGCCTTTATCCAGGTTATGACTTGAAATGTATTGTTTGAATGGAGAAACATGTTCAGTAATTATTTCTCATTTTTTAAATCATATGTGGTGATTTTGTTATGAATTTGAAAACTGCCTGTCATGGAAAGTTGAAATTAATACGTTCTAGTATGTATAAAAGCTCATATATGAAGCCTAGTTTATTTTCTCTTTTTGATGAGAGGAAAAATAATTGACAGAAGTCACTAATGGTAGGGCAATAGCATACAAAGACAATAAATGGACATTACTTTCATTGTATCAAAACTTATACGGCCATTTCCTAATCAGTAGACATGTATTTTGTTTCTGATTTTTTGCTACCACAAAAAAAAAATGTACTACTATGAATATGTTGGGTTTTTTGAAGCCTTGTGCTCTAAGACCTCTTTTAATATATTCTTAGCAGTGGAATTTCTTGTTTAAAGTATGATCATTTTCATCACCTTTTTAGCATAATTTCAAATTATTTTCCAGAATGGTGAAGACAATTTACAACTGCAGCAGCATTTTGTTAATATACCTATCATCTCACAGCTCTTCCAATATTTATTATCTCTCTCTTTTGTCAGCTTCCATTGTTTAAATGATAATGTCTCTGCAAATAACTCAAAAGTCTACTTGTCCTGCCCTAACCTCTCTCCTGAGCCCCAGTTTCACATCTCAAACTGCCTTTTTTTGACTTTTTTTTTTTTGTCATTTTGAAGTGTTGAAGGCAGGGGCAATTGGGCTTAAGTGACTTGCCCAAGGTCACACAGCTAATAAGTGTTAAGTATCTGAGGCTGGGTTTCAACTCAGGTTCTCCTGACTCCAGGGCCAATCCTGTATTCACTGCACCATCTAGATATCCCTATTTTTAGATATTTTTGACTAGATTTCCTGTCAATATCTGAAATTCACAAAATTGAACTTATTATCTTTTGTTCAAAACTTCTCTTCTTCCTAACTTTCCTCTTATTATCAAGGGTACCAACATTCTCCCAAGCACTTAGGATCCACACTGAGTATCCTTAACTCCTCAATTTCTCTCACTCCCACAGCCAAACACTGTTTAGGTTCTCTCATTTCTACCTTTATTACATTTTTCATATGGACCTGCTTCTCTCCTCTTTGCAGTGTTAGCCCATTATCAAATGACCTTTGTCACCTCATGCCTGGAATATTACTATAGAATCCTGGATGGAGCCCCTACCTGGCCTCAATCCAAACCATTTTTACTCTGCTATTAAATTTATCTCCCTAAACATCAGATCTAACCAATTCAGCCTCTCTATTCAATGAACTCTCGTACTTTCCTATTACCTTCAAGATTAAATTAAGATAAAACATTCAGTTTTCAAAGCCCTTCATAATTTGCCCCCTTTCTGCTTTTTCAGTTTTGTTGTACCCTGACACATATTCTGCAACCCAGTCAAAGTGCCTTACTTGTCATCACTCAAGACACTCATCTCCAGACTAAAGATTTTCATAGACTGGTTTGTTCATGCTTATAACTTCCTCCCCATTTCCACTTTCTAGCTTCCATGGCTTTCTTCAAGATTTACCTTCTACAAGAAAAAACTTTCCAAATGATTTCCCTCTCTTTGAGTTTATCCTTAATATAATCTGTATCTATATATCGTGTTTGTATTTGTTTTTTGCATCTTGCGTCTCATGTTATACTGTGAACTCCTTGGAAACAGAGGCTATTTTAGCCTTTCCTTGTATTTCCAGTATGTAACTCAGAGCCTAGCACAGGGGTGTGGAACCTGCAGCCTTAATGGCACATGTGGCCTTCCAGGGCCTTCAGTGCAGCCTTTTGACTGAGTCCAAGTTTTACAGAACAAAACCTTTTATTAAGAGGATTTGTTCTGTGAAGTTTAGATTCAGTCAAAGTCCTACACTTGAGGACCTAGAGGGCCACACGTTCCTTGAGGTCACAGGTTCCCCACCCCTGTCCTAGCACATAATTAGTAGCTGCTTGATAATTGCTAATTGACTGAGTGATTCACACTGAAAAACTTCAGATGTCACAGTGGATAGAATATTATACCTGAAATAAGGAAGAACTGAATTAAAATCTGGCCTGACTTATGACTTTGAACAGTTAATTTAATGACTTTTTCTCAGTTTCCTTATTTGTAAATTTGAATTATAACTGTCACCTTATTTTCCAAAGTGGTTCTGAAGATCAAATAAATTAATATATGCAAAGCACTTTGAAAACCTTAAAGGGAAAGATGAATTCTAGTTATTGTTGTTTTGGTTTTCTTTTCAAATTTATTAGTGAAGTGTAGTTTTCTTCCATAATACTTCTTAGAAGTTTATAAATATTGTGTGAACCATTCACTCTTATCTTTTGACTACTTATCAACTGGAGAATAGCTCTTTGTCTTATATATTTGTGTTAATTCATTGGATATTTGGAACTTTGAACCTTATCTAAGCTATTTGATGCAATGTTTTTTTTTCTTGCCCATGATAATTTCCATTCTTATCTGAACATTGACTTTTTTCCACAAAAATCTGTTTTGTGAGAGATGACTTGTAGTGAATTTTCCCCATTCTGAACATCCTATTCCATTCTTATTTCTTCTTTATATTTTGTAACCAAGTTCAGTATCATTTCTCCATACATGTGAGGTCATTATGTATTTCAAAGTAATGTAAGAACTATTATGTATTAATACAATTGATTGAATTAACTATTGAGACTAAATTAAAGGCATTTTTAGTTTGGGGAAAGGAATGTTAGTGTGAGAAGTAGCAAAGGGTTAAGTTTCTACAGAACTGCAAGAATTGCTGAAACAATACTACTGATAAAAAATACCAGACAGTAGCCTTGGGAAGAGTTGAAGTCTTAGCCTTGGGAATAAGTTGGGTTTCCAATTCCCACAGAACTCCTAGTTAATACTAAAAGTGAGATGTTGTAAAATAAAAATGAGCTGGCAGCAGCAGCTGGATTTGACCAATTAGAAAGCAGACATTGGCCTTGGGATATTCTGGCCCAGGTAAGGACATATATAGGTTGGAATGATGGGGGTTCAGTATTCTGTGGTTGTTACTGTGCTTGCCTGGTGAATCTCATGTATTATGTATGTTATCTAAGCAAATTAGAACTTCATTAGTAATAATTATGGTAATGGATTGAGATTGCTTTGTGCTGATTAGTTAGCATTAGTAAGAAAATTGCGAGTTTGCCTTACCAACCAATGGTAAAGTGGGACATGGGTGGGAAGTGGTGTTAGGATTAGGATAACAGAAGCCTGTGAGCTTCTGCAATTTGCACTACCTGGCAGGTGCCGCTTGAGTGACAAGGGCTGTGCCCTTGCTCATGAGAAATGATAAAGATCTTTTCTGATCTCAGACTAAGACTCTGAACTTTTTTTATCCCACACAGTTTCAATTTCATGTAGCTGAAGCTGGATTTTTCATTTCTGTGATATCTATATTTTTCTTCAGCTAAAACTTTCTACCTTACTTTATCTGAGAAAGATTATTTCCATCCATTTTATTCATTAAAAAAAGATTCGACCTTTTCTATTAGAGTTAATTCTCTATTTTGCATATATTGTTACATATGGTACAAGCTACTTAGTAAAATTTATGTTTTTGTTAAATCATTTTCCAGAATTCATAGCAGGTCTTATTGAATGGAGGTCCTGCCTTATTTAGTCTGTTACAATGATCCTCTTTTCTATTATTTCCATTTAATACCAATTTTTTTTTGATGATTACAGTTCTATAATACTTTATTTTTTAGAAGTGCTTTTCACCTTTTGCTTCTACTTATTTTTCTCATTACTTTCTTGGAGATTTTAGAACTTTTTTTTTCCCCTGACATAATTTTGATTAGGTCTATAAAGAAATTCTTTGACAGTTTGATTAGTATAGCACTAATCTATAAGGTGATCTAGGTAGTGTTATTTTTATTACATTGGTACAGTCAATCCACAAGTAGTGAATATTATTTTAAATGTTGTAATATCTTAATTTTTATAAAGTGTGTCTCATAATTGTATTTGTATATATTTAGTGTGTTTTGATAGACAGCTTTTTATGGATTTTAAACTCACTTTAAATGAGACATCATTTTCTGTATGGAACAGATGAAAATTTTGTGGATTTAATTTATATACTTCTATTTTACTTTATCTAAATGAGTTTATTTGATAATAATCTGGTTTCCCAGGCTGTCTTCAAAGTTTCTAATAGAGTTTCATCCCTTTTTCATCAAGAGATAGTTTTGTCTCTCTATTTTTTGCCTTTAACTTCATTCTCTTGTCATTACTATTGCTGATATTTCTAGAAAAGTGATAAATAATAACAAGGGACATCCTGGATATGCCCATATCTTTATAGTGGAATTTTTAAATCTGTAAACATTTTGAATTTTTGGCTTCAGAAATGGTGAAACATGAACATAATATAATTTAGCACCATTCCAAATATTAGTGCTTCTAGAACTGACATAGTGTTATGCTTTGAAAACTCACAATTTTTAATTCACTTATACAAGAAAGTCAAAATCCACTATTGCCTAAACATAATTATTGGAAAGAAAAATCCATTTTGCATCCTCTCTGATTTCTGAATAAATGAAACTCTTAAGAGGTCATCAAATTCAGTCAGTGGAATATTTTCTAATATCTTTTCATCAGTAATGAGTTTCTGAACTTTAGTATATCTCCCCAGATCACTTCTCAAAATTTTCAATGCTATCTATATTCCTTAAAAATCTTTTTAGTATCAACTAATGAAAAATTACCTTTCATTGATGCTGTACTATCCCTGTCTAAGTTCTCGGACATAGCTAGTCCTAATAGAACGAGTTACGTTCTTCCTCCTAGACTCTATATTTCAAATTTTTAGGTTCTGGGAGAAATGGAAATATTGTTGCTGAATATAATGATTTGGGATTGACATTAAGGCTTCAGTTTCATAGATCTCAAGAGTAATGATGTGTAGTCCCTTATATTATACATATCCAAAACCAAATAGTCAAGGTCTTTATCTAGCAAAAAACAAAACAAAAATAATATCAAAATTTAAAGCAAAGGAAAAGGGACAAAAGACTGAATAAATGAAGTTTACTGTGTCTTTGACTTGTGACAACTTTCGTTTTCTGTATTCTCTCAACCTATCCCCAGCTGTTTTGAAATCAAATCTCATTGGAAATAAAAGTAAAAAAAAGTATTGGATGATAATTTTGCTTTTAAACCCCAGAGCCCCGATAAGAGACTTCATTGGATGTCAGACTAATCTTATCTCCCTGGAACAGCCAGAAACATCTTAATCTTAAAGCAAAGCCTGTCTTCCATGATTCTCCCTTCTCATATGGATCCTTCTCTGGACCTCTGATGGGGAGCAAACAGTTCTTCTCTAACCTTCTCTACTTCCACTTTCCTCTGAGCTTTTGAGGGGCCTTCACTTCAATGTTGTGTTGAAAGCATATGGTGATATCCTTCTTCAACATAAACTTTGTGCAGTCAAGCTTGATACTGTGCTCGACAAACTTGGCCTTTCAAGGAAATTCTATTATTTTAAGCTACAACCAGTAGAGGATAAATGATATTAAATGAATACATTAGTAGTACACACACATATAATATATATTCCTTAAAAAAACAGTATGACCCTTTGGGTGTACCTTCATCCTCTTCATTGCCTCTGTGTTCTACCTACTTGATTACCTACTATCAAAATCATATTAAACTTCATGCTCATATCAGTACACGCAAAAATATAATTTTTCTTCTAGGAACATCACTTTCCATTCTATAACTACTCTGATTTCCCCATCAGGGAATTATAGCTTCTTACATAAATATACCACAGAGAGTAAGAAAAGACTCAATGTATTGTCAAAAACAGTTGCCTCTGACTTGTGAGAGGGTCATCACTGCCAAACTTGTGAATGTTCTATAGTTGAAGATCTCAAGCAGCTTGTGGTACAGTCTGGCACATAAGGCTTCCCCTGTGATACAAACATGCACACACACACACACACACACACACACACATTCACACTCACACACTCACACAAACACTGAGCTACATGCAAAAAGTCAATTAAGAATTCTACAGTTCCTTCATGAAGACATTTCATTTGGCATCTTTTTTTTAACTGTCCAAGATTTGCAAAAAGAGTATGATGGGTGAGTCTTAAAAAAAAAAAAAATCCAGACAAGAGAGCTGGTCACTTTCTGCTTTTATCTGCTAGCTTCAGGCCACCCTGATAGGGGAGAAAGGATGCTGCAATGTCTCTGGCTCTTGGCAACCATTGCTCCCTTTCTAATTTTACAATTCAATTTCCCTTTCTTATTAGGCAAAGCCCCTTCAGCTAAATAAAATTGTTTCTTGAGAGCTCTGATAGCTTTTCTCATTTCACTAGTTTTGGAACCAACACTAGGCTGAACTTTTAAGCTGTTTTTTTCCTTTCTTCTTTTACCCAGCATTTTTAACTTTTCATTTAACTGTGTAGATAAATAACACATATGGCTTGCTAATAATCTGCCCCATTTGTTTCTGCAGCTGTGACAGTGCTAAGGTAAAATAACAGCCATATCAACTAGCAAGTATTAATGTTCAAAGTGAGGGAAGATAGAAAGAATCCTTACTGTCCTTGCCCAAATGTACAGTTTTATGCTTCAAGTATCTGTGAGTATTCCCTCTACTAATGCACATCACAAACCCTTCATACCTTAGTAGATACTCTTTGTGAATTGCTCTGTCCTAAAAAATCCAGTTCGTGATGGCTCTTCATCTGATGACAAGCCTCCCTGTGCTTAGTTTGTTCTGTTTTCAGATGCCAGGGAAGCTGTTTCTTGCAGGATTTATTTGGATCCTTCTGTGATTGGAAGGAGAATCAGGACTCTCATGCTTTTCAGAAAATAACCTAAAGACCAAGTATTTTTATCTTGAACTACCTTTCAATTGACTACTTTGTATATATTTGCATTTATTCTCTTCATTTGTATTCTGCATATATGTAGATGTGCCTTTAGTGTCTCCTTTAAGACAATCCTTAAACTTTGTAAGAATTGATAGTTGTATTAAACAAATTGATATTTGTCAACTTACTAGCACAATGCCTGCCATACAGTAGCTGTTTAGTAAACATTTGTTGATTTATGTATTGAGAATCTGTAAGATCCTAGAATTACATCCGCATCAAATTGAGGGATAAAAGTAGGTATTATCTAGAGTGGGACCGTGCCCTGGACAGAATATTGGCGTTGGTTCTTCTCCTGAAGGGAAAATATTGTGCTGCTTTCTGAGAAGCATGGGATGAGCCAGTGTTAATTCTAGCAATCTGTCTCACATTCCATGTAAGCCTATGGGAGTAGATCTTTAATGGAGGCAAATAACAAATTGAAATAATAATAACTACTGACATTTATATGAACAGTTCATTATTTACTAAATACTTTATATGTACTACTTAAATTAATCCTCACAATATACCCCTGCAATAAGTAGTAAAAATATTAGGAAGCTAATGGTCAGAAAAAATTGAATGATTTGCCCAAAGGCACAGATCTAGTAAGGACCAGAAGGAACAATAAAACTCAGTCTCTTGTCTTTTCATCTGGCAGTTTCCTTACTAGGGTTTCCAACAATCTAGTTCAAGCACAAGAGTCATCCAAGTAGAAGGGTAACTTTTTGAAAAATTCAAGGCAATGCATAATTGTTATTCAAGGGATGATTTCTATAAAGCTTGAGATGAGGGAGAGATAATTCCATTGTGGGGTGATTGGAAAGACCATAAAAAAGGAGTAAGTTTTCATTTTTGGTTGTAAAGGATTTGTTGGAACTATGAGATAATACTAATTCACCTCTTCTCTGCATTCACCTTAGTCTCTTAGAATTACTATTCCTCATTTACTCACATTCAGTCAGAAATGATAAATGAGGCTCTTTATTGTCTTCAGCAGTTGATCACAAAATCTACTAGTCTAAATGTTTTTTTTTCCCTTTTTTTTTTTTGGTCACAAAAAACTATCAGTTCATCACCTTTCTCAAGGTGACCTTGAAGATCTCTTTAAGATAAATAAATGCAATTGTCCTCATCACAACAATCCCTTATTCAGTTTCAATGTTTTCATGCTTACAAGATCAACCTCTACCCCTATTTCTTCTTTTTCTCTTCTTCTTCTCCAACTTCTGCATCACTAGAACCACGACACATCTACAAATAGAGTCTCATTTTCCACTACCTATGAAAATTAGTAATCTCTCTGTTTTACTTTTTCTCATTTTCATTTTCAGTCCTGAACTGGGCACTGGATGCTTCCCTGAACCACATAAATATACTCAGATCTATTCAATTCCTATTTCATAAAATGTATCACTGGTAGTGAATTCAGAAATTATCTAATCCAATCCTTCTACAAACATCATAGCATTTAATTCTCACAAGAAACCTATAAGGTAGGAACTATTATCCTTATTTTTTAGATATGGAAACTGAGGCAGAAAGAATTTAAAGAAGTTGTCCAGGGAAACAAAGCAAATAAAAGTATGAGACTGGATGTTTTCAAAATCAAACTGGTAGTAAGTAGCAAAGATAAGTTTTAATGGCACGTCCACTGCCACATAGCCTGTAAATAGCAAATAATACTAATAAGGAGAGACAGGATAGACTCTTTAGCCTTCCAAACTTTGGTAGCCTCAGCTTGGATTCTGGATTTGGTCTCTCATATCTACAGGCTCAAAAACTTCAGTGATTGATTTATCCTCCTGCATTAGACTTTAGGGAAAATTTACTCGTGGTTTTCCAAATTTACACAAAATTATTTTGTTCCAGAAATCCATTTTAGTATATAGGGTAGGGTTTTCTGTGCTATGCATTTGACAATCATCAAATAGTTCTGCTCTTATAAGCTCTCTTTTCTCAGTACTAAGGTACTTGTGAAACTCAATAAGAAGGCTCCCTCAATGTAAAATAAATTAATTGGTCTTTAAAGATTGCTTCATCCAAGGCATGAGAGACAGCAAAACAGGTTTGCTTCTCATTTCAGGGAATACCCTTCTGGTGATGACAAAGATACCTATGTTAGGAAAGCAAAAACTTGTTTTGCTATATTCTATCAAAATATGTATAGCAGGTTCACAGGAATCCAAAGACCAAAAACCTCTTTTAGTTGAGGGCTAGAGCAGCTTGTAAAATGTCAAACACTGTAACAAGACCTTTGATTATATATTTATTTGGCTTTCATTATAAATCAGGGGTAAGAAAGAGAAGTACATAGTGTATTTCCAAGAGTGAATAGAAATTCCCCATGTTAGGGACTTACAGACCTCAGTAATCAAAGACTAATTAGAAGGTGAGAGAAAAATGCTGCCTGAACAGCCATCATTTTTCCTGAGATCTCTAGATCTCTATGTTCCAACCTAAGAAGAAATAGATAGCAGGGAACTGCATAATTTTTAGGGATAATAATGACTGAAAAGAAGGAAAGAACAAAATTTCTCTCTCTCCCTCTCTCTTTCTCTCTCTCTTTGTCTCTCTGTCTCTCTGTCTCTGTCTCTGTCTCTGTCTCTGTCTCTCTCTCTCTCTCTTCGTGTGTGTGTGTGTGTGTGTGTGTGTGTGTGTGTGTCTTCTCTGAACTAGAGGAAGATGTTTTCTTGATATCATTAATAGAAGGTGATAGAAGAGATGCCTCAATTCTGATGAAATAACAGTGAATTATGACGTTATCTGAAATGCTACTATGACCTGGAATTACTCTAGAATTCTTAAGTGGATATTGCTTTAATGAATGGTTCTTAAAATTAGGCCTAAAGTAAGGAGACATAGAGGCATAACAGAAAGAGCACCAGCAGTGAAGTAATAGTCTCTGTGTTCAAATCCAGGTTCTTGTATAAACTTGGACAAATCTCTTCAAATTTTTGGGTCTCTTTTTTAAATGAAGCAGTTAAAATTGCTGCCATCGAAGGTTCCCCCCCCCCCACCCTGTATCCATTACACTAAGTAATCAATGTGAAGTAACAGATGCAGTATGTCATCAAGTAGCTGTCAGTATCAAAAGTTCCTATTGATTCATATATTATTACATGTCTCTATATATCTTTTTTAAAGTCGTATTTTCTCTTTGCCTTGTGTGTGTAAGTATTATTATTCTTCTTATTAATTACTAATATTATCATCATCATGGTAACTCAAAACAAAATTGCTAAAGTGCTTTAAGGTTTCCAAAGGACTTTCCTCATAACAAACCCATGACATAGATATGGTGCCAAAATTAATATCCCCAATATCAGGAAATTTGAGGTTTAGTGAATTTAAGTATCTGGCTTAGAATTGTAGTTAATAAGTTTTAGGATCAAGATTTAAATCAAGTCTGATGAGTCCAAGTAGAGTGTTCTTAATTCTTTTTCATCTAAGAAACTGTTTGGAATGAATGAATGAATGAAAGTTAGCCATTTACTCCACAGCAGTGGTTGAACTGTAACTTTTATAAATTTCCTTTTTATTCACCACTTCAATTCATAAATTGATCCAGTTACTTGATATAATGATAATACAAAAATCTATTTCACCATTTACATAATAGATGTGTATTTACAAAACTGACTGCAAAGCAAATATCTTTTAAGTGATTTTTCTATTCCATTTTTCTTCCATTACAACATCAAAGATGGGCTCCATTGAGAAAATGCTGTTCAAAGCTGAAACCATAACTAGAAATGCAATATTTCTTAAAAATAATATTTCAAAGAAAAGTGACTTTCTGATGAAATCTTCATAATAGTTGAAACCTTTATACTCATGTCACAAAGGGAGAAATACTAAAAATTAGTATAAAATGCTATAGTCAAAATCATTCAAAAGAATGATTTACTTGGTCATGTGGCACATATTACTCCCACTTTCAAGTCTTGTAATTTGTTTAGATCTTTGTTTAAATTTAAATTAACCTCAAATTATTTTGCCTTTTCCAGTTTTGCATGTAAAATAAGACTTTTATACTTATTGATCTTGATCACTTCCTTGATCACTCAAATTCAGTCTTCCTTTTTTTAAATGGATTTTGGCCTCAGTACCCTTGTTACTTGTTACACTGTCATTGAAAAGCAAAAAGAAGCAGAAGAATTGTAGAATATGTCATTGCTGAACAATTTAGAGGCGTATCAAATTGAAATGATCTATCCGAGCTAGGTGTGAGCCCCCCCTCATTAAAAATCTGTAAGCAAAAGCTGAATAATTTCCTGTTGAGAATCATGTATAAGAAAATTATCTATAAGTTATGTTTTATACCTAATGGTCTCTGAGTTCTCTTTAATTTAAAACATTCAATCTTTTTTTTTCTTTTTCATCTTAGACCAATGGATGCTACCCTGTGTACTAGGTTAGAAAATATTTTAAAATCAATAAATTAGTAGATTTTACCTATAATGAATGTTCTGTTCTTACTCTGATGGCTTTTTATATATCTTGCAAAGGGTGTCCTAATTTGTGCCCATTAGCACATCAAAATATTTGCTGAACCTGGAAAAGTACAGATTGTCATTGGGCAATAGCTCTTTGCTTTGGTTGAGTTGTTATGTCAATAGCTACCAGCAGTAATAAGCACAAGATGGCAGCAAAGGATCCCCAAATTAAAATGGACCCTAATCTGAGGGCCTACCATTCTGAAAGCTTGGTGTGTATCTAGTCTCAGTGTATAGATAACTTTTTGAATTTCATAAAATTCAAAATCCTGTTCTGAAAATTTAGCTAGCACCCATGACTAATTAATTCAATGATGTGTTCAATATTTCGACATCCATATAAAATTTCTACTAGTGTAGAATCATGGATCTAGAATAATAAGTGATTTCAGAGACCTTGTAGTCCAACCCCTTCATTTTGTAGATGAAGATGTTGGGGCCAATGGAAGCAATATGACAACTAAAGTCATACAATGGGTAAGCCTTAGTTATTATTTTAACCTCTGTTCTCTGACTTTAAAACAAGTACTTTCTGTTTTACAGATGTCAGTTCTGTTGACCATTCTACATTTCCCATTTCTGTTTGACTTTCATTGAGTTCCCAAATGGTAAGAACTGGGGTAATCCCTTTAACTTGAGTTGTACCAGTTTCATGCCAAGAGGAACATGGGATAACTGCTCTCAGACAGTCACTGAGACTATTGTTCTCCAGTTCTTTCATTAGTGAGAAATAGGTTCCCCCTTTTAGAAACTTTTCTTTTTTCTTAGCAACATCATCAACAAAGAACAGAAATGAGGACTATACATGAAACTCTAAACCTATGATAGTTAAGGCTAGAAACACATTTAGGGTTAGAGTAGGAGGCATTGAGGAAATGCATTTAGGATTAGTCAAAGGCACGTGCATTTGGGGTTAAGGTCAGAGTTGGAGGCAATGTGCTATTTTTAAAGTGTACATAGAATTCAATAGATTTAACAAAGTAGTAATAAAATTGCCCTGATTGTTTATTTCCTTCTGAATTTCATAAATGTTCCATTAACACACTTTTCTTGGTTTCCTTATTTTTGTATGTCATCATAACTTTCCACTCTCCCTTGCTTCTTTCCCAATGAAGGCTTCTTCCTGCTGTGTTCTCTTTTTCCTAGCATTTTTTGTGTTCTGTAATGTGAAATGCATATATTCAAATTGCAAGACTTCAAGGTTGGGTAAAGCACATCAGTTCTTTGCTTCTTGTCCTTGGAAGAAAATCTACTGTTTTCAGTCATAAAAGTTAACTTGGGAATAAATGAAAAATTAATAACTCCATATAACTACGGCATTTTAATGTAAGCATATATTTCCTGTTTTATAAAAAATATTATTTTGAACACTGCTTCTGGGATAGGCTACAATTTTGCTTCTTTGTGTTCTTTCTCTTCATCTCTTCTCTCTTTCTAATAGCTTCTCCCTTAAATTACCTCACATTTTTCATAGGATTCTAGAAATGAGTACTGGACTCTTCTAGAATGGAGGGTATTTTTTTTTCTTCCTGTTCTTTTTTCTTCCTTCTTCCCTTTGTCAGGTTTGGTGTTGCCACTGGAAAAAAAAATGATTACCATTAGAATGATTTTATGGAAGAGATACATCAATTAAGTCTCCCTTCTCCCTAAGAGGCATTCTAATGCAATACAAAGTCTAAGTTCAAATTCAGGCTCTATTGCTTAATAGCTCTATAACTATGGGCAAATTAAAACCTCTCTGGACCTCTATTTCCACACCTGTTAAAAGGATATGATTTTCCTAGATCATCTTTGAGGACCCTTCCAGCTTTCAATATATCAGTCTAAAAATTAGCCTCAGAGTGATTCTTCCTCTTATTGATCAGGGTACTTGTTTTGTATTTCTGTTGGTGGTAGTGATGATGATGATCCTGATGATATATGTATTAACATTAGCTAATTAGACTATATGAGAAGTAATTTAAAAATTATTAAATGATTTATCAATTTCTTTCTAAATATACACTGGAAAGTAGTAAAAAAAAATCATATAAGCAGTCAGTAAATGAGCGCTTATTAACTGTTCACTCTATACCAGGCACAGGGAAAATTGCTGAGCATTATGCTAGGTAAATATTTTATCTAACAACATCATCGAGTCCAACAACGACAAAAACTTACCAGAATATGTTTAATTGAGGAAAATGGGCAGGTTTATTTTAAGCTTGCTCTCAGTTCTATTCTTCTTTATTTACCATTCATTTTGCTTTCTGTTTCAAATACTTGAGTCCAATGTCATTGTTACAGGAATCTGAAGACCTTCCCTGCCCCTAGGCCCTTAGATAGGCTCAAGTGGCTCTGAGAACCTTCCCTGATTTGAAAGTATACTCTCCCCCCTAATAGGCTGAATGTGGTCATATGGAGCCTGTGGCGGGAGGCTTAATCTTCAGGAATGCCCACACCTTATTACTTTGTGATTGGGCAGTGGGTCAAGAGGGCTGTGACATTCTCTGAGCCAGGAGAAGGCTATATATATGCCCTGATGTGAGATTTTGCTTTGGGGCTTACTTTGAGAAGAATTGTGTGATTTGGTCAAACGAGACTCTGGGAAGCCGTTGAGCCCCCTGGCTTTGAAAAACCCAGATGTTAGTGCTTCCCTCTCTGGTAACTGAATAGGTATGGATGTAATGGTCAGATGGTTCGAAGCCTGTCTGCTGATCTGTTTCTTTGTCTGCTTGTAATTTGTGTTTGTAACTGGTGTTTGTATTCTCTGAAATTCAGGCTGCTGACTTTTTCCCCTGAACTAGGTAAATGATATGTGTTTGATTGATTAAAGTTAAGATTGTTAACCAATTTTGAGTTGCTTTCCTTTAGAAAAGCAGATCTAAGAACCTGTGCTGGCAGCCACCCTGGGTATGCTAGGGTGCTTGCTCATACAGTCATTCACACACTTTGTTCTTCGTGCTCCACCTAAGTCACCACTCCCACCTTACCCTAACTACCCTGCAAAATTCTTGATCAAACTATTCTTTGGTAGTATGGTACCTATGCACAGTAAGGTAGTCTTACCCCAAGTACTCAAGCTCTTGACTCAACCTTGCATTTGGTTTTATTTTTAACTTTGAGTTTTCTATTAAAGTCTTAATGTAATGTCCACCTCTCACATTTTCCCACTGCTTCTCACCTTTGTGCCTTGTGTCTGCTACTCTTCAGGAACTCCTTATTTGTTGGATTGATTTGACCAATGAAGGTTGAGGGAAAGAGCAATACTCTACTCCCAGCAAACAAAACAAAAACCACATTGACCATTTCTTGTCTAAATGACATCACATCCAGTTGCAGAAACCAAACCTATCTTACTTATCTATGTGTGTTTCTATCTATGTATCTATCTAATATCTTTTATATGTATATTTTCTAATCAATATTATTTAAAACAACCCAAATTAAAAATATATTTTACATATTATATGAATTATGATATTTACATAACATTAGAAATAATTATTTTCTAACAAAATAAATGTTACAAAATATGATTTTATTATGTATAAATTATGTCTATATATCAATAAAAGACCATCAAATCCCAGTGAGTCTCTATAAAGATGCTCAAGATTTGACATGTAGCTTCTAGAACTTGTCACGTCTCCAGTAGTTGTCCTGACCTAATCAGTGTTGCAATTTGACGATGCTTGTAGTTTGAAGCTTCAGATAATGTACAATAAATTACTTTCCTATTTTTTTGAGTGTTGTTATTTTAAACTTCTGGATATTGAGTTTATTTGAAGATCATTTCACTTGATGTAAAAAGGGTATGCCTAAGGGAGGCTAGAAATAACATGATGTCAGGACCAGTATAAATTTCATGGTCTGATGAGTATTTATATGGGAGAAATGATTCTCAGAATCCATACTTAAGGCAAAATATAAATAGAAGTGGGCAAACTCTTCTTTGGTCTGACTTCCTTAAGTTTCTAGAGGTTATGATCATTATGGTTTCTGCTCCAGATAACAATTTCTCTACTGATGTACTGTTGTGGCTTTCCAATTGAAAGAAGAGATTCTGAAGTTTAAAAATAAAGAACAAAGAGCTTTGAAAAAGAATATGAGCTAAAACAAATGTATCAAAGAGCAATAAAAAACAAGGCATCATTTTGAAGTAGAAATCTATTACCTCTTTCTTTTTCTGAGGTGGATTTTTTTTTTTAGCATAAGCATAGAACTTTACAGTATTCCCTATTACATTTCATCTTTGATTTGTTCCAGTCTTCTAGCCTGTCTAGTCCTTTGGGAATCTTTATTCCTCCTAATTTTGCATCACTTACAATTTAAGTAAAAAGTAGGAAATTACAAAAATAATTTAGGAACTAATGAGTCTTTTTTTCTTACTCATTATATGTCTTCTTATTTCTTTCATTTTTTTAGTCTTTTCTCCCTCATTTTTTACTTTTTCTTGCAAATACCTCCTCCCTATGATTCTTTGTCTCATTCCCCCCAATTTCTACTTTTTCTTTGTTTTTTCTCTTCTTCAACTCTGGATTTATCTCTTCCCTTTTTCTTCCTTTTCTTTCTTCCATGAAATTTCCATAATATGAAATAAAATATAATTAAAATATGTCATATTCATATTACAGCATTCTTTAGTACATAGTCTTAATTTTAAAACCACATTAGTTTAAAATGTTTACATAACTGTCCCTTTTTATATAAATCTAAATTAAATTATTCCTATAAGGCCTTGGTTGATTTCATTTTTAGTCTTCCAGTCTTCCAGAGCAGAGAAAGAAAAGGATTATTCACCTCTGATATGAAAAATGTATTTTATTAACTAAATATATATCTATTGACCTGAATATAGATAGATACGTGCACATGCTTACCTACTAGATACCTAGGTATGGAAGATAGTTTTGGGGAGGTTTGGGGAATATTATCAGGACTAAAAAATCTTTCTTTTGACTTCAATTCCAGTAGATGTTCATTCATTATCCTATAGCAAACAAATCTCTTATAAAAGTTGGCTGATGATTTTTTGAGTGTGTTCAGGAATGTATGATTATTTCATTTCAGATAGCAAGAATAGAATAGAATGTGATAGAATGGACATACCCAAAGAGTAGTTATTAGTGTTTCAATGTCAACTTTGAATGGTATCTTAAGTGGAGTGCCCTGAATATCTGTATTTAACCATATGCTTTTCAACAGTTTATCAGTGACTTGGTTGAAGTCTTAGATGATGTATTTGCCAAATTTATAAGTAATGCACAATTAAGAGCAATAAACATCCCCAAAGGACTAGACAGATGAGAATACTAGAACAAATCAAAGATGAAATGTAAAAAGGAATAATGTAAAGTTCTATGCTTAGGTTAAAAAAAAAACTCTACCTCACAATTACAAAGTGGTTAAAGATGTCTAGTTCAAAATTAATGTGAAAAACATTTGTGAGTTTTAGTGGAATATAAGCTCAATGTTTATCAGCAGGTTTTCATGAAACACAAACAAAACAAATGAAAACAAACCTAATTCATTCTCAGGCTTTCTTAAGAGAGGCATGGTGTTCAGGTTTAGGAAAATAATAGTGATGATAAACTATTGAGCATCCATTGAAAGGCACTTAGAGTAGAGAATGGCCTTAGGATCATGCAGCATGAGGAATGTCTGAATGAAGTGGACAGAAATAAAGTATCTATTAAGTACTTATTGTTTTGCAAGCAATGTGCTAAATATGAGAAATGCATTACAGAAAAGTAAGATAGTCTCTGCTCTCAAAGAACTGGTATTCTGTTAGATTGTACAGTCCATTTGGTCTTGAATAATTTTATATATTTGTAGTAAGAAGCAAGCCTAATACTTAGCACAGTTTAGGCTTCTAATCAATGTGTATTGATTGATTCCAGCTGTGTGAGATAAAACATATAGGAATATATAAATTCAAAAGATAGAAAAGATTGGTGGTTTTTAGGGTATATTGACAGGTAAAGTGGAAATGTGCAGAAATGCATCTGGTGCATGGTGGATGGGCATGGTGGATGGGCAGATGATAAGTCCTAGTAGCTCTTTGTGCCCAGTTTCAGGGATGATGATAAAGTTTGGCGGTTCTACACTTTAATGGAGCCATTATAGTGACTAAGGAACTATTAGTGACTAAGAGGTGTGAGCAGCCATGCCCCTCAACAAATGGAAAGTTGAAATCCTGGTAAGATTTGGATGGGAAGGAGTCAGACTGGGATTGGCCTGAGGTCATTGTAGGAAGGAGTCCCATAGCGTTAGCTCCATTATTTGTCAGCCCAAGTAATGGGCATTGCCCTTGGAACTATTGGGTGCCAATTCACTTGAAGTCTTCAAGCAAAGGCTGCACTCTTCACTTTTGGAGTATGTTGTAGATGAGATTCTTGTCCAAGTTTAAGTTGAACTATATAGTCGTTGGCTCTTTTCCAACTTTAAAGTTCCTTGATTCTATGTTTCTAATAGAGATCAATAAACAGCCATGGCCAAGCACCAAAGCAAACATTTTCTTTAGTTTAGCTGCTTGGGTAACACTATTGAAGGAAAGGTCTCACTTTCTAGTCTTATTTCATATCAAGTTACAAAATACTATTACAGAACAGCATCTATCTAGAACTGTCTAATATGTGTCCTCATCCCTCCCTACTATTTAAGTGATTCAGATATTTCTGATAAAATTATCTGAGATCTGTCAATCTAATACCTTTTATATTAGGATAGGAATAGGAATTGAATCTGTTATTTCACTGTCAGGAAATTTCGAGTGAAACTTCCTCTACCAATGCAGGTTTGAAACTTCTCTGCAACTTATAGTCTTAGAGAGTTGCCTAGAACTAGTTAGTGAGATGATAGATAGATAGATAGATAGATAGCTGCCTTTCAAACTCAAAGAGGACCAAGGTGTTATGGGGATCTGAAGATCTTCCCTGACCCTAGGCCCTATCTCATCTTCTGGATACTAAAAGTCATTTTCTCCAATTCCTGGAATGCCCACAGGTAAGCACAATGCATCTGATTCCATCTGTTCTTGGCTCCTAATGCAGATACTGCAGTCAGATTATCCAGGGATATGGCTAAGATATTAATGGAAAGGAGATCCATCATCCTCTTTATCCTTCAATGTTTGCACAGTCCTCCTCCAGTCAGGGGTGTGATGGGAACAAACCTGAGAGTTATAAAGCCAAGCATAAGCAGCTTTCCAGAGGACTTCTGCCATGAACAGCTTCAAGGTTCTGATTACATAGTATAGAGAACTCTCTATTTATTCAGTAATAAACTAAGACAAAACATTGACAGAAACCAAAGTACAGCATTCACAATGTTATGACATAACAAGTTTTCACTAAAGTGGCCACATAATTTTCACCAAAGTGGCCACGTAGTTTTAAACAAAGAATAAACATTTAATAAGTCCTTAACTCAGTCATCCTTAAGAAGCAAGCCTCCTTAAGGATACAAAGTACAAAGGTCAAAGTTATCCACCCCTAGGTCACAGTAAATCATAATCTTCTCAGTCAGCATTAAGTACCCAAGAAGAGGTCTTTTCATCTTGACTTGAGGCTGGCTTTCAGATTCCATGGTTCCCCTTCCATGGGTCCAGCTCCTACCTGAATCTACCCAAATGTCACCTGGGTTCAAAGGTAAGCAACTCTCAGCTCCTCATCTAGTTCCTTGTCCAGTTCCATATTGAAGTTGACAGGTTCCAGTCCACCTAAGTCCTTCAGAGTTTCTGTTCCTGGGAAGACAAAGCTTAACAGAGCCATGATAACATTAATGCACATTGCTGGCACCATCAACAATTCGCTATCTGCCTGTGAAATCAACACAGACCCACAAACAAGGTCCAAGTCGTCAATACAAATCATCAACGTAGAAATCAACACAGACCCACAAACAAGGTCTGCGGGGTCAACACACATCATCTATAAAGTTCCAGGACCTCCAACCCTGCCCTCCTCCAGGACTTCTGTAAACAGATAACCAGAAAATCCTCTTTCAGGGCTTCTAGTGAGGTACATTGGTTTCTGCACAAAGTATCACAAACAAACATCAACACAAACAGAACAGAGAAACATAGAGTGCTAGGATATCACAAGTTTTCTCCTTCCCCACTCTGCCACCACAAGAGTTCTCTTCTAAGTTCTGTTCTCATTTCAGTTCAAGCTTTTCCTTATATATGGTTGTTAGCTCCTCGTCTTCCTGTTGCATCAGAAGCAAGGGTTCACAAGTTGTGGGGTTCACAAGTTCTGTTTCTTAACAAAGACTAGGTGCTTAGTACTTCTTTGCTTGCTATTACAACAGGTCAAACTTGGACTTTTTCTTCCCTTCTCCTCTTTATCCAACCCAGAGGTTACTTCTAAGGAATCCTCTGAAAAGCTGAATTTACTCCAATTTCTTGCATAACTCTTTTCAACCAGCTTAAAAGTTTGTAGATGATGCCTAAGAAATGCAACAAATTGATCTTTTTTTTTGTACCAGAGAAATATTACCAGCTTTCCCAGTAATATCAAGAGTAAAGCAAGGATATCCATTTTCTAAACTATTGTTTGATGTAATAAATCAACCAACTGATCATTCAACAAGATTTATTAAGCACTTTCTATAGGAGGCATGTAATATATCAACTGTAAATGCTAGACGGGTCAGCTTTGGGAAAAAAGGAAAAAGAAATTGAGACAATAAGAACAGTAAAAGGGAAGGCAACATGCTTCTATTTGCAAATGATATGATGAAATACTTAGAAAATATGAGAGATTCAGGGAAAAATATTTGAGATAATTAATAGCTCTAGTGAAGCAGCAGGGTATAAAATAAATACCCCCATAACATCAGCCTTTCTGTATAATATTATCAAAATTCAGCAGCAGGGAGAAAGAAACTATGTTACAAAAGTACAAATTACAATAAACTGTATAAATAAATATCATTTAAGCCACTGAGACATACTAATGGCATGTATAAATATAATATAAAATATAATTTAAAACCCTCTTTAAAAAATAAAGAAATATTTAAGTTTTTTTGTTGTTCAAGTTTGGGCCATAGCAAGATAGCAAAAATGATTTAGTGTTATATCAGTCAAATTACCAAGAGATTACTTTTTAGGTTTATATGAAAGAATGATAAAAATTTATTTTAAAAAAAGAGATTAGGGATCTCAATAGAAATAATGAACAAAAAAGTTAGGAAGAAAAGGGAAATAGTATTATCAGATTGATGCAGTACTGCTTGAAAAATAGAAAAGTTGATCAATGATTAAATTAGATAAGTCATCTCAGAAGCAATTGGACATAAGTCAGTAATCCACACACCAAATAACACAAATTACTCAGGGAAAGGTGCCTCCTTCTGTAAGAATTACCGGGAAACTTAGAAAATAAATGGGCAGAAATGAAGTTCAAGCCAGAACTTTTTTCCATACATAATCTTTAAGTTCCAAATATATGTGACCTAAATATGAGGTCACATTATAAAATAAATAAATACACACATGCCTGAGAAAGAACATATTTTTTGTATCTACAGGTTTTTTAGGAGGAAGGAATTCAAAACCAGACAGAGAGGAGAGGAAGTTAACAAAGAAAAAACAGATAACTTTAGTCATAGTATTTTTTTGTTCAAGAACAGATTATAGTGATAAGAGAAATGATTGAATTTAAAAAATGGGGTCAAATACCATTGTTTTAAGTTCTGGTACACAAGATATATAGAAAGTTCAAACAAATATGTAAGAGCAAAGACCATTCTCCAGTGCATATATATGGTCAAAATGTTTGAAAAAAAGAAAATGTATTAAACAGAATTAGAAATGATCAACAACCATACAAAAACATGCTCTAAATTGTTACTAATAGGAGACATGCAAATAGAAATCACTCTAAATTTTCTCTTCACATTTAGCTGACTTGAAAAAAAACTGATAAATGTTTGTAACAATCTGTGTTGGAGATAGTGTAGGAAATGTGTATAATGATAAACTAATAAGCTAATGATGAATTTGTCTAAGCCTTAAAATAATTGGGGAATATTCGAGGAAACTGATTAAAATTTTTTCTAGTGATGCCATTTTGGGGGCATATTCTTAAAGAGAAAAATAACATAGGGAAATATTACAAATATATCAAATATATTTATAATAAAACTTTTGTAGAAATAAATGATTGCCCCTAAATTGGATAATGATTGAGAAAAATGCATCAGATTAATGTTATATTATCTATTAAAATATAGTGAAGGTGAGGAATTCAGAGAAACAGCCTATGTGAACTGAAGTCAGAGTGAAATAAGCAGAAGCAGGAGAATACCACAGCAATATAAAAAGTCCTTGAAAGACATCAAAACTGATGACATAACTAATTTTGATTTCAGAAGACTGATGATAAAACATCTCAGTATAGAGGTGGAAACTATACTGTCAGATAGTCTTAATGTGTAAGTTCCTTTTGCTTAATGGTCTTTGTCTTTATAAGGAAGTGTTCTATAGTATCTGCGCATTTAAGAAAGTGAGTGATATATATGTGTATATATATATATATATATACATACATATATATGTACATATATACACATACACACATATTACATATATATCATATATCATATCACTTATATATATATGTGTATATATATATATTTGGTTAGTTTAACCAAATATTTTTTATTCATTCAATATTTTTTTTTCTTGTCACCTAATATGAACAATGCTAGATGTGATGTCCAACAAAGATGGGTGGGACTTATGAAACTTACAATCTAATGGAGGACAAAACCATGCAAACTTTTTTTTCTTTTTGATCCATGATTCTGTCAGTGTGCAGACTTCTGGTACGAAATCTAGCTCAAGCAATACATATTGCCAGCTTATTTGTGACTTTCATTCTTAGAAATTTACCTATGTCACAAAGAGGTTAATCATCTTGCCCATGGTTCTGTAGCTAGTGTATGTCAGAAACATAACTGGAACCTAGATCTTTCCAAATATAAAATAATCCCTCTCTAAATTAACTTCTGCTATATCTCATTGACAAAAAATAATATTAAGAAAAATAGATCATATGAATAAAAAATCATGAACAAAGTATTTTGGGGACTTTTTTGCATTAGGAAGTATTGTAAATGGATTCTTAACTCATTTATAAAGATAAACTATATTTTCTTAATGTGACTTTGAAAAAACACAGGACTTGAAGTCAAAATAACTTGTTTTAATTTTTCCTTAGACACTTACTTGTTGTGTGTCTTTGGACAAGTCATTTAACCTCAAAGCTTAAGTTTTCTTATCTGAAAATGGGGATAACAACAGCTATTTTACAGGACTTTCTGAGGAGGAAATGAGTTGACAAAGTGCTTTACAAACCTTAAAGTGCTATGTGCAAAGAATTTGAATTGTATCTTTATAAGACACACTCAGGAAGATAGGTTTTCGCCTTCATAGTAACATCTAAAAATAGCTAAACCATTGAAAAATATTATTACATAAAATCATGATTTCACTCACAGACATTTAAGAACTCTATAACTAGTTTCTAAATCTAAGGTTTTATTAATAACCATGCCCTAAATCTCACAACCCCTACGGATGAGGAATTGTCTAGTTATCAAATATATATTTGAATTCTGTTTTCTAAATTGTATTACTGTTACCTAATCTGAAAAGGCATCTTACTAACATTATCATCTCCTCTTTTTTGGATACTACTCATGTGAGTACAGAATACTACTTTTTTTCTATTTTGTTCAAAAGGCTGTTTTGGGACAATCAGAAATGTTTTAAATGCCTAGCGGAGGACAAGGAGAGTAGAGAGGAGCCTCAAGATCATGCCTTATGAAGAATGATAGAAGGAACTAAACCTTTTTAGTTTAGAGAACAAAGACGTGTGAAGAAATATAATAGTCAATTTCAAATATATGAAGGGCTGTCATGAAGAAGAAGGATTGGGCTTGATCTGTTTGGCCCAGAAGGCAAAATTAGGGAGAATGTGTAAAAATAGCAAAGAGATAAATTTAAGCTTTATGTGAGTTAAAAATTTCCTAACAACAAAAGATATCCAGATGTTCAAGATGCTCCCTCAGGAAGAAATGGTCTACACCTCAAAGAAGCAAGTCTAAGAACATTTCTCAGTGGATGCTACAGAGGTGATTCCTTATTCTTGTTCAGGCATGGGTTGGAAGTCCCTTTCAAGTCTGTGATTCTGAATATTAAAAACATGGATGAAATGCAGCTCAGGAAAAAAATTACTTAGATAAACATGATATGTATTAGGTGGCTAGAACAGAGATGTTATTTTAAGTTGACAGACTAATAGCCATTGACTTTTATGAAATAATCATAAATATGTACAACAATGCACCATTAAATTGACAGATATTTTCCACGACGTGGTTTAAGACAATGAATGAAAAAGGTCACCCCTTAATGATGTATTCCATTGGGACTGAAATTTTTGTGTGTGGTATGTGATCATATGGGCTTAAGGAACAAGCATTGGTATTTCTATAATCCCTTGGATATATGTTTTGAGGCATCTTTCTCCCTATAATAGTGATGGATTTGCCACAATCTTATTTCTCTCCATCCCACTTATAAAGTAATATAGCTGCCTGGGGTTAGCTGCAATTGGCCGATAGATAGATCAAAACCACAAACTGGTCTTCTGAGGAAGATAATTGCGCCATTGAAGTGTTGATAGGGACTACTGATTATGCATTCTGGTGAATATCTGAACAGAAACCCCATCTACAATAGTAGCGGTAATCTTGTCTCTGTCTCTGGAGCTCTAGGATAGATAATTTATTCCCTTCCAATTAAACCCATGAAACTTTTAGATAATTCTATTTCTTTAAAAATAGTTGGGTGTGTATTTCTTTTTCCCTTAAGGAGACAAAAGTATCCTCTTTTTAAAAGCTCCTGAGCCCTTTCAACAAATATTTGTATAGTGTGGCTTTGTGTTTCCCCACTATCTTGACTGTCCTTCAATGGGCTTCCTGATTTGTAAATACCCTATGCATAATATGGTACCCAGAACTAAATACACATGGCTGATATGCTGAAATTGTACTCTATTCCAAATTCCAGCTCTCATTTGCATCAATTATACATCCACAGCTTTATAAACACATTCACCTCAACAATTTATGTTCCTTCCATATTAAATGTCATTTTATTTGATCTGACTTATTCTATTTTGTAAAAATATTTTTATAGCTTGAATCGGTCAGTCAGTGTCTTAGCTGTCCCTCTCAATTTTATGTCATCCACAAACTAAATAAGTTATCTATGCTTTTATCTAAGTCATTAACAAAAATATTGAACAGTACTACAGGCCATTACCTGCATATTCTTTCTATATTGAGAACAATAATTCATTAGTCATCACTTTTTGACACATCATTTGATCTTTCCAAATTCCCCTACATATGTAAGCATCTAGGCTATATTTCTCAGAGTCTCTCTAATGCATTGCCAGAATTATTGTATGCTGTGTCAATGACTTTCCTATTTAGTGACCCTGTAGTGTTGTACTTACTTCAAAGAGCGGTTATAAGACTTAAATATGATGCTTATAATTAAAAAAAATGATGAACAACATATCTCTATATACAATCTATATTAATGTATATTAATATAATATATGATATATATGATAACATAATATATAATATAAAACATATATTGATATTTTATACACATCACAGAGACAGCATTTCAAGATGTGTTGAGCACTGAGCATGTTACATATTGTATCATTTAATCCCCACAGCTTTCTAAAATAGTTGTTATTAATATCTCCATTTTATAGATGAGGAAATTGAGACAGTGAGGTTAAATGATTTGCATAGGTTCACACAACTGGTAAGTGTTTTAGGCAGGATTTAAAATCAGATTTTCATGACTCTAGGTGCAGGGCTCTATTTCTTTATCTGTTGCAACACCTAGTTATCTGAGATTCCACACATATGTAGAGAGCATTTTGGAAAACTAAACATGCTATAAAAATGACAGTTTTAATAATAATTAGTAATCCCTAACCATGCTTGCCTCAGTTCCTCATCTGTAAAATGAAATGGAGAAGGAAACAATAGTATCCTTGCCAAGAAAACACCAAATGGGGTCATGATATGTTGAACATGACTGAAAAATGAGTAAACAACAACAACAAAAAATGAATTGAGTTTATTCTGTCAAATTTATCTTTTTTTTGGGGGGGGGGAGGCAGCTAGGTGGCACACTGAATAGAGCACTGGCCCTGGAGTCAGAATGACCTTCGTTAAAATCCTACCTTAGACACTTGACACATTCTGCTAGCTATGTGACCTTAGGCAAGTCACTTAACCCCAATTTCCTTTCCTTCATCCCTCAAAAAAAAAAAAAACACCAAACTTCTCTTTGAAGAACATATGCTGATTCACAGTCATCAGTACTTCTCATTTTAAGTGCTGAGATGTCATCCATTTAAAACTTCACTCTAAAGTATTAAAGTGTGCTCTAAAAAATCCGTCACATTCCTTTTGCTGAAATTTGGGACAATATTATTGGTCTGGCATCATCTATAACATATTCTATCATTTTTCAAAGATTGCCAACAGTGGCCGAGCACAATCACATCCAGAAGTCCTTTTGCTAAATCAGAACGTAGTGTATTGGATGGAGTATGATGACTTGAACTCATTGAGGTATTTTTTTATGATCCCCGACTACTTATTTATAACCAATTTCATTTTGCTCTTAACAATTCTATCCTCTCCTTCCTAATATGTATGACATATTTTCATACTACAAATAACAAAAGCACAATGAGAGATCTGACTTCATGATTTTGACAATGATCATTATCCCAACTACCTTGTTTAATGATGTTATTTCTTCTTTGGTCTTTCTCCCACTCACAACATAGCTAAAATTATCTCAAGTTTTGAACTACTTCCTTTGTAAAATTTTAGGACATAGGATCCTCCCTAGTCTTCTTTCAAACACTTTAAAATATATTATACCCAAAGCTATGTGTCTGTCATATTATCCTCTTGTTGAGTTGTTTTTTTGGATTTTTAATTGACAAAAATTAAATTATTTGTACACGCATATATATATATATGCTGAATGTTAAATTTGTGTATCATAGAGATACACAGTTGTGGATATATCTCTGCATATATACATGTAGTCTATATGTTCATCTATACATATAAGTATATATGTTCTCTCTATGTGTCTATATAGAGAGAGAGGAAAGAGGAGAGAGAAAGAAAGAAAGAGAGAGAGAGGCAGAAAGAGAGAGAGAGAGAGAGAGAGAGAGAGAGAGAGAGAGAATAGGTATTACAAAAGTCTTAGTGCAAATTAAGTTTTAAGACTTCTAGGAATAGTATGCGTATATATTTATATATGCATATGTTCATGTATACATGCACACATATTTATATATATATATATGGGCATGTGTGTGTCTCTGCATGTTTTAAGTATACTATCAGTACTTTGTCTGAAATTAACCATGATATTGTGTTTATGGGTTTTTTTAAATTGATTCTGTTATGTTTTCATAAAGCAAATATTCAATGACATTCATCCTCTACAAATAAATCCACTCCAGAAAAACCAGGCTATGAATTCCTCTTAACAACTTATTTAACATATGGAGATTCTGTATACTTTGTTTTGTTTCTTTTCCTGCCATCTGACAAAAATAAGTAAATTAATTCCACACTTAGTTGAGTAAATGTATTCATCATTACCTAGCTATATTCACCACCTCCCTCCCACTCTTTTTAATTCCCAAAGAGCACAATTATCTGACTTGAATTGTAAAGTCCATGAGAAGCATGAAGTACACTTTCATTACTTCTATTGATCTATTACTCAGTTAATTGTTATTAATTTGCACGTAATTTTTGATGAATTTCAGTTCAAAGGGATAAAATTATGTTGTTTTGTGACTCTTAAAAGTCTCAAAAATGCTATCCTGGCCTAAAGGGATAATACTGAAGAAAAATGTATAAAGGACAACTATTTGTGTGTGTATGTATACATATACATATGTATATATATGTATATGTATATGAAGTTTTTAATGCTATGTTCATATATGATTGAAAGGTATTTCTAATATAATAATTTGAGAACTTGTGTATGATGAAGATATTTGGAAAAAAGGTAATTACATGAGATATTAGGAAAATTGAAATGTACAAAATAATGGTTATTTTTTTAACTAAACTCATAATTTCTATGGGTCTCTCACATACCATACCAAATCAGTTAGAGCAAAGGGGGGGAAAAAGTCTAATTTTAAATGTGTCATTTGATTTTGAATTGACCCATTAGAAATAACAGAAAATAACAACAAGGCTGATGTTTCATTTATGTGCATGATATTTGTCTAAGCCCAAATAGATTGTATTGTCTCTTACCTGGTTATTTTAAAATTCTTTTCATTTCTTGGTTGATCTATTCTTCATTTTTTTTTTGTCTGCTTGCTCTCACTGTCTCATTTTCCAGGGCCAAATCATAAAGGGTGGAGACTTGAACAGAACGAGAAGAGGGGTACAGGATTGTGAATGGAGATTAATAGGAGAAAGGGGTTGGGCACCAGAAACCTTTTCATGAGTCAGTGATTTGGGAGCCATTATGTGATAGAACTGGTTTAGTAAATTAAATTCTTTTTATATTGGGTTCAGATCTTGAAATTGTTTTACTCTAGTTAGTTGTGTATTCAACTTTTTTTTTCAGTTTAAATATGGCAGTAGTAATTTAAACTTCTTTTCTCCAAATTTCAACTAGTGATGGTCTTCTTTAATCTGCTAATAAACTTTTTTTGAACTTACCATTTGCAAGCACAGATAAGTTTGGGAGATATAAAAGAAAAGTGAAACTACGCTGCCCTCAAGGAGGCAGACAACATACATACATAATACTACATATAAAATAAATACAAGATACTTTCAGGAGAGTATAACAGTAAGTACTCTAGTATACCCAGGATGACTGCTAGCATAGGTTCTTTGATCTGCTTTTCTAAAGGAAAACAACTCAAAAAGAGTTAACAGTCTTACTTTAATAATACATACATAATATATATTTATATATATATATGTGTGTATATATATATACATATATATATGTATATGTATATTCTCTGAAGTTCTGGGTGACATATAAATATATATATATATATATATATATGTATATATATGTCACCCAGAACTTCAGAGAATACAAACAGAAATTGCAAGCAGAGAAAAAATATAGACAGAGAAAGTAACAGAATTCAATAGACCAACAGACAGAGCTTCTAGCTGCCTGACCATTATATGTACCCATAGTTAGTTACCAGAGAGAGAAGCACCAACATCTGGGTTTTCAAAGCCATGGGACTCAATAGCTAACCAGAGTCTCATCTGGCCAAATCACACAAGTCTTCCATAAGTAAGCCCCAAAGCAAAACCTCACCCTGAGGGGTGTGTGTGTGTGTGTGTGTGTGTGTGTGTGTGTGTGTGTGTGTGTGTATGTATGTATATATATATATATATATATGTATGTATATATACATAATATGATATATATGATATACACATATATGATTATATATATGATATACATATACATACATATATGTGTGTGTACATATATATAAAATATATATATATATATATATATATATATATATATATATATATGTATATATCCTTCTCCAGGGTCAGAGGATGTCACAACCTTTGTGATCCACTGCATAATTACAAAGTCACAAAAGGTGTGGGCCTTCCTGAAAAAGAGGCCTCCTCTAAGCAGGCTTCTCCTGTTGGGCTCCTAGTGAGGTCCATTAAGGGTCAAGGAAGATCTTCAAATTCCCTATGCCTATTAAGGGGCAGAGAAGATCTTCAAATTCCCTTACCATCTCTATAAGAGAGATTACCAAAACACTGGGAGAACAGGAAAAGCTCACGCTGAAAGTGGAGCTTAAGTTAAATTTTGAAGGCAATCTTACCATTGCATGTGAAAGGGAATATGGTCCTGAACTAGTGTAGGGGGTAGTTCTGCAAGTAGAGAGAAGGGGACATGTGAGAAAGATGTTGTTGAAATTATAAATGACAAGATTTGTCAAAGGATTGCATAAATAGAGTTAGTGAGAGTGAAGATTCAAGGATGACACTAAGATTATGGAACTAAGAAAAGGAGAGTGCCCTGGATAGTAGTAGGGCAAATGGTTTAGCAAGTGAATTAATGGAAAGATCACTTCATTGAAAGACAGAAAACCTGAATCTTTTTGTTTTCTGCTAATCTATTGTGTAGTTTCAATTAAGTCACATTGCCTCACCCAGCTGTAGTTTTAAGGGGATTTTACTAAATGATTACGAAGGTTCTTTTTAATAATCTGTTTTATAGAAACACATTCTCTTCTACAAATCTTCTTTGACAAACATTTCTTTAGGGTCTGCAGTAGAAGTATATGATCATCTGCAAATTTAATAGTTATGGGTGCTAAAAGTATTCTGGTTTTTTTTAAGTTTATTTGTTTTTAGTTTTCAACATTCACTTCCATAAGTTTTACATTTTCTCCCTCCTCCTCCCATCCCCCCACCCCAAGATGTCATGCAATTGATATAGGCTTTACATATACATTCCTATTAAACATATTTTCACATTAGTCATGTTTTATAGCAGAATTAGAAGGAATGGGAGGAATCATTGGAAAGGAAAAAAGAAAACAAACAAAAAAAAGAAAGTAGTCTACTTCACTCTGCATTCAGACTCCATATTTCTTTCTCTGGATGTTTATGGCATTTTTCATCATGAGTCCTTTGGAACTGTTTTAGTTCCTTGCATTGCTGAGAAGGGCTGAGTCTATCAAAGTCAGTCATTGCACACTTTGACTGTTACTGTGTACGCTGTTTTCTTAGTTCAGCTCACTTCACTCAGCATCAGTTCATATAAGTCTTTCTAGGTTTCTCTGAAGTTTGCTTGTTCATCATTTTTTATAACACAATATTATTCTATTACATTCAGATACTTCTACTTGTTTAGTCATTCCACAATTGATGGGCATCCCCTTAATTTTCAGTTCTTGGCCACTATGAAAAGAGGTGCTATAAATATTTTTGTATGTTTGGGTCCTTTCCCCATTTTTATGATCTCTTTGGGAAACAGCCCTAGAAATGGTACTGATGGGTCAAAGGGCATGCCCATTTGTATATCTCTTTGGGCATAGTTCCAAATTGTTATACAGAATGGTTGGGTCCGCTCACAAGTCTATCAACAATAAATTAGTGTTCCAACTTTCCCACATCTTCTCGAGCATTTATTTTCCAGTTTTGTCGTGTTAGCCAATCTGCTAGGTGTGATGTGGTAGCTCAGAGTTGTTCTGATTTCCATCTCTCTAATCAATAATGATTTAGAGCAGTTTTTCATATGACTACAGACCCTCTGCTTGTATTTTTATGGAACTAAATTATTCACCAATCATTTATTGAACATTTAGTGTGTGCAATGTCTGCGTTTTATAAACTGCAATCTTTGAAAATATAGATTTGGTATTTTATTTTTTATTGATTAAAAAAGTTTTGTATGCAGTCTATGTCCCATTAATAGTTCAACAGAGAATAATCTGCATTCTGACAGTACTTCTAATGGTGCTGCACGAAGAACAGATAAACTCAGTACAAAAGTATAAGATGTCTAGTTCTTTGTTTCAAATTCCTAACATCTATATTGTGGTGTGAATTAATTTGCTCAAGCGAGTGTGATCTTAGTGGCAAAAAGCAGGACAATCTTGCTGGTTCCAGATATTTTTAGATCTGTCTATGGGGTTTAGTTTATAATTAAAGCAATTGCATTTCGTTGGTGTTTTTATCTTTCAGCATCATCTATCTGTATCTGACAGAAAGGTAATTTGTCTTTAATTGGAATGAAAAGCTGTGATTAACCTTTAATATATAACCTTAAGTATTTTTTACACTGTTCCCAAGGAGGAAGAAAATGCAGGAAATCAGGGCTAAATGGCTCTCACTTGGTCCTATTTGTAAAGTAGGCTGCTATCAAATTTGTAACACTGAGGAGACTTTCATTGCCTCCAACTCATGGTAAATCCTTTCCCTCTTTGTCGTAAAGGACTAGTTGCTTTGTTAAAAAAAAAAAAGCCCTTTTTCAGTTCCAACTGTTGGTTACTGTGTAAAGAATACTCATTGTTACCTGGTAGCTAGTTACCCTTATAAGTCATCCAAAGGTTGATATAAGAGCTGTGTGCCCTCAAAGACCCTGCTATATATTTTATTGAACAGACTATGAGAGAAATATGCCTCTTTGCCCTCTTTCCTTATGAATGCACACATAGAAATATATAAACAAAGAGGAATGCACATTTCCATGTGGAATTTGTAGTCTGAAGGGGGTGATATTATATCATCTCTATAACTAATACTAAAGATACCCAGAGAGGGAGAATTGACTACTCAGTTGGGTTAGGATTAGTGAAGATGGAAATTAGAAAGTGTTTCTGGAAAAGGTAGTCTTTGAGCTGTGCATTGAATGATAGGAAAGCAGATGATTTTGTTGATTCTAAACTTTTCCTTCAATATGATCTTCTGAAGTAACAACAACAACTATAGCACCACACAGCAATAATAATATTCCATATTTACATAGCTCTTTAAGGTTTATAAAGAGCTTTACAATGATCATCTTATTGGATCCTCCCAATAACTCTGGGTGGTAGGTGCTATTGTTACCCCATTTCACAGCCGGGGAAGCTGAGTCAGATAGAGGTTAAGCTAATCACTCAGGGTCACCCAACTAATAAGTGTTTGAGGATATATGTCTTCCTGACTCTGGGTCCAACACTATCTAGTTGTACCACCTAGGCATAGAGGAAATTTACATTTATTATAATATTTTATTAAGTCAGCATAACTCCAGCAAGAAGAGAGGATTTTAACCACAGGTTAAAGGATTCTTAGGGTGTGTCTAAACTTCAATTGGGAGAAATTACATTTTTATTTTTACTAACCTTTGGTTTCATTTGCAATCCTTCATATTTTATTTTATGAATTTAAAAACATTATTCTGAGGAGAAGGGAAGAAAATAAGCATTTATTAAGCACCTATTACATGCCAGTCCTTCTCCCACTGACATCATTAGACAATTCACCTCCTTTGAAGGGATAATAGAATGCAGTCTATCATTGTTTTCCAGAACAACATACTAAGCCATAAATCATTTAAATATTCATCCATAATTGATGCCATTCAACTAACTGGGACCACCCTGAACATCCTTTATTAATATCCTAGGACTAATCCATAATTTGCTTTCCAAGTATCCCTGTTAACAATCTCTAGATGAAGCTGTTCTTAAACTTTGTTTATATGTGACAGACCATTTTGGAAAATGAGTGAAACCTATGAAGTATCCATTTCAAAATAATGTTTTTAAATGCATAAAATAAAATATATAGATGTAAGGGTTTGCATAGTGCTATGTGTGATGTGTTTTGTCCAAGCCAATTGTATGTGTCCACATCAATCTATCTATATGTGGATTAGAGGGAATTAAGAAGAGATATCTCCAGAGTCATGCCGTCCTCCCACACCTTCATGGGAGATAAAGTCCTGCCAGGATGGAGAATAGAAGGTTGTGACCAGAATCCGGCCATTCTATTCTCTTCAAAAACAGCAGGCACCTGACTAGAATTATATCAGTGTGTTCCAAGCCAAGATCCTGATTACTCTCTTTTAATGGGAAAAGAGTACTCTGAAGCTATTTGGTCAAGGTTTGATTCCCTCCCCAACAAATGCCAAATCCATAATGAACACATGCGGTGAATAAAAAATAAACCCATTTATCCAAGTTGATAATAAAACAGAAATCAGAGCAAAAAATTCATAGGGGAATAAGAATCTAAAAATACCCAGCATAAAATGAACTCTCCCACTGAGAACAAGATATTTCAGCTCAACCAAGAGAGTCTCAGTTTCCACCTAACGGGAAATCCCATGAAATCTTTAGAATAGCAAATGGGGAATAAGGACATGGCAAGTGTGGGATCCTTTGTATGTTGGCTTCTTCCCATAGTCTTTTTCTCCATTTTCATAACTGAAGAGAGTCTGGAACTGTGTGTCTTCTCTCTCAAAGCCACAGAACAGAAGCCAGAATACCAGACTCTCTCTTCTTTCAAGCCCTCACAAACTCTACTTCTCATTCAGGTGGGGAGTAAAAAAATTACTGAGTAAAAAAAAAAAAATAGAGGTCTATGAAAATGACCTTTGAGTCATTGGATAAAGTTACAAAGATGAGTCACATGACATAGTTATTCAAATATTAGTCCATAGATCTCATGTTAAGAACCCTTGCTTTAGATGATGTTAGACTGTTAGACACTTAAAATCCAGTTCCATAACACATATCTTTGTTAGTAAGTTCAAAGAGTCTACTTTGTACAGGAAGAATATTATAAGGAAACTGAGGTTCAAATCCTCTCTAAGAATCTAACTAGCTGTGTGACTTGGACTCTCAGAGGAGCATTCAGTGTCCACATCTGCTAAATTAGGATAGCATACTTGCATTCTAGGCACATTGCAAGAAAAGTGCTTTGTGAAATTTAAAGTGTCTTAGAAATGTGAGCTAGTGCATGAATGCCCACCATCAGGGTACCACATTTGTGACAACAGTAACATCCAGGCATATGTCTAATATCCATGTTTTGTTTTGGTTTGTTTTTAACACTAGGTGCAATCCTAAAATATCTCTTTTAATTATGCCCCTCTACCCAAACAGCCACTGATATTTATCTAGCAAATGAAAGAAACTATTCTTAACATATAGGACCCACCTATCAGATTTTAATTTGTATTATAAAGCAGCAGTCAACAAAACTGCTTCATATTAGCTAAGGAATAGAGTAGTGGATCAATAGAATAGATTGGGTACAAAAGACTTAGTAATCAATGATTATAGTAATATACTGTTTGATAAGCCTAAAGACCCCAGTTTCTGGGATAAGAACTCACTATTTGACAAAAACTGCTGGGAAAATTGGAATATAGTATGGCAGAAACTGGGTGTAGACCATCTTCTAATGCCATACACCAAAGTCAAGTCTAAATGGGTGTACAATCTAGGTATAAAGGCTGATGTTGTAAAAAATCTGGGGAAGCAAGGGATACTTTACCTGTCAGATTTATGGAATAGGGAAGACTTTATGACCAAAGAAGAGTTGGAGAGCATTATAAAATGCAAAATGGATAACCTTGATTACATTAAATTGAAAAGTTTCTGTACAAACAAAGCCAATGTAACCAAGATTAAGAGGGAAGTGGGAAATTAGGAAAGAATATTTACCACCAATGTCTCTGATAAAGGTCTCATTTTTAAAATATATAGGAAATTAAGTAAAATTTATAAGAAAACAAGTTATTCCCCAATTGACAAATGATCAAAGGACATGAATAGGCAATTTTCAGAGGCAGAAATTAAAGATATCTTTAAGCATATAGAAAAATGCTCAAAATCACTATTAATTTGAGAAATGCAAATCAGAACAACTTTGAGGTACCACATCTCACCGGTCTGATTGGCTAAGATCATAAAACTGGAAAATGACAAGTGCTGGAGAGGATGTGGAAAAAATTTAAGACTAATGCACAGTGGAGCTGTGAACTGATAAAACCATTCTAGAGAGCAATATGGAACTATGCCCAAAGGGCTATAAATAATTGCATACCCTTTGACCCAGTAATGCCACTTTTGGGGTTGTATCCCAAAGAGATCATAGAAGTAGGAAAAGGACCCATATGTACAAAAATATTTATTGTAGCTCTCTTTGTGGTGGCAAAAAACTGGAAATATAGAGGATGCCCACCAATGAGGCAATGGCTAAACAAGTTGTGGTATATGAATGTAATGGAATATTATTGTGCTATAAGAAATGGGAAGGAGATGGACTTCATAATTACCTGGAGAAGCTTATACAAATTTATGCTGAATGAGAAGAGCAGAACCAGGAAAAATTTGTACACCATCCCAGACACATCGTATGTGTGACAACCAACCTTGATAAACTGGACTCTTCTCAGCCATGCACAGCTATAAGAGAACTCTACAAGTCTCAGGATGGAAGGAGAGATCTACATTCAGAGAAAGATCTAGAAAGAACAGAGTTTATATGGAGACTGAAGCAATACATGATATCATTCTTTTTCATGTTTTGTTTTGTTTCTTTTTTTGCCACCGTTCACTCCAGTGGTTATAACCCTTCTATACAACCAGACTATTCTACAATGTGAAAGTATTTGCAGATCCCATACATGATTGCACACCGCCATGGGGTGGAGGGGGAACAAAGCGGAGAAAATTTGAAACTCAAGGGATTGTGGAACTGAATCTTGTCAACTAAAAGTAAATAAATAAGTCAATGAAAAAAAGTATAGGACCGACCTCTAGTATAACATTAATCAAATTGTGTAAAAACTGCTCTTTTCAATAACTCAGCTTTCCAACAAGGATTTCTTAGTAATTCAAGTTTGGGAAAAGACAAGGAAGTCTAAAATGTGTGTTTCTTCCGGCAGACTAATTTCTCATATAAATATAATTATGACCATATGGTCATATCAGGTACTACCCATGGCATTTCATTTTCCCCCTGTAACTGTCTTCTACATCCATAAATTATATACAAATAAATCTAATCTGAGAATATGCAATCCTGTGAAATGAGGGCAACGGAATTCATATTTTCCTAGAGTGACATGGCTCATCCACCTATAAAACAAAACATGTAATCGGGCTATTGACAATTAGGTGGCTAGTTAGAGGTTGACCCATAGGCAGTAACTCTTGTTTGGCCCCTTTCTTGAGAATGTGATTGGATTTAAGTGTAGCAAACAGATGAATGAAAGTTCACTCTAAGTCATTTTGAATTCATAAAGGCCCCCATCATTTATGTGACCATAAAGAAATTTTCCACAAAGTTTGGGGAAAAGAGGTAATCCCTAGATCTTATCATTGTAACCCAATTATCTTCCATAAAAGACCAACTTTGCCTTTGGTAAAACACAAAAAGTCACTAGGATTTGGTGTTTGATAGAGCACCAGACTCCGTGGTTTTTCTGTGTTTCTAGATAGTTTTATCCAGATCTTGTCTAACCTAGATACTAGTTCCCTTGTCCTTGGAGAGAAAATAAATGGAAAACTGATAAATGCTTGATGAAGTAAATATAGCATGAGAAAAACTTTCATATGGAACACAGTCTACAAAAGGCTAATGTACATTGTTAAGTGGCTTCCATAGTTTTGATATTAATTAGCATAAATGCCATTAGATCATAAGATCTTGGATTTAGGACTGGAGGTGGTCTTGAAGTTGATCCCACCTTATTCATTTAACAGACATGTAACTGAGGACCAGCAAAGTATAGTTAGCTACCAGTTAATATGAATAATGAGTCTTCTGAAGTGATCATATGAATTGAATTCACACTATTTGAAGTTATGTGGATATTAAAAAATGGTAATTGGTTCTAGCCTAGTGGAATTATTCAGTGTGAATTTGAATCCATGTAGCTGTTTCATGGGATTCATTATTCACACTAAATTAAATCTAATTCATACTCATCAGAACTTCATCCTTGTGTTGTCACTGGTCCTCTTAAAAAATGAAGGATGAGAAACAAAACAATGAGACTCTAAAGGTAGTAACTTGCCCAGTCACATAGCCAGTAAGTATCAGGGGTGAGATTTGAGCTCAATTTTTCCTGACTTCAATTCCAGGGCTTTATCCACTATCTTATCATAGATCTCAAGGAAGGCCTCCATAATAGAGAATGGAAGTATGGCTTAGAGTAGTTATGTAATTTGAAATCTATGCTAGGTCTTTTCATGACTTAGGAAGTGTGTGAATTAACAAACAGCATGATGGAGTATAAGTAAACTCAGACATGGAGATCTAGCTTCAAGACTTAGATCTCATAGCTGTTTAACATTGAGCAAATACAATTTTGAGTCATTCCTCTGAGATTCTTATTAGCTCTGAAATTCAGTTCTAAGACATTAATAATTATTTTGTGCCTTTAATATGTGAATCATGGTGCCATGTACTTGTAGAAGCATACAATGATAAGTGTAGTGCTTGCTACCAGAGCCCAAAGTTCAGTAGGAGGGATAAATTACAAATACAGGTCACATAACATTACATAAAAGGGCATGTTAGAGAATTCCAAATCAGCATGTTCTATGATGTTCTATGAAGGTATTACATAAAAAAGGAGGATCAGAGTAGTATTAATGGAAGAGATAATATATGAATTTGATTTAAAGAATAGGAGAAGGGGAACACTGCAAGCACAGGAAATAGCATACCTTTTCTTCACACATGGAATCCTTCCTTATAGTCCTCCGATTCACTTAAATATTAAATACAGAAATATAATATAAAGAATAAACAAAAACTCATAAATTTTATAGAAACACCATGAATTTAGGTTTGAGTTGCTTTTAAAAAAGATATTAAAATGGTAGAGAGTAAAGAGGATTGGTATTAGGACATATGAATAACTCTACAATCTTAATGACAGGATTTATAGCTGGATGGGATCATTATGCTTAATCATTTCCATTTACAGCTAAGAAAACTCTTAGAGGTAAAGCAAATTATCCCAGGTCACATTTAAATGGCAGAAGCAGAATTTGAACCCAAATCATCTGATACCAAGTACAACAAACATTAATTTTGGCTGCGATTTAGAAGAATTTTTACAATGGTTGTTAAAATAAAATCTTCATGGTATAGGTTGGTGTTGTCTGATTAAGTCTAGAAAAAAGATATCTGACCTAAGACTGTATCAACTTGGCTATGACTCTATCTGACATTTTTTGTTATTGTCAGTGTTGCCAGAGAATTCTTTAGTATAGAGGAGCTCAAAAGCCTATTTTTTAAAGGTAGTCTGACACCATAATGTTGTTAAGAGAATTCACTTTATTTTGTTTTTGTTTTTGTACCCTCAGTATGTAGCAGTGACCCATTAAAAGTATTTTTAAGTCTGTCCAACAGTAGCCTAACCATATCTCATTTTCCACTGAGGATAAAAATGGATATTCTTACTCCTGATGACTTTCTGACTTCCCTTTGTTGAATGTCTTATAACCACTGAAATTCTTTCATCCTGCATTAACAAGAATTATTAGATGTCTGCTCTGTGACAGACCCTGTGCTCAGGTCCAAGAATATGTAGACCAAAGAACTTAGTCAGGATTCGGGAAGACCTGAGTGAAGATATGGTCTCAGACACATTAGCTATGTAGCCCTGGGCAGATAATTAAATTTGTCTGCTTCAGGTTTCTCACCTATAAAATGAGGATGAGAAGAATAGCATCTACTTCACCGGGTTATTGTGCATAATAAATGCTCATTTTTCTTTCCTCCTTCCTCTAGGGGTTTATTTTAGTGGACCCTGGGTTAATAATATGAGTCTGATTCTTTTTTCAGAAAACAATTTGAAAAAACTATTTCTTTCAGTAGTAAGCTGGGGGTGAGGGACTCTCAAAATGCAATATGACATCTACTGTCAAATGTCATCCCTATGTATGTAAGCCAGGCTCAAATGTTTTCCTTTATTACAAAGAAAGGTTCAGTTGTATGGTAGGGGTGAAGAGGAAGTAATGTGTTAAAACAAAAGATTACATAAAACTTTTAAAGTTAGGTGAAATGCCAAGATTGGCAGAATGAGGAAAAGAAAAAAACAAGTAAATGTTAGAATTTACAGACCTGAGATTTCTGAGAGAACTCTAAATCACCCATTTTGATAAGAAATCAAGTGCCCTAAAGGAAGTTTTCTGACACTCAGAACTAGAATGGTTTTTGACCACCCAAGTGTAACGATACTGGGATTTGAAGATCTTCCATGCCCCTTGAGCTTGCTGATGTAGCAGGAAGGGGTGGAGCAAGAGAACGCCGGAACCAAGCTAGTCCCTGTGCGGTGCTGACTGGAAGC